>JBBPBO010001986.1:42816192-42891396 GCA_037974295.1 Cicer cuneatum
CCCCCCCCCCTCCCCTATGACACTTAAGATATCCATACTTACTAGATAACACCTTAAACCATTTATATCCACCTTCAACCTCCAACACCACTTCCCAACAAAGCCATATTAAAAAGTTTGAGATTTTGCACCCCGAGATCTCCCTTCTCACATTCCCTACACACTAATTCTCACTTAACCCAATGAATTTTGCGAAACATTTTAACACATATAGCCTTATTTATATTTTAACACTCGAGCTACTTCAAGTAACCAAAACTGGTTAATATTTTCCCCCACAACAAGACTTGTGTGCAAAAATTCACCTTAAACCAAACACCAATTCGAACAAGAGCAGACTTGCTTTGATGCCCTAATGTTAGCCAAGTTTTTTCTTCCCCTATGAGAGTATCGTCAGCGAACTGTAAGTGAGAAACATGCAAATCTTAGTGCTCCCCAACTTTACGACCAACAAACTCATTACTCACCATCGAAGCATTTAATATAATGCTAAGACTTTTCGCCACCAATAAAAATCAAAAAGGAGAAAAAGGACCCCATTGCCTCAAACCATGTTGCATCACAAATTCCTCAAAAGGGCTACCATTATCCAAAATAGATGTTGTAGCCGAGCTTAGAAAAGCCTCTATCTATGTTGTTAGCCAATCAAGAAACCTCATAGAATTCATCACCATATCCAAGTAATCCCATTTCATAGAGCCATATGCCTTCTCATATGCATTTCTTAGTTTAGTAGCTCAAAACACCCATACACCATACTTAACACTCTTTGAAGTAGTTAAGGAGCCCAACAATTGAGGGACAAAGTTCCTTCCTCAACACGATCGGTTGAAGCAAAGAGAATGACAGTTGAGAGCTATTAACCGATAACTCAATTACCTTTCAAGTTCTGAACAATATTATATTTGAATAGTTATACTTAAATCTTTAATAATATTTATAAGAAATTTCTAAATATTTTTATTTGGCTTGTCGAAGGGATAGTAAATACTACCATAAACTCACACACAACTGCGAGGTCCCAAGTTTGAAGTTGAGACAAAACGTTCAACCTAACAATATCAACATCTTTTAAATGTTTTAATACTATAATATTTAATGTTTTTGGGTACACTATAATTCTATAATATTAATTTTATATAGTAATCAACAATGTGCTACTAGGGATGGGAATAGGTCAACTCAACCGACACAAACTTACAACCTAGCCTACGTCACGCCCGGACCAGACCAGACTTTTTTTAAAAACAAACAAAGCCGAGGTTTCTAAAATAGCTATTTAGTTAAAACAAATCAAGTTACAAGCCACATAAAAAGCCTATTAGGCCTATCAGTCCAGCATATTTAAATAAATATAAATAATATTTTTATTACTCCTATAATTATTATATAAAATTTTCATCTTTTTGTTAGATGTTGAACTTTTAGTAATTTAAGCATGTTAATTTTTTATTTTTTTTGACATAGAATTGAAGTAAGATATCATATAAAGTCGGATTCTTTAAAGTTTCATGTTTAATATCAAAACATAACTTAATTTTACTGACATATTAACTTGTTAGTTTATTTAAAGATATGTCTTATTACTTATTCAAATATGTTAAAATGAAATAGGTTTTTAAGTAGGTTTATAGTTCATATCAAACAACTATCTAGGTCAGACTCGGGTCCAAAACATAAGTCTACGACAGGTCCAAGTCAGACTTAGGCCTTGAACTTTTTTAACCGAGCAAGGTCAGATCTTGCTAAGTTTAGCTCAACATAACCTATTATCACTCCTACATGCTACCAAATGTAAATAGACATTTTTTTCTTATATATCCCGCTTTTAAATTATTTTTTCCAAAATACCCTACTTTGAATCTAATATACCAAAATGCCTTATTTTTTGGGATTTTAGGAGGGGATGCGACCATGTGAAGCAAAAAAAATATTGGACATAGTAGTTAGTCGCATATTGGGGATGCGACATTCTATGTGACACCCTAAACTCAAAATAATATATATAGTAATTTATACTAGATTTTGTTTTTGAACAAAATTCGCAGCCAATAAAGAAAATATGTTTTCAAGAAAATCAGAATTTTTATAACTAATTTAGGATATCACGTTCCTCTAAATACACACATAAAAATTCAACTTTATTCCTTAATTAAAACAATGTAATCTCAATGAACTTGACTTAACTATAATTTCCTAATTTAATTCCAAAAACTTACTAGTACTTAGTTTTCATACAAAAAGTCTTTTCTAATTAAATAAGTGAAAGTAAACTAAAAATTACAAATCTTAATTCCCATTATCACCTATCAGAACGGGTTTCTCCCAAATTTGAACTTCAAGACTCATTAACCTGTAATAACTGCGATTTCGCAAACGCATGGCCACGCCAGTCAAACACAAACAACGAAGGAGGTGACTTTCGAAATTATGTTGATAGTATAATATAAGTAAGAAGAACACACGATTAATCATAATAAACCGTACCATTATACAAACATTCTTCCAGAAAAAAAAATACATTATAAAGTCAAAATCACTCAAGAGAAATCAATACATTTCACTATAACATCAAATCATCTGAGAGAAATTATTATCGCACACAATACATATTAATAACAAGAAAACAATCACAAGAAGATGCAATGCTATGCATGCGCTTAAACTATACTTCCCAATGTGATATCATTATAACTCTGAAGTACTTGGTTAGGAGGCTTGATATTATGCCACCATCCCATTGGACAGATAATTCAATCGTTTTGGCATTGGTTTCACTCAAATCGGACTTACGGTGAAAAAGAACGGTACAAAATAACAAATTCCGTAAACGGAGAAGTCGGGTATTTTAGAGAGAAATTGGAATGGTTAAAAATCTAGAAAAGTGTGTTTAGTTGACTAACTAAATGAGTGAAACAACATGCTGAAATTTAAACGAAAACAGAAAAATTTATTTGGAACAGTTATCGATCGCCGGCGCCGATTTTCTTGTTTTTTTTCTCTACGCCACCGGTGTTCTTGTGTCATCCCCTCTCTTTCACATACTTTTTATTATTATTATTATTATTATTATTATTTAATTAGGTTTTAGTCTTCTAAATGGGCCTAACCCATAAAACACATTTTACTCATTTCTTTTATTTATTATTTTAAATAATACAACAATTATCAAAACTAACTTTTTTTTTAACATTTTCTTTTTTAAACACAATTTAATCACTAAAATGTTACTAATATTTCAAAACTAATATTTTATAAAATAAAGTAATTATTCTTTAAAATACATTAATAACCAAAATTCTCATATTTCAAATAATCACTATAATAACACTTATTTTCCAAATACTCAAATTAAAATATTACCATCATTAGAGAATAGCCGAAATTATAAAATAAATAAATATAACATCAACACTTTATATTAATTACTAAATCATAATAAGTATATACAAAATCACAATGTCATAACAAGTATATAAAAATAAAGAAAATCAAACACAATATCACTACTATCCAAAGATAATTATTTATAAAATAAATAACTAAAAAACAAAAATAGTTCTAAATAATTGAAATATAACTACGTGCATACTTAACATCAGTCAAACACACATACAAATATAACATTAATTGGGGTACGCGTATATACACGTAAAATCACATCAAATCTTATTCTTTAAAATATTACACTAAAATACAATTATTTTTAGAAAAATATATAAAATAATAAAATAAATTATTTATTATTTATATCATTCATTCAATATAATATGTATCAAACTAACACATCATAGAAAGCATCCATATAACGAAAATTAAACACAAAATCTATCAACATATATTCTAAAATAATTTTAACATCAAATTAATTATTTAAAATTTTATTTCATTAATAAAATAGTTTATTATAAAAATTGGGGTGTTACATTCTACGCATGTTGTTTTTTAATTTTTTTATTAACTGATATAATAAAATAAATAAATAAATGATAAAAAATATTATTAATTATTAATAATAATAAATTTATTAAAATTTATAAAAAAATACAAAAAAATTATAGACATTTAGTAAAGTTATCGTTAACATTCAGATAATATTTTGCATGATGATCGGGTAACCAATATTGTTGTGCATTTTATTCCTTACGTCTACTTTATTTATAATATTGTAAATAAATATATCTTCCTTTAAAAAAAGAAAAAGAAATTGAATTTGAATATATCATGGACTAAAGTAAAGGATGTGTTCAATATTTTAACAACTTCTTCCTACTTGCAATCTATCGCAAATAAAGTAGCAACTCCAACCTATTTAGCAAGTAACTCCCTCCTATTTTGCTGTCAGTTTTACTTGCAAATAAAATTAGCAACTCCTTCCTATTTTGCAGCTGATTGCCTCCTAATTTGTGGTCAATTTTATTTATTAAAAATTAAATTAGCATATATATGGTGGTTTAAACAATGTAACACGGTAAAAAAAAATTTAGCATGTTCATATTCTTTTTGTCTATGATAGATTCAAATTTTATTTCGTTTTTAGAGAAGAAAAAAAAAAGATTCATCTATTTATATTATAAATAAAGTAAACCTTAAGAATAAATGCACAAACTATATTGATTACCTGATAATAATCCAAACTATTGTTCTTGGAGGATGACAAAGTAGTTAGTTAGTTTCACTACAACATTTTTTATTTTAGGCCACGCTTCACTTAGCCACGGCTATAAAAGTGTGGCTAGAAATGGAAATAGGCAACGGTTTTTCAGGTGTTAGCCCATAATTTACTTATAGAGTACAATTACTTGACTTTTAATGAAAAACCGTTGCCTATTTTGTTATTGTCACCGATTAAGCCACAATTTTAAAAGTGTTGATGCTTTACCACGACGAAAAACTGTTGGCTAATAATATTTAACAACTGCACATTTTAAGTGTGGTATAAAGATATAAAAACTATGGCCTTTAGCCCAAATAATAATAAACAGGTTTGGGCGTTTATTTTTTCTAATCAGCTTCAATATTGTTTTTGAATTAACAAAGAATGTAAAATTAGTTAATTATTTTGTTTTATTTGTTCTCTTTATTAAAAAAAGAACTCTTATTCCTCAAAAATCTACTTTCCGAAAAATCAGAAGTCAAATTTATTTTATTTGTTCTTATTTGCTACAATATACTTTCCTAAATAATATTTCCCCAAATTACTTGAGTTGCCCCAAAATCCCTTAACCATTTACCAAAACCCTTCTTTCATCTACTTTCCCAAATAATATTTCCCCAAATTGCAACCTATCTCTCGCCTGAACCAAAACCCTTCTTTCGTCTTGCTCGACGGAACGACGCTTCCCCACACCAAAACTGTGCCTTTCCTTGATGATTTTCATACGTTCTTGAACTTGGAAGTTATCGAAGTCTTGTTCTCGGACACGCGACTCTTCTCTCACGCCGATCAAGCGATTCTTCGAGAAGGATCTACCAACCTCGCGGAGAGTGGATCTGGTGCGGGCGTAAGGAGAGACGTAGAAATAGAGACGCCAGTCAGGAGAGCAGCCTTGGCCGGCAACGACGCGGCGGAGTTCTGCGCCGGCATGGCGAGCTTGGGCGATGCCTTGTGGAGTCAACTGAATGTTGTGGTCAGGTGTGGTTGTCTAGCTGCTGAAAGGGCAAGGGTGAGAGGCAAACTGCTATATTTTTTGTCTAGCTTTTCAGCCATAGGTTATCTGGTTAAAGAGATAATGATTAAATATTTAACCAGATGAGAACATAAACCTCTTATTAGACATAATAGAATCGCCTGACTTATCACGGTCTATTCTAGAAACAAAAACCAACACATAATTCTTTATTTGTTTAGTTAGTGCTTAATAATATTTGACTATAATTTATATTAATAACAATTGTTAATAATTGATTAATTAAAATAATGAATCCAACGACTTTTCCTTTCATGCTCTTTTTCTGTCCTTGTAGAATGTCCCTCCAGCTATTCTTCTTAGATTCTTGAGGGAACACAGATCAGAATGTTCCTAATTTCATAATCTCTTACATGTTAACTAGTATTCAGTGTTACTATTTTTTGTTACAAAATTAAATCAAACACATTTTTTTCCTTTGGTTTGTAGATTAACATCCTTGTAGTTTTCTACTATAGGGGCTACTATAGGGATGATATGGAAGTTATTAAGCTTGAAAACATGGGCTACTATAGGGATGATATGACAATGCCTGGTGATATTTTCCTCTTGCAAGTAAGTAGTATTTTAGAATTTCACACTTTTTAACTAATTTATTTGCAATCTCTTAAACTTGTTACAATCATTAAGAAAAAAGAAAATTGTTCTTCTATAATTGCAATTGAGAGAAAACATTTCCATTGATAATACACTAGTACTCATATCTGGAATAGGGATATGCACATAGTTATAGGAATATTTAGAGTAAGGATCTATGTATTTGTCAATGCTAAACCAACATGTATTTGATATTACTTGAATGCTTTTAATTGTCTAATCCATGTATGACACTCAATGGAATTGAATTGTTATTTGAAGTCTCTTAAACTTGTTACAATCATTAAGAAAAAAGAAAATTGTTCTTCTATAATTGCAATTGAGAGAAAACATTTCCATTGATAATACACTAGTACTCATATCTGGAATAGGGATATGCACATAGTTATAGGAATATTTAGAGTAAGGATCTATGTATTTGTCAA
Organism: Cicer cuneatum; assembly: GCA_037974295.1. Taxonomy (NCBI): domain Eukaryota; kingdom Viridiplantae; phylum Streptophyta; class Magnoliopsida; order Fabales; family Fabaceae; genus Cicer; species Cicer cuneatum. The sequence continues at coordinate 42,822,905 of JBBPBO010001986.1, forward strand.
TGTTAAACCAACATGTATTTGTCAATGTTAAACCAACATGTATTTGATATTACTTGAATGCTTTTAAATGTTTAATCCATGTATGACACTCAATGGAATTGAATTGTTGTTTGGCTTCTATCATATTGAAAGCCAAAGTAAGTAGTTATATTGGGAGTAATTATTTGTGAAAAATAAATCCTATATGCTTTTGAGAATCTATTGAAAATGAAACAATCCTACATGATTTTTCCCCTTTCGAACTCGTATCAATATTGGTTATTACTATCACCATTTAAAGTCATGTGCAGCTGACACATAGCACCTACAATCATGAATGTTACACCTTTCCTCTTAATAGGGGTAGGATGAACCCACAACTAGGTAGTTTTTGAAGCATTATAAATATGGTGTTTATCCTGTTAGTTGTATCTTTTACATACAAATATTTTTCTTGTACTACAGGTATACATGTTGAAGGTTGAAGGTATTGCATTCTGATTTTTACCCGATCCAATTCAAATAAAGAATGCACTGCAGGTTAGCATCGGTTATAATTGTTGCACACAACATATAACTTAAAGAAAAATTAGTATTTTCAACATCTGAGTCCGATAACAGTGACAATATTGAATGAGTTAAGTCTTATTGTGGGGACAAAAGCTTTGGTTATATCTTATATGCATGGTAGTAATTTTATATATCAGTAGCTATCTGTATTTAGTATATAAGTATTAGAGAATGACAATCAGCCTAAAAACCATCTAACTATTTTTGTATTTCCTCATCTGGATTCTAATTTAAATGTGATAGATTGGTAGTAATTGATTGTGGTATTATATTTTTTACCTATTGACTAATAATAATCACATATGCTTACAGTCAGACCTTTTGGTTGTGAAGAAGAAGAAGAATAAGTGTTATTGCCCTGTATATTTCTCTAAGGTTTGTCTAACTCATTAATCTCTTCAGTGTTTCACTTACACTATTAAATCTTAATTAAGTTTGTAGATTGGTGGAATATAATTATGTAATAGTTATCATTTGTTGTATAAATGAACAGGAAAATATTGAACAAGAACTATTGAAGGTTTCTAAGTCATCTAGAGGTGCTGGAGTTTCTCAGCATATAATGGTATATTTTCTTTCAAAATTTATCACCTATTTCATGATTATTTTGCTAATATTAGTCCCTCAAGTTCTTATTCGTATAAGGAGGTGTGCTTAGAACATAACCTGGAATTCTTTTTTAACATTTATATTTTACAATAGCAGTTGTCCTTGTAATATTTTTGTTTTTGCAGGATATTGTAAACTTTTGCAAGAGGAGAGGTGGTCGTGATGACTAAAGTCTATCGCATAATGATTGGTGGCAGACTGTTCAGTTGGAGCCTGATGTGATCTCAATGTCCTTCATTCCAATTACCTCTCTATTAAGCGGAGTTCCGGGGAGTGGATTTTTGAGCCATGCCATAAACCTTTATTTACGATGTGAGCAAAGTTGCTACTTTTATTTGCATATATATATATATATATATTCTATGTGAATAACATTACCGAATGTTAATTAATGATTCATATACATTCGAGCCTGAATTTTTTATCTCATTAAATTAGATTCCCATGGACTAAAATGATTGTTTATTCCACAAACATATAATGCGGTTGAGTTCGTAGTTTTTAAGACTTGAATTCCTGAGTTTAGATTTTGTCATAATATCACTTCACCTTTGTGCAATTTCATGTGATATATATGAAGTTGTTGATTGCTTTGTAGGTGGTGGAGAAAAGCAATGATTAAGAACCTATATGGAGAGATGATGCATTGAGAAAAGTTCTCAAGGAAAAAGCTCCTTCTACTATCATTTCGTGATTGCTTAAAGGAACCAAGCTTGATTCGACAAAACTTTGAATCACGTTCTAACCTTGATTCTTGAACTAATTGAAAATACTTGAAACACTTCTATCATTTTAGTATTTTTAGACTATTAATAGAAGATTATGTATTGTTTTTTGAACAAATAGTGATGATTATGTAACTCTGAATTGGATAGCTCTGATTTTGTAAAATTGTTATGACTCGTTATCATTGATTTTTAAATGTAAAGCTTTGTAAGAAGTTGTGTTTTATGGTTGAATGAGAAATTCTAGTTAATATAATAAAATGTGAAACTCTGATTATGCATACGTGGGAAATCAAAGTTATGAAGAAAAAAATTTTAAAAAGTTAGTTATTTAAATTGGTTGGTTCTGAAGGTGCAAACACGAGAAGGGGGGGTTGAATTGTGTTTGACTAACTTGAATACTTTTTCTATTTTTGCAGTTTTAAAACAAAACTTGATGTATGAATAAAACAGAGTTAGCAGTGAATATAAAGTAAAAATAAAAACACAGAATTTTATATTGGTTCACCGTTAACGAGGTTACGTTCTGTCCCTTCACCTTGAAGGATTTCACTAATTCAAACCTTGAATTACAACAGTTCCACTAACCCTCTAAGTCAGTCTTCTCAAATAGTCTAACAATCCTAGACTTTTGAGGAATGCAGCACCTTGACTTCTTAAGTCAAGTCTTCTCCTACCAATCTGACAACCCCAGATTGTAGAAGGAATTACAATGCCTTGAATCTAATTGCCAAGTAATCTGCTATCCCTTCTGACTCCGTCAGATTGTAGACTCTACTTTAATAACTTAGATCTAAACACAAGGGAAAGAAAATAACACGAGTGCTTGCTTCTGGAAAGCTCGAACTCACAATTAACCTCACTGAAAACTTGAGTGTTTGCTTTTGGAAGTGTATGACTCTTTTGTGATTTTCGATACTAAGTATTCTGCCTTCAGCCTCTTTTTATAGATGCGAATTAGGATCTCTTCCAAACTTAATTTCGAGCTGTATCTTGTTGGATTCTCTTTCAAAAATATCTTGACCAATCGGGCTTCACTTAAATAAAAAACATATCGTTTTAAGCTTCAGATTTGCTTTCAAAAATAATTGGCCAATCATGTCTTTAGTTTCTTCCCGCCAACAGCTTATGAACTCCCATACGGCTTCACTTTATTTTTGTAACAAATCCTTTTAATACTTTGATCAAATTAAATCTCCACCGTTAATCCTCATGATTAAATCTGGACCGTTTGATCTTCTGCGCTAGTCCACATCTGGACCATACTAAGTGATCTGCTGTGATCCTCTGATTTCGGCCAACTCTGGACCACACTTTCTAATCTTCTGATCTCGGCCAACCTGGTCTAGCAAACTGATCTGTTGTGATCCTCTGATCTCGGCCAATGCTAGACCACACATTCTGACCTTCTGATTTCAGCCAACACTGGGCCATGGTCTGATCTTCTGATCTCGGCCAACACTGGGCCAAATACTTAAATCTGAATCATTGATTTGAATATCTTCCCTGTGATCTAGACTAATTCTTGACTTGGTCTGGATTGAACTGAAATTAACTCTGGACAAAGGATATTTAAATCTGGATGTTTACCTTTGATTCTGGATCAGGTCTGGATCAATTCTATACATCATTTCTTCTGGTCTGGACTTAGTTTCATACCCTGAACCATGCTCTCTTCTGGTCTGGGTCAAATCTGGATTGAATCTCTTGTTTTGGACCCATTAATTTATCCTCTGATTAAGTCTGGATCAAGTCTGGGCTGTTTTATCATTTCACTGCCAGACCATCTTCTGGTCAGAATAACTTATGGTCTAAGTCTGACTAATGATTCCTTCTGGTCTAGATCAAGTCTCCCTCTGGCCGGCTTCTTTCTGGTCTGGTCCAGGTCTCCTTCTGACTTTGCTTCCTTCTGATCTGGGCCAGCAAATATATCCTTTGGTAATTCCAGGATGCATCCTCTGGTACTTTCTGGATGCATTTTTTGGTGTCTTCATCTTCTGCCTCTGGAAACTTCATTTTCTGGTGGCATTTAATGTAATAATTCAAGGTTCAAAATAAGATTACATGGAGTGCTTTTGTAAACATCAAAATCCTAAGTACTTAGAACCAACTTGGTTCCAACAATCTTCCCTTTTTTGATGATGACAAAACCTTAACTTATTTTGCTAGCTTATAACTCGAAGACTTGAATTACTCCACCTCCGACCAATCTCTCCCCTTAAGTATGATACTGACTTTTTCTTGTCCTTTTCAATTCCTTCTCTTTTCACTCTTTCTTTTCTTCTCTTCTCCTCTCCTTTTCAACTCCTTCTTTATTCTCTCTTTCTTTTCTCCCTTCACATTTCCTCTCCTTTTCAACTCCTTTTTTTTTTCACTCTTTCTTTTTCTCTCTTTATTTTTCTCTCTCCCTGTTTCCTCTCCTTTTCAACTTCTTCTCTTTTCACCTCTTTCTTTTTCACTCCTTCTTTATTTTTATCTCTCCTTTTCTACTTATTTCTCCTTTTTCTCTTTCTCCCCCTTTTTGTCATCAGTCAAAAAGAGGTCCTACTATTTTTGTATTTTTTGTTTTTCTCTTTACAAATTACAGAAAGTAAAAACAGAAAATAAAAAGCATAAAATAAAATTACAAGAAAATTAAAAACTCCTAAGATGACTACTTGAGCTAGTCAGATATGGAGGTAATGCTGAGATGCTTCTTGATGAACTCGAACCTATCTTCAGGTAGTGCTTTGGTGAAGATGTCAACCCATTAATGATCAGTGTCCACAAACTGGACGCTTAAAGTCCCTTTTTGAACATGGTCCCTAATGAAATAGTGTTTTATTTCAATGTGTTTGGCTCTAGAGTGTAAGATAGGGTTCTTGGTAAGGTTTATGGCTGAAGTGTTATCACATAACAAAGGGATATTGGTTTCAAAGATGTTGTAATCTTCAAGTTGATGTTTCATCTAGAGTAACTGTGAACTACATCCTGCTGCTGATATATACTCAGCTTCAGCTGTTGACATGGCAACGGTGCTTTGTCTTTTGCTTGACCAAGAGATCAAATTATCACTTAAGAAGGTGTAGTTGCCGCTTGTACTTTTCCTTTCCAGCTCTTCCCCAGCATAGTCGGAATCACAAAAACCTCTGAGTTTGTAGGTGGGGGTTTTCTTGTATAACAGGGTAAGGTTGGTGGTTCCTTTAAGGTATCTCATAATTCGTTTGACAGCAGTTAAATGGGATTCCCTAGGGTCAGCTTGAAAATGGGCACAGACACAAATACTAAACAAAATGTCAGGTCTAGAAGCAGTTAAATAAAGAAGGGATCCAATCATACCTTTGTATGTTTTCTGGTCTACCTTTTGGCTAGTTTCATCTTTCTCAAGTGAGCAGGTTGGGTGCATGGGGGGTGGCCATAGGCTTACATTCACTCATTTTGAACTTTTTAAGAAGTTCTTTAGTGTATTTAGATTGGTGAATGAGTATACCTGATTTACCTTGATGAATTTAAATTCCCAGGAAGAACTTAAGTTCTCCCATCATGCTCATTTTGAACTCTTTTTGCATTAGGTCAGAAAACTCTTTGCACAAAGTGCCATTAGTCGATCCAAATATGATATCATCAACATAAACTTGGATAATTAGAATATCATTTTTAATGGATTTCCTAAATAGAGTATTATCAATCTGACCTCTATCAAATTCATTCTTAAGCAGAAAGTTGCTAAGTCTGTCATACTGTAAGACCCTTAAAAATTAATATTAATTTATGGAATTAATATTAAGGGTATTTTGGGGATATTTGTAAAATATTTAATATATGTATGTGTTGAGTGAATATATATATATAAATATTTATTTTGGAAGATGAATTAAAATTATTGGATGAAGATTAAATTAATTTAATTTCGAGTAATTAAATTAATCGGACCGTTAATTAAGGATTAGCGGCTAATTGCAAAACGTTTAAGTGCTGGAGGACCCAACAATATTTTAACATTATTTTTTATGAGGTGACACCTAAGTAACTCTATAAATACACGTGAGGAGGCAGAGCAAAATCAGAACTCCATACCTCCCCATTCTGCATGTAACAGTGCTGCATGTAACAGTACCCTCCTTTCCCATTCTGAAATCTGTTTCCAGTTTACGATTTCAAAATACAAAAGAGAGACTTCCTCAAAAGTGCCATCAATTGGAAATACAAGCACCAAACCAGAAAACCCCCAGTACTAAAGTTATTCCCCACACCCTTACGGAGCTAAAGAACCCAGTTTCGTAGCAGCAAACGCAGGCTGCAGTTTCACCGGTTTTTGGCGCGAAAACGGGAACGACAGCAGAAACGTGAGAAGTAGCAGACACGCAGCAAGGGTAAGGGCACCTTCCACTTTCTAGTTGCATTAGGGCTGTAAGTGCATAACTTTCATGGCATTACTAGTGTTTTCATTACTGTTTTGAAACTGGTTTGCCTGTTGCTTGAAAGAAATGAAAAATGCATTTTTTTGATGTTTTAAAAGCTCTGTGATGATTGCTGTTTGGGATGAATGCACTAAAAGTTGTTTTGTTTATATGGGAAAGTGGAAAAATGTCTTGTATGTTATTTTAAACATGATTAAAATGCATGTTCATAAAACTGTTTTGAAAATGGTTTTGAAATGCAAAAATTCATTCTGTTGGTGTTTTGCTGCTCTGTGATGCTTGCATGTTATTCTGATGTGTTGTGAAAGCTGAAATGCTTGCATGTTATTCTGATGTGTTGTGAAAGCTGAAATGCTTGCTTGACGTTCTGATGGTTTGAAAATCTGGATGAATCTGATGATTCTGATTCTGTTTCTATTTTGAGTGATTCTGATGATGTTGATGATTTAAAAAGAAAAGGGATTTTAATGAGGAAAGTATTGTCTGGAAAAAGTGCTGAATCTGTTTTGATGTTTGGTTGTTTGTTTTTTAAAAGAAAACAATTTGAAAAGGGTTGAAATCTCAGGAAAATTTCACTGGTTTTCGAAGGTGTATTCGAATACAACATGTGTGTATTCGACTACAACCTGTCAAGTTTCTGTTTTACTTATGTTTTCAAACTTGTATTCGAATACGAGCCCCTATATTCGAATAAAGAGGAAGGATTTCTGCTTCTGATGTTAATCATCCTATTTCTGCTTCTGATGATTCTGATGTTAATCATCTTATTTCTGCTTCTAATGATTTTGATGTTTATCATTCTGTTTCTGCTTCTGATGACTTTGATGTTAATCATCCTGTTTTTGCTTCTGATGATTCTGATGTTAATCATCCTATTTTTGCTTCTGATGATTCTGATGTTAATCATCCTATTTCTGCTTCTGATGACTTTGATGTTAATCATCCTGTTTCTGCTTCTGATGATTCTGATGTTAATCAACCTATTTCTGCTTCTGATGATTCTGATGTTACTCATCCTATTTCTGCTTCTGATGATTCTGATGCTAATCATCCTGTTTTCTGCTTTTGATGATTCTGATGTTAAGCATCCTATTTCTGCTTTTGATGATTCTGATGTTAATCATCCTGTTTCTGCTCCTGATAATTCTGGTGTGAATCATTCTGTCTTGCTTCTGATGATTCTGGTGTGAACCATTCTGTTTTGCTTATGATGATTCTGGTGTGAATCATTCTGTTTTGCTCTTGATGATTCTGGTGTGAATCATTCTGTTTTGCTTCTGATGATTCTGGTGTAAATCATTCTGTTTTGCTTCTGATGATTCTGGTGTTAATTATTCTGTTTTGCTTCAGATGATTCTGGTGTGAATCATTCTGTTTGCTTCTGATGATTCTGGTGTGAATCATTCTGTTTTGCTTATGATGATTCTGGTGTTAATCATTCTGTTTTGCTTCTGATGATTCTGGTGTTTATCATTTTGTTTTGCTTCTGATGATTCTAGTTTGAATCATTCTGTTTTGCTTCTGATGATTCTGGTGTGAATCATTCTGTTTTGCTTCTGATGATTCTGGTGTGAATCATTCTGTTTTGCTTCTGATGATTCTGGTGTAAATCATTCTGTTTTGCTTCTGATGATTCTGGTGTGGATCATTCTGTTTTGCTTCTGATGATTCTGGTGTGAATCATTCTGTTTTGCTTCTGATGATTCTGGTGTGAATCATTCTATTTTGCTTCTGATGATTCTGGTGTGAATCATTCTGTTTTGCTTCTGATGATTCTGGTGTGAATCATTCTGTTTTGCTTATGATGATTCTGGTGTTAACCATTCTGTTTTGCTTCTGATGATTCTGGTGTTAACCATTCTGTTTTGCTTCTGATGATTCTGGTGTTAATCATGCTATTTTGCTTCTGATGATTCTGGTGTGAATCATTCTGTTTTGCTTCTGATGATTCTGGTGTTAATCATTCTGATTCTGGTTCTATTTCTGATGTTCTGGTGTTGATGATTTTGATACTGGTTCTGTTCCTAATGTTCTGATGTTAACCATTCTGATTCTGGTTCTGTTTCTGATGTTCTGGTGTTGATGATTCTGATTCTAGTTCTGTTCCTGATGTTAATCATTCTAATTCTGGTTCTGTTCCTGATGTTCTGATGTTAATCATTCTGATTCTGGTTCCGTTTTCTGATGATCTGATGTTGATCATTCTGGTTCTGCTTCTGATGTTCTGATGTTGATCATTCTGGTTTTGTCTTCTGTATTCGACTACAGGCATGCTGTATTCGAATACAGAATGTTAAAATTGCAGTTTCATGCTTCTGTATTCGAATACAAGGGGTCTGTATTCGAATACAGATTCGAGTTTTCAGAAATTCCAAGTTTTTCAACCTTCTTTTTATAGACCCTAAGTGTTGGGGAGTATTGGGAAGGTTTGTGTTGAATTAAAATGGAATTTTTGTGATAGTTTGAAGTGGTGGTGATGAAGTTTTTGGGACTTTACCGATGTAGTGAAAAACGTTGATTTGTGCACTGAGACTGCCTCTGTATTCGACTACCAGGGGGGCTGTAGTCGAATACAAAGTGTTAATTCTGCACTATTTTGGCTCCTGTATTCGAATACAGAGAGACTATATTCGAATACAGATTCGTATTTTCCAGAAAACTCAGTTTTAAACATTGTTTTGTGAATTTTAAGAGTTGGGGCAAAGACTTATGATAATTAAGAATGGAATGTTGTGATAAAGTAAAGTGTTAATGATTACTGGAATGTTTAATCATTTCTGTGTTGATTATGAAATTATTTGTGTTGAGATACTTTGGGGGAATGCTGGACAGGCTAAGTTTTCTGATATTGCATATTGTTTTCAGTGAAGAGAAAACACTACATATTCATGCATTGCATAGTCAGGTGGTGACCGCGATGGGCCACAGAGTTAATGCGGTGACCGTGATGGGCCGCGAAGTTAAGTAGTAACCATGGGTTATAGAATAGTTCCGCGTGTATTAGACGGTTTGTTCTATCCGGGGTTAGAGTAGTTCCGCGTGTATTAGACGGTCTATTCTACTCCGGCTACGGAATGGCCGCGTGTTCGTGGTGGTCCATTCTATCCGTGCGAGGATTTAACTTCTCTGTATTTGGCATGTGAGAGGCTAATACATGTGAATGTAGTAACCGTGATGGGTTGTAGAGTGGCCGCGTGTTCGTGGTGGTCCATTCTATCCGGGCTACGGAATGGTCGCGTGTTCGTGGTGGTCCATTCAAAGATGTATAACGTGCTGGTCTGTTGAGCAACTGCACGAGTGCTGGTCTGATGAGCGACTGTACTGGTGCTGATCTGTTGAGCGATTGCACCATGGTCTTAAGGGCCATTAAAGTCTATCATACATATAAATTGTGCTGGTCTGTTGAGCGACTGCACCTTGGTGATTCCAAGAAATTGTATACATGAGCATATACATATTGCATTGAAGGATTGACCAGTGGGTCACGATTGATTATATGATGAATGGTTGGAAATTGATGTGTGTGAGTACTGTGCAGAATCTGAATTTCTGATTTAATGATTGTGATTTGTTGAGGTGTTGTTTGTACTTACTACATATTTCATAATAATTGGCTGCTGTTTTTGAAAAGGCGTATATGTCATTAAATTTCAAATGAGCATTATTATTTTCCTCATCATCATATGTTATACCATGGATATAATTGTTGCTGTGAAATATATGCTATGTGATTATTTGTTAATTTCGGTCGGTGACCCTTGCCATTATATTATGGAAATTGGGCTTTGCCCTCAGATGTTACCCGAACCCGTCCTACCGACGGATACACTAACGACGGAAACGTCATTAGTTTCCCCAGATCTTTACGTACGGAGTATCCGTGGACAACGCAGAAGGATGGACGGTTGGCTGAAGACGAGACTTATAGAGGATACGGTGGAGACCGTGCTACTGTAGCTTAGTGCATGATCAGACTAGAATTTTGTATAGGGTCTTGAGTTTTGGGAAATGTAATTTATTTTGGGAATTAATGTATGACTTTTCCGCTTTATTTTCTGCACTCTGATATTGTTTAGTGGCCACAAGTCGGGTGTTCTCTTTTGAAATGAACTGATGAAAATCTTATTTTAATTCCCTTGAATTAATTCTGAAAATTCTTTTATTGATTTATTTTATGTGAAAAGAAAAAAAAAAAAACACTCGCGCTGTGTTTTAAACTCGGGGTGTTACACATACCATGCCCTTGGTGCTTGTTTTAAACCATATAAAGATTTTTTAAGTTTAAAAACATGGTTTGGAAAATCTGGATTTTCAAATCCCGGGGGCTGTTTGACATAGACTTCCTCACTTATATAGCCATTAAGAATGCACTTTTAACATCCATTTGATACAACATTATATCATGATTAGCAGCAAATGATAAAAGAATTCTAATTGCTTCTAACCTGGCCACTAGAGCAAATGTCTCAGTGTAATCGATACCTTCCTGTTGACTGTATCCTTGAGCTACAAATCTGGCTTTGTTCCTTACCACTTCACCTTTTTCATTGAGTTTATTCCTGAAAACCCACTTGGTTCCAATAATGTTTTTGTTTGGTCTGGATACCAGATCCTAAACATCATTCCTTTGGAATTCATTCAGCTCTTCTTGCATTGCAAGTATCCAACCTTCCTCTGCCAAAGCCTCATCAACATTGCTTGGTTCAATTTTTGAGAGTAAACCAAACAGACTGGTTTCTCTACTTGATGATCTGGTCTTTAAAGGTTCTGCTGTACTGCCAATAATGAGAGATTTTGGATGTGAAGACTTGTACTTCCATCCATTCTTTCCCTCTGTCTTGTCTTCAAAGTCAGCATGTTCTTCTTCATCTTGATCTTTCTCAGATTCTGCTGCTGGTCCAGCTTCTGGTTCCTGAGCCTCTAGTTCACCTGCAATTTCCTCATCTTGCTTTGACTTTTCAGAGTCAAGCTGTTTATCATCAAACTTAATGTGGATTGATTCTTCCACAATGTTAGTTTCATTGTTAAACACTCTATAAGCTTTTGATCTCTCAGAGTAGCCAATAAAGAGACACTTTTGAGATCTAGAATCAAACTTAGCTAGGTTATCTTTTAGTGTTCAACATAAAACAGATGCAGCCAAATTGCTTAAAGTAGGAAATATTGGGTTTCTTACCTTTCCACAGTTCATAGGGAGTTTTATTTAAGATGGACCTTATGTAGACTCTATTCTGAATGTAGTAGGCTGTGTTGACAGCTTCTTCCCAAAGGTAGGTGGCAACCTTCATATCATTCAGCATGGTTCTGGCCATCTCCTGTAGTGATCTGTTCTTCCTTTCTACCACTCCATTCTGTTGAGGTGTTCTGGGGGATGAGAAGTTGTGAGAGATGCCATTCTCATCACATAATTCTTCAAAATACTTGTTCTCGAATTCACCTCCATGATCACTTCTGATGGTTACGATCTTAATACCCTGTTCATTCATAACTTGCTTACAAAAAGAAATAAATACTCTGTGAGATTCATCTTTGTTCTTTAAAAATTTTACCCAAGTCCACCTTGAGTAATCATCAACAATTACAAAACCATATTTCTTACCACCGAGAGAAGCTTTTTGAACAGGACCAAACAGATCTAAGTGAAGCAGTTCAAGTGGCTGAGAGGTAGAAACACATTTTTTTTTTGTTTTAAAAGAGCTTTTAGTTTGTTTACCTCTTTGACATGCTTCACACATAATCTCAGTTTTGGAACTTACCTTGGGAAGCCCTCTTACTAACTGGAGTTTGCACAATTCGGATATAAGCCTAGGGTTTGCATGCCCTAACCTTTTGTGCCAAATCAGATTCTGATCACTCACAGACAATAAGCATTTAACCTGTTGCTTAGCAAGACTGAACAGATCAATTTATAAACATTATCCTTCCTAGTGCCAGTAAATAAAACCGACCCATCAAGTTGACTAACAGCTTTGCAAGCACTTAATTGACTTATGCTCAGAATATTATGTTTTAGCCCTTTAACTAGAAGAACATTTTTAATAGACAGGGAAGAAAAAGTGTTACCAACAGTTCCTGTACCAATAATCTGACCTTTCTGGTTTCCTCCAAAGGAACCTTTGCCTCCATTCTTTATAGTCAGATCCAGAAACATAGATTTGTCTCCTGTCATGTGTTTGGAGCATCCACTGTCAAGATACCAAGCTTTGTGTTGCTGATCAGACCTTGCCTTTTCTCTGTCAGAATCAGAGTCAGACTCAAATTCAGACTTAGCTTCTATTCAAGCCATTAGAGCCAGTTCTTCTTCTGGCCTGTTTGAGCAGTTTCCTTGATTCTGCTTTGGTTAATAAACCATGTTCCTCTGATGATTCTGGAACATGTTTTGATTTTGGTAATTTTGGTGAATCCTGTGATTCTGATAACCTTGATGATTCTGGTGATTTGAGTGAATCTGGTGGTTCTGATGAATTTGGTAATTCTGGTAATTCTTGTTCTGATTCTGGTTCTGGTTCCAGTGTTGATTCTAATTCTGGTTCCAGTATTGGTTCTGGTTCCAATGTTGGTTCTGGTTACAGTTTATGTGCTTATGATACTGGTTCCAGTTCTGGTTCTGGTTCCAGTTCCTGTTCTGATTTTGGTTCCAGTTTTGGTTCTGATTCTGGTTCTGGTTGAGTTGACTAGACCTTCTTCCATCAGACTCAGATTGCCTTTGTCTTGTTGTAGCAGGAACATAAACCTTCTTCTGCTTGTGCATTGCCAACATCCATTGTCCAGGCACCATTGATGGTGTCTCCTTCTGGTTGCTCAGAATATCTGCAACATAGACAATTTGATCTTTTGGTACCCAGAGCTGATTGGGTCTAGGTTGGTTAGTCTTAACATCTCTCTGATCTTGTTCAGGTTTTACCATTGGACAAGATAGTTCAGAGTGACCTTTCTTAGCACAAAAAATGCATAAAATATCAGAATGAACATCTTTACTTTCAGCAATCGTTTCTGTAAAACCAAGACCTCTCTTTCCAATGTTACTGTTTCCATAAATCATAGATGCATATTTACTTCTTTCCATTCCATTGGAAATAAAGTTTTGAAAAAATTGCTCATGCATATCAGATTCACAAACAGTTTTGGAAGTGGAACACATATTACTTTTGAGAGTATGGTTTTCAGATTTGAGTCTTGCAACTTCAGTTTTAAAATCCTTGTTTTCAATTGCATACTCAGAATTTCGATTCTTTAAAACTTGGACTTCTTTGGTTAGATTTTTCTTATCTTCCCTAAGAGTTTTCAGTTTTAAAGACATCTTATTGTTTGCATTTAAAAAGTCTTTTAAAGCCTCAATTAATTCAGATCTAGTGAGATCAGAAAATACCTCACTGTCTTCATCTTCTGATTCTGTTCCAGAGCTTGAGCCGTATCCAGAGCTTGAGTTGGTTTGAGCCATCAGATCCAGAATTGCTCCCTCTGATGTGCTTCCAGACTTGCTTGAATGATTGCTTCGATCATTCTTCCTTCTGCCTACTTTCCTTCCTGAAATCGTGCCTTTATGAAGTCCAGAGGCAGACTTGATGTGTGCCATCTTTGCTGTTTCTGCCTCTTCTTCATCAGACGATTCTTCTTCTGATTCTGATACATCCCAAGCTGCCATTAGACACTTCTTTCTGAATCTGGAACTCTTCTTATGCTGTTTTCCTTTTTCCAGATTTGGACATTCTGACTTGATATGTCCAGGTTCATTGCATCCATAACAAATAATACTCTTCTTGTCAGATTCTTCCTTTCCTTTGTTGTTATGTTTCTTCTTGAAGCTTCTCCTATTCCAGTTTTCCCATATCTTAACCATCTGTTTGGTTAAGCAAGCCATATCATCACAATCATTATCGCTATCCTCTGATTCTGATGCTGCCCTTGCAGCTTTCTTCTGTTTCGACTTCAGGGCCAGATTCTTCTTCTTCTTTGGTTCATCTGCTTCTAATTCTATTTCATGAGACCTGAGTGAGCTGATCAGATCTTCAAGTTTTAAGTTGTTCAGATCTTTGGCTTGCTGAATTGCAGTAACCATTAGTCTCCACTTGGTTGGTAAGCTTCTTAGAATCTTCTTGACATGATCTGCTGTTGTGTAGCTTTTCTTCAAGACCTTCAGTCCAGATATCAGAGTCTGGAATCTGCAGAACATCCCATCAATGTTTTCATCATCTTCCATCTTGAACATCTCATACTGTTTGACCAGTATGTTAGCCCTTGCTTCTTGAACCTGCTGGCTTACTTCATAGGTCAGAACCAGACTGTCGAATATGCTTTTTGCTGTTTCTTTATCTGTGCATCTGTCAAATTCCTTGAATGTGATGGCACTAACACTGATGGCACTGATCATGATGTTTCTGGACTTGTGATGAAGTTTGTATAATCTGCTCTGGTCTAGTTTCATATCATCCATGTCGAGTTCTTTAGTTGGATCTCCTGGAACAGTAGGTGCAGTGTATCCTTTGACTACCGTTTTCCATAATTCAGGATCTTGAGATATGAAGAAACTTCTCATTCTGTCCTTTCAATACTCAAACCTTTCTCCATCAAACAGTGGTGGTCTGTTGATGTTGCCTCCCAAATCATCTCTGGATTCTGCCATGTTGAACCCCTTGAACCTTTCCTCAAACACTATTAAGTGCTCAACCTTGAGACCGAGCTCTGATGCCAATTGAAGGTGCAAACACGAGAAGGGGGTTGAATTGTGTTTGACTAACTTGAATACTTTTTCTGTTTTTGCAGTTTTAAAACAAAACTTGATGTATGAATAAAACAGAGTTCACAGCGGATATAAAGTAAAAATAAAAACACAGAATTTTATACTGGTTCACCGTTAATGAGGCTACGTCCAGTCCCTTCACCTTGAAGGATTTCACTAATTCAAACCTTGAATTACAACAGTCCCACTGACTCTACAAGTCAGTCTTCTCAAACAGTCTAACAATCCTAGACTTTTAAGGAATGCAGCACCTTGACTTCTTAAGTCAAGTCTTCTCCTACCAATCTGACAACCCCAAATTGTAGAAGGAATTACAACGCCGTGAATCTAATTGTCAAGTAATCTGCTACCCCTTCTAACTCCCTCAGATTGTAGACTCTACTTCAACAACTTAGATCTAACACAAGGGAAAGAAAATAACACAAGTGCTTGCTTCTAGAAAGCTGGAACTCACAATTAACCTCACTGATAACTTGAGTGTTTGCTTTTGGAAGTGTATGACTCTTTTGTGATTTTCGATACTAAGTATTCTGCCTTCAGCCTCCTTTTATAGATGCGAATTAGGGTCTCTTCCATGATTAATTTCGAGCTGTATCTTGCTGGATTCTCTTACAAAAATATCTTGACCAATCAGGCTTCACTTAAATAAAAAACATATCATTTTAAGCTTCAGATTTGCTTTCAAAAATAACTGGCCAATCATGTCTTTAGTTTCTTCCCGCCAACAGCTTCTGAACTCCCATACGACTTCACTTTATTTTTGTAACAAATCCTTTTAATACTTTGATCAAATTAAATCTCCACCGTTATACCTCATGATTAAATCTGGACCGTTTGATCTTATGCGCTAGTCCACATCTGGACCATACTAAGTGATTTGCTGTGATCCTCTGATTTCGGCCAACCTTGGACCACACTTTCTGATCTTCTGATCTCGGCCAACCTGGTGTAGCAAACTGATCTGTTGTGATCCTCTGATCTCGGCCAATGCTGGACTACACATTCTGACCTTCTGATTTTGGCCAACACTGGGCCATGGTATGATATTCTGATCTCGGCCGACACTGGGCCAAATACTTAAATCTGAACCATTGATCTGAATATCTTCCCTTTGATCTGGTTCAATTCTGGACTTGGTCTGGATTGAACTGAAATTAACTCTGGACAAAGGATATTTAAATATGGATTTTTACCTTTGATTCTGGATCACGTCTGGATCAATTATGGACATCATTTCTTCTGGTCTGGACTTAGTTTCATACCCGAAACCTTGCTATCTTCTGGTCTGAGTCAAATCAGGATTGAATCTCTTGTTCTGGACCCATTAATTTATCCTCTGATTAAGTCTGGATCAAGTCTGAGCTGTTTTATCATTTCACTGCCAGGCCATCTTTGGGTCAGAATAACTTCTGGTCTAAGTCTAACTAATGATTCCTTCTGGTCTGGATCAAGTCTCCCTCTGGCAGGCTTCCTTCTAGTCTGGTCCAGGTCTCCTTCTGACTTTGCTTCCTTCTGATCTGGGCCAACAAAGATATCCTCTAGTAATTCCAGGATGCATCCTCTGGTACCTTCTGGATGCATTTTCTGGTGTCTTCATCTTCTGCCTCTGGAAACTTCATTTTTTGGTGGCATTTAATGTAATAATTCAAAGTTCAAAATAAGATTACATGGAGTGCTTTTGTAAACATCAAAATCCTAAGTACTTAGAACCAACTTGGTTCCAACAGGTTCATCAATATAATAAATCAATTTTGAATTTGATTTGTTATATTGGTTCAGATTTAACCGATCTAATAAATCAATTTTGAATTTGATTGTTGCCACAACTAATAAAACCGTGGCCTAAAAAAATAGGCAACACTAAAATAATTGTGGCTGAAATGTGTTACTAACGTTTAGATAACTGTGGTCTAAAGTTATATGCAACACATACAAATCAATTGCCTTAAACCAAAAAATGTTGCCTATGTTTTGACAACGTTATAAAAGTGTTGCCTAAAATAGATATAATATACACAAAACCGTGGTTTAACTGTATATGCAACATTTATGAAATGTTGGCAAAACCAACTCATAAAACTGTGGGCTGAAACATTCAAAAAAACCATCGTCTCTTTGAGTGTTTTCAGCAACGCTTTTTTAGAATTCGTAGGCAATAGTAAAAAAACCGTTGCGTTTGCTAATAGGCCACGGCCACCTACACCACACTTTGTAAACCGTTGCCTAACCTTTAGGCCACGGTTTATTTGGTTTACACTACACTTTTTTATTGTTGCCACAACTGAAAAATATTGTAGTGTTCCTATAATTTAATTTAAAAAAATTGAAACAAAATATCTATTATTTTATTGTTAGTGGATAAATTAGTTTCCTGTTTATTTTACATTTAGTCACTAGTAGTTTCATTCAGTAGTTCATTTTTATTTGTATTTGAATTATTTACTTATTATTAAATATAAAATAACTTAGTAACAATATTCTCTCAATTACGTCTCTTTTTCTATTGTTTTTCAAAACATAAAAACAACATTACTACAATTGAACTAAATCTTTATAAAATTTTTTATACTAATTTCAAGTAGTTGTATGTTATTGTTAATTAATAATTAATATTTTTATTTTTATTTATTTTTTATTTTTTATTTATTATATCAATTTATAAAAATAAAAAATATGAGTGTAGAAAGTCACATCTTCAAGAAGAGACCAACTACTACGTCTATTTTTTTTTTATTTTACATATGGTCTCATCTTAAAATGCAATCTTGTGAAAATTCAAAAAATTAGATATTTTGGTATATTAATTTTAAAATAAGATATTTAAAAATAAATAAAAGTGAAACATATATAAAACAAAATTCCTAATATACGGGTATTTTATTAGTAAAATAAAAAAGTCACGTCATGTAAATAAATAAGTAGAAAATAATTCATTACTTACTAGTGAATTGTGATGAATTCAGTCACGTTTGAGATTTTGTTGAACTCAATTGCATGATTGAGTGAGACATACACTAGAGACAACAAACAGAAAAGAAGAATCTAGTGGAAGGAAGCTTAGGGTTGGTTAGATGCTAGCTAGGAGCATCTGAATATAGACATAGCAACTATTTCATTTAAATAATATGTCATGCATGTGAACCAACCGAAAGAATTAATATTGTTTGTACTCGGCCTCGCACGTACCTAAAATTCAAAATTAAAATTTAGATTGTTAATTTACGATTTAAATATTATAAATTATAAATTCTAAATTCATATTTTTATATATATTTATATGTCGTAGGATATGAAAAGTTAAGTGAACTTTTACATATACAAAAAATATTTTAGATATATTAATATAGAAAATAAATATATTAATATATTATTTTCTTAATATATATAAAAATTAGAAATAATATTTATATATAAAAGACTCAAGGAATAATATATATATATATATATATATATATATATTCTCTATAGTGAATTATAAATATATAATTTGAATTGCGTATATTAAAAAATATATTGATTATCAGTGAATTTTAAAGTCTTTTTCAAATTAAATTGAGACACCATTAATGGTTTGATACATATTATTAACAAAAAAAATATTATTAATTATATTTAATCTATGTAATTTTAATCAAAAGTGTTTATTGTCTAAATCACCTTCAATAATAAATAAATTGAAACATTGAAAATGTAAAAAAATTATAATAAATGATGAGTAATTTAGTGTTTTTATCATTAAATTTTACAGAAATTATTATTTTTTATATATTTCATCTTAAGGATTATGAGTTAATTTTGTTTATATTTTATTTTAAATAATAATGTAGCTAGAAGTGAGAAAAAAAAAGTGTAATGGATATATGTTAACGATATAAAATAATTTTACCTTATCGTCCAACACAAAACAAAACAATTAGTTTACCATATATTATTTTGATAGGAACTTTGATAATCATCTTACGATATAAATACACGTTTAATGTTAAAACCTCTTTTTTAAAACAATGTGTGTGTGTGTATAGACGTGTTAATTTATAGCAATTCATTTTTTTAGTCTGTGTAAAATAGTAATGTGCATCTTTTTATTTTTGATAAAGTAATCCAATCATCTCTTTTAAAAAAGTATATCAATGAAGGATAAAAATGTCATTTACAATTTTTAATTTATTTTCTATTCTTAAGGAGGTTTTTTTTATTCAATTCAAAACGTGTATGATGTTAATTACACTTAGAAATTTGAAAGTGTAGATTAACAATGTATGCCTCTTTTAATCATTAATAATTAAAATAAAACTTACAAAACTATTTTTCAATTTTACTTATTTAAAATAGTAAAAAGTGATTATTTTTTCAAATGAAAATGTATAGGTTGTTAATTTATATCATCATAAAAAGAGATAAGTTACAATTAGCAAATTATATACATACATATATATATATATATATATGAGTTATTAAGAACTTTTGATTGAACGTAGCACTAGTAAATTTTATCTTTTATATTGAGTTATTAAGTGAAGTAACTCGTTAATATATTTCAAAATCAAATATTGGATTGAAAGTTAATATCATAAAGATCATATCTATAAATTTTGACATTAATTTATAATCGTTTATCATGGCATCAAATGCGTCAAAATTGTTATATACAATTATATTAATGAATTTTGATAACATATAAATCGATTATAGATTAATGTCAAAATTTATAAATATGATATTAACTATCAATACAATGGCTGATTTTGAAAAATATTTATCCGATATAATATTATTCAATGAGTGTAATTCTTTGGGTATAATTTGATCTCTGAGATAGAGAGAAATCAAATTACACTCAAAGAGTTATATTCATTCATAATATTATCATGTCAGATAAATATTTTTCAAAATCTGTCGCTGGATTGATACCTAATATCATATAAAATGTATCTATAAATTTTGATATTAATTTATAATTGTTTACTATGTCATAAACATGCGTCAAAATTAAGGTTATATACAATTACACTGTTAAATCTTAACGAATCTTGATAAACAAAAATGATTAAAGATTAATGTTAAAATTTATAAATACGATCTATATTATGATATTAACTTTCAACCCAACAATTGATTTTGAAAACTGTTTATCCGACACAATATTATTGAATGAGTTTAACTATTAACATAACTCTTTCGGTGTAATTTGATCCCTCCTAAAAACATATATAAGGTGTGGATCCGTTGACTCTAGGAGAAACTCTAAGATGAGTTACTCTGCTTAAAAATTCATTATAAAAAAAAAAATTTCATTAATTTAACCGTCAAATAAAAAAAATTTATTCAATATATTAACTCTTTACATTTTTATAAAATTATATAACTATTTGTTACTTTATTAAAAAAATTCAAATGAACATATAATGAATTTTTAAAAAATATTAGTAAACATCGATAATGAAATTACATAACTACGAATTTCAAAATTATATAAAACTTTGTGTGTTTGATCATTAATATATTATATCAATTATCGATAATTAGTTAGTGAATTTTATTGTTTATAATGAGTTATTTCTAGAGTCAATAGATCTCCACTCATTATATATATATATGTATGAATAGCGATCAATTGACCTAATGAATAATTTTTAAAAAATTAATTATATATTCATTTGAAATTATTTAATAAAATATCAAATAATTCTAAAATTATATAAAAAATTGTAAGATTTTTTTTACTCAATAAATATTTTTAATTTAATAATTGAATTAATAAAATATATTATTTATATTAATTATTAAACAAAGTAATTCATTTATATATATATATATATATATATATATATATATATTTATATATATAATTGAATAATAAATTGTATATATTTTCTCGAAAAAGAAACCGACGCGCATGTTGTATTGGTATTCTATTGAATTGGAAGGCCCACCCACTCAATGCACTATACCGCCGACGACGTCCGTATATATTTTAATGTTTAGTTTCTATGTGAACGTGAAGGTCTTCAACTTAAACCTTTATTAAATACTAAGCCCTCAATAGAAATATTAATACAGATTTTTAAATCATAATTCAATTGATAAAATATTAATATTGGATATTTTGTTTTGGATTTAAATTTAAGATTTTGTATGTTGAGGCAAAATTCTAAAATTAATATTTTGTTGATAATCAAACAAAATTAATTAATCTTTTAATTATAATTCTAAAAATGTCTTGTTATTTACTATGTGCTTTTGAGTGTATTAATCAAAGATAGACACATCAAACGTAACAACAAAGGTCAATTTGGAAGAAGCAAGATTATTTTGAGAAAGCAAGATTGTTCTGGTTATTAAACAAAAAAATGAAGATCATTTTGGTTTTCACATCATTCAGTCCAAGAACATTCTGGTTTACAAAAGAACAAAGATCTCTTAAATCAAGATTGTTCTACACTGCGAAATTGTATCAATCTTCAGTGAAAATCACCAATCTTCATTATGTAAGTACAAAATTATAAATACAAGACAGCTCTTGATAGATTCGTTTAAAGAAAATATCAACAAAGGCAATCTTTAGATTGAAGCCTAAAACAAACAAGTACAGCCTGGACAAAAATAATAAAGACACTACAACTCTAACATGCATAAGATAACAGAAAGGCATGACACACTACAACTTTTTAGAAGTTCAAGATCCATCATTTACCTAAAACAGAAACGGAGAGCGTTCTGGTGGTAAAACAAGAACTTTCTTGATATATTACAACACATGTCTATTAAAACTATAGACTGGACATCCTATTCTCCCAACGGCTATATGAGGTGTCATAAGCCTTCGTCAAGCCTATAAAAGGAACCTCAAGGCAACGGAAATGAAAAGAGTTCAAAGTGCAAGCGATCATTCACTTAAAACAATCATTCTTGAGAAATCTAAACCTTTCAATTAAGCAAAGGCTCCAAGTTCTTCTTCACTAGATTTAAGGATCTCTTTTTTGAGTTTGTTTGCTGAGAATCAAACTCAAACAAGTGTTTAGTATAATCTGATCCATCAATCCCTTTTAAAATAGTTTATTTGAAAATCAAAACTATAGAGTTAAAAGACAGTTTGAGTGTATTGTAGAAATCCTTTTGTGTTTGAAAGGTGACTTGTAAAATCCTTTCTGGACTAAAAGATAATCATTGAAAATCCTTTCAAGGTTGAAAGGTGAAATATTGTAACTGATCAAAATTGATCTCGAAGATTGGTGTGAAAAGTAAGAGCATTCATGTTTTAACACTTTAGTGAAAAAGCTCACAAATTGTGAGGACTGGACGTAACCCACTTTGGGTGAACCAGGATATATTTCTTTGTGAATTCCATTTTTCTTATCTCTATTTATTTCTCACTCACTTGACACTAATCACATCGTGAAGTTTTTATTGTTTATATCACTAACGAAGAACATTATTCTTTTGTTGTCTATCAAACCAAGATCAATCTTGAATTAACTGAACTTAATACATAAATTGATTTTTAAAAGGGAATCACAATTCAACTCCCCCTTCTTTGTGATTAACATTGTCACTTCATCATATTTGTGTTAGAGTTTATTATTGTATTTAATATCCTTTCTTAAAAAAAATAGATTTGTTGAAATATACTTTCACGTTAGATCCTTCTCAGGGAAACTTGTGTGAACAAAAATATTAATACAACAAAAAATATTATGTTAAAATTTTATGTTCGTAGTATAAATACATTAACACTTTTGTTTATCAATAGAAATAAAAAAAATGTTATACTAGTATTTTTTTTCTTAGCAGAAAAGATAAATATTACTGTAAATAATTCATGTGAGCGTTAACAATATTATATGTTCTATTGTTGATTATAATAAATTGAAGGCTAAATAGCACTCGTGGTCCCTTAACTTAATTTCAGTTAACGTTTTAGTCATTTATCTTTTTTTTCCCGGTTTGGTTCTTTATTTTAATTTTAAGTGACAATTTGATATTTTATGTTTTAAAATGTCAACAATATTTTCCTTTTTTTTTTACAAAAATTCAAACAATTCATCAAAATTTTCAACCAAAACCCATAAAATTAATTATATTCTTTAATATAATACAAATTTAATCAGATTCGTAACTCAAATATTCAAATAAACTCATATTTTTATTCTTTATTTGATGTTGTTAGAGATGAAAATATGAGTTTATTTGAAGATTTGAGTGTTCAATTTGATGAAATTTGTATTATATTGAAGAATATAATTAATTTTATGGGTTTTGGTTGAAAATTTTGATGAATTGTTTGAATTTTTGTAAAAAAAAAGGATAACATTGTTGACATTTTAAAACATAAAAGATCAAATTGTCACTTAAAATTAAAATAAAGGACCAAATTGGAAAAAAAATAAGATAAAGAACTAAAACGTTAACTGAAATTAAGTTAAGGGACCACGTGTGCTATTTAGCCTAAATTAAATTAATTTGTATTACTACATGATATAAATAATTGGTACTAGATTCACTCCATTGATCGGAGGGTCTAGTGAAATATAACATAACATAGGATAGAGTTTATAATAACATTATTATGAGAGAGTTTAAATATTGAAATTAAGAGACATAAAATATTAATTGGTGTAGATTTTCTTCTCAAAGAAAATTGGAGATAGATACATGATAAATTATATAAATATAATACATATGACATTGATAGAATAAACATTATTCTATTATGTATTTGATGTACACATTATAACAAGAGTAATGCTATTTGGTATAAAAGGTTTGTACAAAAAAGAGAAGAATATTGCATAAATATAGGGATTTTGATCAATTAACAATTGAATGATCATAAATGAGAGAGTGGGTATATAGTTACAATGTGAACTTATTAGATGTTTTCATATATTATGTTGGAACCAAGATGGTTTTATACTTAGAGTCTTGATGATAAAAAAAATATTTTATGAGAACAATATATTTGACTTCAAAGAGTATGAAAGAAAATTCGTATATTTGAAAAAAAATCTAAAATAAGATTTGACTCAGATTTATAAATTGAAGAAAATCGAAAATAAGATTTGATTCAAATTTCTAATTGAAGAAAAATCTAAAATATGATTTGATTCACATTTATAATTGAAAAATATTTGAAGAAGATTTGATCAAGATTTGAAGAAAGTATGATCAAGATTTGAAGAATATTTGATTAAGATTTATCTACAACAAAAT
This sequence comes from Cicer cuneatum, assembly GCA_037974295.1. NCBI lineage: Eukaryota > Viridiplantae > Streptophyta > Magnoliopsida > Fabales > Fabaceae > Cicer > Cicer cuneatum. The sequence continues at coordinate 42,847,138 of JBBPBO010001986.1, forward strand.
ATGAACATAATCAATCTAACAAATTTACAAACTCAATTTAAACAAAATACGAACATAATCAATTTGAAGAATTTACAAACTCAATCTTAAGAAGATACAATTGAGAATAAACAGGGACTAAATTGAAGCCCAAATTTTAACTATAAATAGATACTCAATGCTGAAGAAGAAGAAGAACATCGAAAATCAGAAGAAAAAAAGTATAAAAACTCACAAGCTCAAAATTTCATATTCATCTTGGAGTTCAAAGAGAGACACACTTGATCAAGTTACAAATATTTTCTGAGTTTTCTTTTTCTTAGAGTGTCAGAGTTATTACTATTACCAATTTTGCTAAAAGCAACTATTCAAGTTCCAATCTTTTGTATCCAACACAATAATGGTTTAGTTCCTTCTTAAATCTGTTGGAACCAAGTTGGTTCTATACTTAGAATTTTGATGTTTACAAAAGTACTTTTATGTAATCTTATTTTTGACTTAGAATAATAATGAAAAATGCCACTAGAAGATGACGTCACCAGAAGATAAAATCAGAAGCAGAAGATGAGGACACCAGAGGATAAAATCAGAGAATGACACCAGATGATACACCTCTAGAAGATATCAGAGGATGTCATCAAAGGCAAAACATCAAAGAACAAATAACATCATCAGAGGATATCTTTCTTGGTCCAAATCAGAAGGAAGCAGAGTCCAGAAGGAGACCTGGTCCAGACCAGAAGGAAGCTTGTCAGAGGGAGACTTGGTTCATACCAGAAGGAAACATAAGTCAAACTTGGTCTAGACTTAATCCTGACCAAAAGATAGCTTGGTTGTGAATATAAGATTTAATCCAGACTTGGTCTAGAGCAGAAGATAACTGGTCCAGAGCAAATGACTTGGTCCAGACCAGAAGATAGCATGGTCCAAAACATAAAACTCAGTCCAGATCAGAAGATTTCATTGTCCAGAACATAAGACTTAGTCCAGATTTAATCCAGACTTAGTTCAGACTTGATCTAGATTTAATCCAGACTTGATCCAGATCAGAGGATAAATATCCAGATTAAAAAATCAATGGTCCAGATTAAATTATCATGATCCAGTGTTGGCCGAGATCAGATTACATAGTCTAGAGTTGGTTGAGATTAGAGGATCATACGGTCCAGATTTTAATCATGATGAATTTCAGTAAAAGAGTCATAAACTTCCAGAGGCAAACACTCGAGTTTTCTGTGAGGTTAATTGTGAGTATCAGCTTTCCAGAAGCAAGTACTCTTGTTTTTCGTTCCCTTATGTCAGATCTATATTGTTGAAGTAGAGTCTACAATCTGAAGAGTTAGAAGAAGTAGCAGGTGACTTAGCAATTAGATTCAAGGTGTTGAAATCCCTTCTGCAATCTGGGGTTGTCAGATTGGTAGGAGAAGAGTTGACTTGTGAAGTCAAGGTGTTGTGTTCCTCAAAAGTCTTGGATTGTTAGATTGTTTTGGAAGACTGACTTGGAGGGTCAGTAGTGCTGTTGTAATTCAGAGGTTTTGAATTAGTGGAAAAATCCTTCAAGTTGAAGGGACTGGATGTAGCCTAGTTAATGGTGAACCAGGATAAATCTTTGTGTTGATTATTTTACTTTATCTGTTGCTAATTCTGCTTGCTTATATATCAGATTTTAAATAATCATCAAAAACAGGAAAAAAATTCAAGTATTACAAACACAATTAAACCTCCCCTTCTCGTGTTTGCACCTTCAAAATCTGGGGTTGTCAGGTTGTTAGGAGAAGACTTGACTTGTAGGGTCAAGGTGGTTAGTTCCTCAAAAGTCTGGGTTGTCAGGCTCTTTGGGAAGATTGGCTTGGATGGTCATGTGTTTTGTAATTCAAGGTATTTGAATTAGTGGATGAAAGCCTTCTTAATGAGGGGACTGGATGTAGCCAAGTTAGTGGTGAACCAGGATAAATCTATGTGTCCAATTATTTATGCTTTCATTGTTTACTGCTTCTGAATTCGATTGCCTCTTATCTAAGTAATTCATAAAAACCAACCAACCTTCATCAAATTAGCAAAAAGTTATCAACCTTTGCAAACACAATTCAACCTCACCTTCTCGTGTTTGCACCTTTAATTGGAATAAGAGCTCGGTCTCAAGACTGAATACTTTACAGTGTTTCACGAAAGATCAAAGGGTTCAACTTTTCTAGATTCAGTGAATCAGCAGATGAACAAATTGAGGTATTTTTTTACTTTACTCGATCTGATTTAATTACTGCTACAAATGATTTTTTAAATAAGAATCAAAAATTGTCTTTAAAACTGAAAACACTTAGGAAAGAAAATACAAATCACAAATCTAACTAAAAAAGTTAATGTTTTAAAGAATCAAAGTGCCAAATTTAAAAAAAAAATGCAACTCTAAAAATTGATATTACTAAACTTAAAACAGAAAATGCAACTCTAAAAACTGATATTACTGAACTTAAAACAGAAAATGCAAATCTAAAAACTGATATTGCTAAACTTAAGGCTCAAAAATTTAACTCTGAAAAGTAATAATAGTTCAATATCAATTGAAAATACCACATGTAACTCTGATAAGCATGAAGAAGTATTTCAACATTTTCTTGGTAATGGTATGTAAAGAAGCAAGTATGCATATATGATTTATGGTGTTAGTAGGAATGATAAAAGAGGAATATGATTTCAAGAAAAAATAACCAAACCTAAGTTTGTTCCCTATGATGATTTATGTATTATTTTCTATAAGGTCACACTATCTTGTCTTATGCTAACCACATGGAAATACATAAAACCTTTAAGAACTAACAAACCAGGACCCAACCAGATTTGGGTACCAAAGCATAAAATTGTTTATGTTGCACATGTTCTAAGAAACCAAATTGAAACACCAGTCATGGTGCTTGGCAATGGATGCTTGCAATGTACGAAAGGAAAAAGGTCTATGTTCCAAGACCTACCAACACAGAAGCCAACTGACTCTGGTGGAAGAATGACTCGTCACCACAATACCTATCAAAACTAGAACCATATGATAAACAAGAAATATCAGAAAAACCTGGAGTACCAATAAAATCAAAACTGCCAGAGAAATCACACATATCAACAAAATCAAAACTAGCAGAGAAATCTCACATATCAACAACACTGGAACTACCAAAAGAATCAAAATTGCCATCAATTCCAAAATTAACAAAGGAACCTGATACATTAGCATAAATAGAAGTGTCCAATTAACAATCAGAATCAAGAGACTTCTTTGAACACTCCAATCAAATTCATTAAGACTACAAACCTGGATGAGAATTCAAATCCCTTCATCTAGACCCTCTAATAAGAGAATATGCAAATTCAAAATCTAAAAACCAGAAAAGAAGAAATAAGAGAGTTTTCAGAGTGAAACTAAATTTTTTGACATATAGGTTATATCTTTCTTTAAATATAATTATTGTTTGATATTATGTTTACTATGATAGCAGGAAGCTTGATCTTAAAAATCAAAGCTAGATAAGTATTTTGCAGGTTCGAAAAAATTTAGAGGAACCAGGTGAATCACAAAATCTAAACATTTCAGCAGAAGCAAAATACAACTTGACCTTGAAAAGTCAAAACAAGATGATGGATGGATTCTTGCAATGCAAGAAGAGTTAAATGAATTTAAAAGGAATGATGTTTGGGATCTTGTACCTAGACCAAAGAAGAACATTATTGGAACCAAGTGGGTTTTTAGAACAAGCTAAATGAGCAAGGTGAAGTGGTCAAAAACAAGGAAAGACTTGTCGCACAAGGCTATAGTCAGCAAGAAGGCATTGATTACACTGAGACATTTGCTCTAGTGGTCAGGTTAGAAGTTATTCGTATCCTAAATTCTTTTGCTGCAAATAATAACATTACATTATTTCAAATCGATGTTAAAAGTGTTTTTCTAAATGGTTATATAAGTAAAGAAGTCTATGTTAAACAACCCCCAGGTTTTGAAAATTCTGAATTTCCAAATCATGTTTTTAAATTTAGGAAATCTTTGTATGGTCTAAAACAAGCACCTAGGGCATGGTATGATATACTTAGTAACTTCTTGCTTAAAAATAACCTTGAAAGACGAAAAATAGATAATACTTTTTTTAGAAAATCAATAAGAAATGACAGTCTTATAATTCAAATTTATTTTGATGACATTATTTTTGGATCTACTAATGGCACTCTTTGCCAAGAATTTTCTAAATTGATGCAGCTTGAATTTCTAATGAGTATGATGGGAGAACTTAAGTTCTTCTTAGGGATACAAATTCAGCAAAATAAAAAAGGTATATACATTCATCGAACTAAATATACAAGAGATATTCTCAGGAAGTTTAAGATGAGTGATTGCAAACCTATGGCTACACCAATACACCCAACTAGTTCACTTGAAAAAGATGATTCAGGCCAAAAAGTTGACCAAAAAACCTATAGAGGAATGATAGGATCCCTAATTTACTTTACCACTTCTAGATCTGACGCCATGTTTAGTGTTTGTGTATGTGCAAGATTTCAAGCTGACCCTAGGGAATCACATTTAACTGTTGTTAAGAGAATTCTCATATACCTATAAGGAACTACCAACCTTACCTTGTTCTACAAGAAATCTCCTAAGTACAAACTGAGTGGATACTGTGTTTTTGATTATGTTGGAGATAAGCTTGAGAGAAAGAGCACTAGTGGCAACTGCACCTTTCTAAGTGATAACTTAATATCTTGGTCAAAAAAGAGACAAAACACCATTGCAATGTCAACAGCATAGGCTGCGTACATTTCAGCAGCTAGCTGCAGCTCTCAACTACTTTAGATGAAACATCAACTAGAAGACTACAAAATCCTAAAAACTATTCCCATCTATTGTGATACCACTTCTGCCATTTATCTAACCAAAAATCCTATCCTACATTCTAGAGCTAAACACATAGAGATCAAACACTAGTTCATTATGAACTTTGTTCCAAAAGGGTACTAAACATTCAGTTTGTAGACACTGAACACCAATGGGCTCACATATTCACCAAACCACTACCTAAAGATAGGTTTGACTTCATCAAGGAAAACCTAAACCTTACCTTCATACCTGTATGATGTTGTGATAACTTCAAAGTAGTTTAGCTTTACATTAGTTTATATATTTTATTGTAATATATTTATGTTACTCAAAAAGAGAGAGAGAGAGAGAGAGAGAAAAAGAAAAATAAAAGAAAGAGAACAAAAAAAAGTACAAATTTCCCTTTCAAGTCTTTTTGTCTGATGAAAAAAGGGGGAGAAAATATATTTGATAAAGTGGAGAGGAAATAATACTTAGACTTAGGGGGAGCCCTAAGTTAGGGGGAGTCAAAGAAATCTAAAGAAAAGTTGTTATAAAAAATACAAGTTTTGTCATCATAAAAAATGGGGAGATTGTTGGAACCAAGTTGGTTTTATACTTAAGAGTTTTGATGATAATAAAAGTATTTTATGATAATAATATATTTGACTTCAAAGAGTATGAAAGAAGATTCGTATATTTGAAGAAAATCTAAAATAAGATTTGATTCAGATTTATAAATTGAGGAAAATCTAAAATAAGTTTTTTCAAATTTATAATTGAAGAAAATCTAAAATATGATTTGATTCATATTTATAATTGAAGAAAATTTAAAATAAGATTTGATTCAGATTTATAATTGAAGAAAATCTAAAATAAGATTTGATTCAAATTTATAATTGAAGAAGATTTAATCAAGATTTAAAAAAGATTTGATCAAAGATTTGAAGATTTGTGAAATTTTTTATCAAGATTTATCTACAACAAAATATGAACATAATCAATCTGACGAATTTACAAACTCAATCTGAACAAAATACAAACAGAATCAATCTAAAGAATTTACAAACTCAATCTGAACAAAATACGGATATAATCAATCTGATGAATTTCAAACTTAATCTGAAGAAGATACAATTTAGAATAAAAAAATGACTAAATCAAAGCTCAAATTTTAACTATAAATAGATACTCATTGTTTTTAGTCTTATTTATCTTTAATCATTTGTTAATTTAAGGAGTTATTTGACATATTTTGTTGACTTTAGTTCTTGGATTTAATAAATTGCTTATGTTCTTATTTCCTTGATTAAGTAGAGATTTTTCGTAGTTTTGCGTTGTTTCTTTGTTTTAGTGTAGTGCTGAATTTTGGTGAGAAATCAACATAAGCTATGTGGAGTATTCGGTCATATCTGGAGTTGTACATTGAATTCAAACCAAGTGAAAATGAAAGCTAAGATCAATAGCTACAATTTTCATGAAGACACCAGAACCAAATTAAGACTCAAAAGAGGAGTAAAATGAATGAAATGTCAGACAACAGGTGTTATGTGCCTGAAGCGCAAATCCCGCGCCTGAGTTGCATTTCTAGATTTCTGAATCTGTCCAGGCGTGCCTGGAGCACAAATGTTGTGAGCGTGAAGCACAAATCCCGTGCCTGAGGTGCATTTATGCATTCTTGAATCTTTTCAAGCGCGCATAGAGCACAAATCATGTGCATGGCGCGCTGCAGAATGCATAAAAATGTGTTTCTCTCACTTTCTAGGGATCGTTTTGGCTATTTGGAAGTTTGGAGACTTGTGCTCTAGCAGAGAGACATAGAGACGGTTGTTTCTAACACCATTGGAGGAGTTTTATCAAGAATCATTCATGAATCTTTCTTATAATTCTTCGTTAATCTCTATCTTTTGTATCTCAGTCATGAGTAACTAAACCCTATTTGTTAGGGATAAGTGAAACGAGATGAAACCCTTATTTGTATTGGATTTCTAGTTATATGAATAAGTTTATTGAATTATTTTTCTCATCTATGTACTTAATGTTTTTTATTGCTTGATCAACTTTTAAATGTTTTACGATTTGTATTTTGAAACGGAAGTGGACTCTATGGATGCTTGAGATGAGAAATTCATGATATTGTAGTATAGGGATAGATACAGGTCATGAAACCAATTGAATTAGTTGTAGAGGTAGTAGTTTAGTAAGATAATTCTGGTACAGTAAAACTTAATTCTAATCTTAAATGCACTAAGGAATTAGGGGTTACTTTGGAATTAAAGGTTCTGTCACTAAGACATTAGGGCAAGAATAATAAAAAGAATTCGATAATAATTCAATAAAGGAAATTAGTAACTAGAATCAAATTAGAAACCAAGGTTGGACTCGAAGGAAAACTCATCCCTGACATTTTTCTTATTATAAAAGATCAATTCTATTACTCTTGTTAGTTTCAAATTTTATTTCAATCAATTCGAAAATTTTTTGTTCAATTTTAGTAATTAAACATAATTCGATAGTAAAAATGAAATTCTTGAGTTCGACACTCAGTACTAACGCTTTAATTATTACTTGCAACGATTCAGTACTCAAGGTAGAAGAAGAAGAACATCGAGAATCAGAAAAGAGTAGAAGAGCTCACAAGCTCAAAATTTCAAATTCATCTTGAAGTTCAAAGTGAGAAACACTTGTTCAAGTTAGAAATATTTTCTGAGCGTTCTTTTCTTAGAGTGTGAGAGTTATTATTATTATCAGCTTTGTTAGAAGCAACTACTCAAGATCCAATCTTTTGTATCCAACCCGATAATGGTTTAGTTCCTTCTTAAATCCGGGGTTGTGAGACTGTTAGGAGAAGACTTGACTTGTAGAGTCAAGGTGGTTAGTTCTTCAAAAGTCTGAGGTTGTCAGGCTGTGTGGGAAGACTGGCTTAGAGGGTCAGATGTTTTGTAATTCAATCTATTTGAATTAGTGGATGAAAGCCTTCTGAATGAGAGGACTAGATGTAGCCAATTTAGTGGTGAACCAAGATAAATTTATGTGTCCAATTATTTATGCTTTCATTGTTTACTGCTTCTAAACCCGATTGCTTCTTATCTAAGTAATTCATAAAAACCAACCAGCCTTCATCAAATTAACAAAAAGCTATCAACCTTTGCAAACACAATTTAACCACCATTCTTGTGTTTGCCCCTTCATATTATTCTTCTTTTACTTTCAAACACATCTCGTAACAATTAGCATTTCCCTTATGATAAACATGATACTATCATTTTATCTTGTCGTGTATTTGATATCCATTTTATCATGATGTGATATTATATTTAAATGATAAAATTACCACTGTGAACCAAATACATAGTATTTTTTCAAATTAATTCATAATACTTTTAATTTTTAAATATTATAACTTAACAAAAAAATATTAAAAAAATTAAATAAGATATAAAATAATTATATTTAAAATTGTCCAATATTAACACAACTAAGAAACTATTTCAAAATTTTTAAAAATCATAAAGAAACTAAATAATTCTTTTTTACTTATTAGATAAAGTAAATAAAATTATGATATTTATTATATGGTAAAACTACTCATGTAAACAAATTATATTTATGTTAAAAATTCCAATTAATTTTCATGTTTTTTTTATAAATTTGATTAATAATTTATTAAATTATATAAAATGACAAAACTAACCTTATAATAAAATAATACATATTTTAAAATTAATTATTAATATTTTATTTTTAATATCAAATTCTATTGTTTTTTATTTATTAGATTTCAATTTTTATATTGTAAGTTATACTTAATAAGGGTAACAATAAATTATTGTTCTCATCGTATCTACCGAATTCTAACTCAACCCATATTCATAATAATCAAATACAGAATTAAGACATGATATGATAATTTATTCATATTTTGTCTCAAATAATCAAACGGACCATTAAGGTGACGTGGCTATGAAGATATATATATATATATATATATATATATATATATATATATATATATTTAACACTTTAAAAGATGTATGAAAAAAAATTAAAATGTGTCTTAACATGATTTTAAGTAACTAATACTGAGATACTTAAAAGGAAAACAAATTATGATTTTAAAATATGAACAAAACTAGACCAAATGGCATAAAGAAAATAGGGGCAAATAAAGTTTTGGACGTTTCGCTTTGCTAGGGTTTGCTTGCCCTAATCATTGCCTTGCGTCTTCTTAATCATGGTTGCACCATGGCCACCGCAACAGGAAGGCCTGCCATGGTCGACCGTCATTAATGCTTGATTGTCTTCTGTCGCACCAAACAACAATGGCGGTTGTTGGTTACTTTTCTAAATGTTGGTTTATTTTCTTACGGCCAGTAACTCAATCACAGAGAACGGAAAATACACAACTGAGAACGGGAAAATACACAACTGGGACACTTGCATCATTTTCTGGTTTTCTTATTATATAAGGAAATACAAAATCATAACTGCACCACTAACATTACAACCCACGTTTTTCTAAAAATAAAACTACCCACATAAACTTTACTTAAATAACTGTTACCCTATTTTTTAGCCACACATTGGACTAAAACTGACAGCCTAATTATGGACTCAAACAAAAACCAAGTTTGCTAAAATTAAACAAAACAACTACTAGACACGACCCTCTAACAACAAGATTAACTCATCAATCTCTACTGATGATCCGCACACCAATCCTTTCTCTCATCTCCACGAACTTCATCCTTGCTAGTGACTTTGTCAGATTATCAGCATGGTGATCTTATGTGAAAACATGCTGAATTTCAATCATTCCTGATTCAACACAATCTCTAATGTAGTGGAATCGAGTATCGATGTGCTTGCTCTTCTCATGATGAACTGAATTCTTGCTTAATGCAATTGCGAACTGATTATCAATCTTCAGAACCACTTTCTTAACATCTGTCTTTAACAACTCTGACAACAATCGTCCCAGCCACACTCCTTGACACGTTGCTGCACAGGCAGCAATGTACTCCGCTTCACAGGAAGATAAAGCAACCACTTTCTATTTTTGTGAACACCAACTAATAAGATTTGACCCAAGGAAAAATATTAAACCTGAGGTGCTTTTCATGTCATCAGTATCACCAGCTAGATCACTATCAGAGTAACCGATCAACTCCAAGCTTCCTTCCTTCTTCTCATAAACGCAACTGAGGTTTAAATTTCCTTTCATGTACCGTAGTATGTGCTTCATTGTGGCCATGTGCTCTGTTTTGGGCTTCTCCATGTATCTACTCACCATGCCGACAGAGAATGCCAAATCTGGGTGCAAGTGTAGTAGGTATCTTAAACTGCCAACAATGCTTTGGTACAAAGTTGTGTCTATAGGTGGACTTGTGTTTTCCTTGCTCAATTTCAGACGAGGTTCCATCGGGATTTATGAAGGGTTGCAATCTTTCATGCCGCATTTGTCTAACACCTTTATTGCATATGTGGACTGGTTGAGTGTGATCTTCTTAGAACTCTGATAAACTTCAATTCCCATATAGTAACTTAGTAACCCAAGGTCACTCATGCTAAACAATTTCTTCATCTGTGACTTAAACTTGTCTATGTCTTGAATACACTCTCTAGTGATGATCAAATCATCAACGTAGACTCCAACAATTAAATTCCCTTTACCTTGATTTCTCATGTACACGACATGCTCTAAAGAACACCGCTCAAAACCAAGTGTCCTCATTGACTTGTGCAGTTTTAACACCTTGTGATGTTCTCCTTTTATTTCAAATCCCGACGGTTGAATGACATACACTTCCTCTTCCAAATCACCGTTGAGGAAGGCTGACTTCACATCCATATGGTGCACCTCCCATCCTTCATGTGCCGCAATAGAGATCGGCAAATGTACTATCTCTAGCCCATCATTGGGGGCGAAAACTTCCTCAAAGTCTATGCCTTGTCGTTGAACGTACACCTTTTCCACTAATCTCGCCTTGTGCTTCACAATTTTGCCTTGAGTGTCCTTCTTTAGCTTGTAAACCCACTTTAGACCTATAGGTTTGTGGTTGTCGGGTAATGGAATGAGCTTCCAAGTTTCATTTTTTCGAATAGAGGAAATTTCCTCCTCCACATCGGATCTGCCTTGGCTTCTTCAAAATTTGATGGCTCTTCTTCTCCTAGCAAACACAATCCCAAATACTGCAACTCTATTGGGATTGTTGCATCGTACAAGTTTTTGATGTCACGCTTACCCCGTGGTCCTACTGATGAACTCTCAACAGTTGCTGCTGGAGTATATGGTGAGTTTGAAACATATGCTCTGGATCTTGTGTTCATCACTGGTGTAGCATACTGGTATCGGTTACCAGTTTGTTCCTGTGTCGGCTGTGGGAAATCCATGCCAGAATTGCTGATATCAATGCGAGAATCGCTGACACCTTCTTTATCTTTCTAATTTGTCGTATCAGATGCACCTGCTATGGTAAAATAGTGTGCTGTAAGAGTGTTCCCTGATGATCGTGTTTCTGTTTATGGAAATTTGCTCCACTCCCACTTCTTCTCCTCTTCGAACACGACATCCCGGATCAGTACTTGCCACATGAATCTAGTACAATCATCAACCAACAGCAGAAAATAGCGCTTGCCTCCGTGTGTAGCAGAAGTTATTGGCCCGCACAAATCTCCATGCCACAGTTCAAGGGGTGTTTCTGCTCAGAATTTTGCTACAGTTGGAAATGGATTTCGATGTTGCTATCCAATCAAGCAACCATCGCAGATGCGGCCATCATGCTCGATTACAGGTAGTTCGTGCACCATCTGTTTCTGACTTAGAATCTTCAAGGCATAAAAGTTCACATGCCCGTATCTTGCATATCAGCGCCAAGCACTTTCATTGCTTTTAGCCGTGAGACATTCTGGTAGGGCCTGAGCAATGTACAGCAGATATAAACGACTTCCTGACCTGCTCACTTTTGCTAGTAGCCTTCGTGTCTTGTTCAGGATAGTTATCACTCTTCCTTCAATTACAATCTTGCATCCATTCTCATCCAATTGACCAAGGCTTATTATGTTGCTCATCAACTTCGGGATGTAGTAGACATTAGTAAGTACACAACGTTCATCTGTGAAGCATTCAAATAAAACCGAACCTCTTCCTTGTATTTCTACAGCCGAGCCATCTCCAAATTTGGCTGACCCTTTAATGGTCGTGTCAGTTTCAGTAAATTTTTCGATACAACCGGTCATGTGGTTACTTACGCCAGTATCTAAATACCAAGCCTTGTCTTGGGTACTGTTAATCTTTGGCACCACCTTGTCTTCATGTAGTAACACCTGTTCGTTCTGTATTGCGTGGCTGAGAACACAAGTTTCAACCATCAATAGTGCCGGTTCATCATCGGTTTGTGTTGTAACAAGATTGGCCCTCTCTCTTCGGTTTGGCTTGGGACACTCTTTTGCAAAGTGACCATATTCATTACAATTGAAACACTTAACCCTGGATTTATCGAAGTTGCATGGCTTTCGGTCTTCGTTAGTGCGTTCACCATTTCCTCGACCTCCACCATATCCACGCCCACGACCACGTCCTCTCCAATGACATCCTCCTCTTTTGTTGCTATTGGAACCTTCACCTTTCTTTGCCTTTGGGATTCTTGCCTCCCACTCGGCTTGGGTAAGGATTAACTGTTCTCCACTGCCCTTTGAGTGCAGTCGCCCTTTAAGTCCTTCCTCGAAGCTTCTAAGACGGCTGATCGCCTCTGAAATCGACATCTTCTCAATATCGCCAAACTGCTCAATTGTTCCAATAATCTAGAGAAATCTATTTGGAACTGCGCTGAATAGTTTCTCAACAACTTTGCTGTCGTTGAGCTTCGTGCCCACCAGCGAGCGGATCTCACCCACCAGCGTGGTAAGCTTCGTGGAAAATTCGTTTATTGTCTCTGAATCCTCCATGTGTAATTTGTTCAGTTGCCGTTTCAGCACCTGTACGCGTGCTTTCTTGACGCGATCTTCACCAACCTGCATCTCCTTGAGTGCGTCCCAAGCCTGCTTTGCCGTCTTCTTCTCCGCGATTGCAATCATCACATCGTCTGGCACGTCTTGAGAAATGGCTACCATGGCGCCTTGATCTTTGGCGTCGTCTATGTTTCCATCTTTAATCACTGACCATACTCCAAGCGAACGCAAGATTATCTTCATCTTCACAGCCCATATGTCGTAGTTCGCTTCGCGTAACGTTGGATATTGGATCGGGATTGAGGCTCCTCTTGTGGTCGGTTTAAGGACTGCAAGCGTCTTAGATTGATCTCCTTCGTCACCGGCCATTGCTTTGACAATTTGGCTCTGATACCAAATGTTGGTTTATTTTTCTTACGGCCAGTAACTCAATCACCGAGAAGGGAAAATACACAACTAAGAACAGGAGATTTTTGTAATGCTTGACACTTGCATCATTTTCTGGTTTTCTTATTATATAAGCAAATACAAAATCATAGCTGCACCACTAACATTACAGCCCACGTTTTTCTAAAAATAAAACTATCCACATAAACTTTACTTAAATAACTGCTACCGTATATTTTAGCCACACATTGGACTAAAACTGACAGCCTAATTATAGATTCAAACAATAACCAAGTTTGCTAAAATTAAACAAAACAACTACTGGACACGACCCTCTAACAACAAGATTAACTCATCAACGATTGCACAAGCAATGCTAATATTACACCTAAGAAATCTTTTTCTCAAGCCTTCACGCACACATGCACCATACCATTGAGTCAACTGTCGATGCCATGCATGAAAGGAAAAGCCTTGCCATTAAAATACCTGAAGATGACTATCATGAGGGACTCGCGAGTTGTAGAAACAGCCTACACGGTCGCCTTCTCTCTAAGGGATACAATCCTAATCATCTTGGTTCCTTGCGTGATAAGCTAATTAGTTTGTGGAAACCTATCGGAGCACGACATATGGTATCGCTTGGAAAGGGATTCTATGAGTTTTCTTTTGCCTCTCCTAAAGATCTTCATAGTATTTTAACAATTGAATCATGGAACCTTAGCCATAGTTTGCTACATTTTTTCTCTTGGATACCAAATTTCAAGCTAGATGATATCAAAAACAAAAAGTCTCAATACTAGGTGAGGATATATAATCTACGGGGTTGGAACACCATTATCCATTGATGAAGCCACTTGTACTCGAACCATGGGGCATTTTCACGTATACTGATTGACATTGATCTTGCTAAGTCAATTCATGATCAGATATTGGTGAAACGAAAAGGTTTTGCCTTCTTTATAGATCTTTAATATGAAAGGTTGCCTTATTTTTGCTCCTAATATAAGGTTATTGGCTACTCATTGGAGACTTGTCGTAAATGTGTTATGGCCAAGAACAAACCTGCAAAAGTTGCAAAAAAAATCTAGAGGCGAGAAATAATATTGAACCCAATATTGGAGAGAATGCTCAACTCACTGAGGAAAATAAAGAGAGATTCAATTCCATTCGTTTGGAGAATATTGCTATTAGCAATAATAATCAAACGGAGGACAATGAAAATAAAGATACACATGTACATGATGGTTCGAATTATGAATCAACTCTAGAGTCTCCAAAAATATATACCGATATTCATCAGAAGGATGAATCAGATCGTGAAGAAAAATGTACGAGGGTAAATTACATTCCACTTGATAACAACCCGTATGGGAATAAACAATAATAGGTTAAAACTACTCCAAGTCGTTAGGAAGAGTGCAACAAAGAAACTAATTCTATTATTGTGAAGGATATCTATATAGATTATATACTCTAGTCTGATGCGGAGGATCAATTGGAGGATTCAAATGAGTAGATTCAATTTAATGAAGTACAATAAACGGAAATCAAGAAAAAGAACAAAAGAAACAAGGACAAGCTTAGAAGGAGGACCTGTATAAAACACGTTCAAAGACGGGGCCATCAAATGCATCCTCAAGAAGTTCCGCTAATGGAATGTGAAGGGTATAACATATCTTAAAACAAAGATTGTTGGTGAAGAACATTTATCTGAAACGTAAGCTTGGTTTTCTATTTTTGGTTGATCCTTGGATGTTATCCACTAACTACCTACTCATTATTTAAATCAGCTTGGACTTAAATTTTCATTTTCAACTTAAGGCATTGATAGCGTTTCAGAAGATGTATTGAATCATTGCAAGTAATAATTAAAGCGTTAGTCACTAATGCAATTTAATCTTATTATATCTCCGATTTTAGATCGCTTGTTGTACACTCAATGTAATAAATAGGCGGTTGCAAATTTATTATTATTTGTTAGATCGGTTATATTAAACCGTTTAAATAAATATGTTAAAAAAATTTATTTAGTTTGTTAGATTTGTTATATTAAACTGTTCTAATAAGCATAAAAAAAAATTGTGTGATTTGTTAGATCTGTTATATTAAATCGTTCTAATAAGCATTTAAAAAAAAATTTAAATGATTTGTTAGATCTGTTATATTAAACTATTCTAACAAGCATTTAAAAAAAATTTGAATGATTTGTTAGATCTGTTATATTAAACCGTTCTAACAAGCAGTTTTTATTTTTTAAATTTGTATGATTTGTTAAATTTGTTATATTAAATCGATCTAACAAACATTTTAAAAAGAAATTCCCCTAAATTAACCAACAAATCAGAAAAAAGGCGCAGAACCCATTTTCCTTCCTTCCCGTCAATCGTATTACTCGTTTTTTCCTCTTCCTTCTTCTTCTTCTTCTTCTCTCTCTCCACCTTTTTTTTCTTCTCAATTTATCCGTTTACTAATTCAAATTTATAATGCCCACGTGGTGGCACCACCACCGTGCTTCACTTCAATTTCACCAAGTCTCCGATCAGAAACTCTACCAATACTAATGTAAGACCCTTAATTTTTAATATTAATTTTGGAATTATTGTCAAGGGTATTTTGGGAATTTTTGTAAATATTTAATATATGTATGTTTTGAGTGAATATATATATATATAAATATTTATTTTAGAAGATGAATTATAATTATTGGATGAAGAATTAAATTAATTTAATGAGTAATTAAATTAATTGGACCATTAATTAAGGATTAGTGGTTAATTAAAGGATTAAGTGCTGAAATGATACAACATTATTTTATTAGTATTTTTAAGAAGGAATGCACTCAAGTAGTTCTATAAGTACACGACAGGGGGACTGAGCTAAGACCAGAACTCACACCTCCCTATTTTGCATGTAATGAGTGATTGCATGTAACAGTAACTTTCCTCCCATTTCTGCCCCTGTTTTCTGAAAAACAGCTTCACGGTTTTTAAATTCCAAAGAGGGAATTCCTCCAAACACCATAAACTGAAAATCCAGACCTCAAACCAGAAAACCCACAATAGTAAAGTTAATCCCCACTTCATTACGAAGCCAAAGAACCCAGTTTGGCAGCAGCACACTCAGGCAGTAGCTCCCACCGGTTTTTGAACGCAAAAAGGGGAACGACGGCTGAAACAAGAGAAGTAGCAGAACACGCAGCAAGGGTAAGGGCACCTTCCATCTTTTAGCTGCATTAGGGCCACGAATGCGTGTTATTTCAGTTCTGTTTTTAAAAGAAAAACTGTTTTCGAAAAATGACATTTTGAAAGAAAATGCATTTTGTTGATATGTGATTATCCTGATGGTTGTTGCTGGCTGTTTTTCTAATAAAACATGTTGTTTTACTTATGGGTGAAAGCTGGAAAATGTTTGCATGTTATTTTAATGATGATTAAAATGCATGTCATAAAACTGTTTTGAAAATAGTCTTAAAATGCAAAAATGCATTCTGTTGAGGTTTGTTGTTCTGTGATGCTTGCATGTATTTCTGTGGTATCATGAAAGTTGAATACTTGCATGTTATTCTATTGTGTGGTGAAAGCTAAAATGCTTTACATGTCATTCTGTTGTTGAGAAAACTGAGTGCTTGCATGTCATGCTGATGTTTGATGAAGCTGAGTATTTGCATGTCATTCTGGTGTTTTGAGAAAACTGAATACTTGCATGTTTGTTCTGATGAGTGAGGAAACTACAATGTTTAAATGATGTTCTGATGGTTTGAAAATCTGAATGATTTGGTGATGGTGACTCTGATTCTGTTCTGTGTTGAGTGATTCTGGTGATATTGATGATTCTGATTCTAGTTGTTTTGTGTGATTCTGGTTGTGTTGATGGTTTTTAAAGGAAAAGGGATTTTAAATGAGCGAAGTGTTTTGAAAAAGTGCAGAATCCGTTTGATGTTTGATTGTTATTTTTAAAGAAATAGTTTGAAAAAGTGTTGATGTTTCAGGAAGTATTTCACTTGTTTTTCGAAGGTGTATTCGAATACAACATGAGTGTATTCGAATACAACCTGTCAAGTTCTGTTTTGCCTAAGTTTTCAAAACCTGTATTCGACTACGAGCCCCTGTAGTCGAATACAGAAGAAGGATTTTTGCTTATGACTAAACCTCTGTATTCGACTACGACCATGTCGTATTCGAATACATAAGTGAAATTTTAACACTGTATTCTCATCTGTAGTCGACTACAGGCATTCTGTATTCGACTACAGATTCAAGTTTTTCTAGAAACTCAGTTTTTAGCTTCTGTATTCGAATACAAGGAAAATGTATTCGAATACAGATTCGTGTTTTCCAGAAAAACAAGTTTTAATCACTGTCACGTGAGTTTTGAAGTGTTGAGAAACTTTGAGAAGGTTTAAATGATTTGAAAAGATGTCTGTGAAATGGTTTTAAAGAGGACAGAAAGATGTTTGAAAACCTTTAAGTGACATGGGAGAAAAGGCTGAATTTTGCAAAGGTTGAACTCCTGTATTCGACTACAGCCATGCTGTATTCGAATACAGAATGTTAAATTTCGGTTCCTGCTTCTGTATTCGAATACAGGGGGTCTGTATTCGAATACAGATTCGAGTTTTCAGAAAATTTCAAGTTTTAAGAGTGTTTTGAAAACCTTGAGTATTTGGGGGGATACTGGGAATGTTGTAGTGGATTTAAATGGAACTTTTGGATGACATTTTGAAGTGGTGGTGATGAAGTGTTTAGATTTTACTGATATAGTGAAAGATGTGGTTTTGCACACAGAGACTTCCTCTGTATTAGAATACCAGAGGGCTGTATTTGAATACAGAGGGAGAATCTGCACCGTTTTTGGCTTTTGTATTCGAATACAGAAGAGCTGTATTCGAATACAGATTCGAAAAATTCCAAAAAATCCCAATTTTGAACACTGTGTCTGAATTTTTAAGAGGTTGGGAAAACATTTCAAAGTGTTGATGATTGCCTGGCTGTCTGGTCATATTTGTGATGATGATTTTTGACTGTGCGGAGTTATTTTAAATATGTTTGAGAGGCACGAATTTTCTGTTTTTGCATATTGTTTCTAGAGAAATGAAACACTGCATATGCATGCATTACATAGTCAAGTGGTACCCGCGATGGGCCACAAAGTAATGCGCAACCACGTGCTGATCTGTGAGCGATTGCACGAGTGCTGATCTGTGAGCGATTGCACTAGGTACTAATCTGTGAGCGATTGTACCTTGGTATATAAGTGCTGGTCTGTGAGCGACTGCACTGGTACTGGACTGTGAGCGTCTGTACCCTGAAATGTGCAACCACGTGTTGATATGTGAGCGATTGCACTAGGTACTGATCTGTGAGCGATTGTACCTTGGTATATAAGTGCTGGTCTGTGAGCGACTGCACTGGTACTGGACTGTGAGCGTCTGTACCCTGAAATGCGCAACCACGTGCTGATCTGTGAGCGATTGCTCGAGTGCTGGTCTGTGAGCGACTGCACTAGGTACTGATCTGTGAGCAATTGTACCTTGGTTTATGTCAAACGTACTGGTCTGTGAGCGACTGCACGAATGCTGGTCTGTGAGCGACTGCACTGGTGCTGATCTGTGAGCGATTGCACCCTGGTCATAAGGGCCATTAATTTGTGCTGGTCTGTGAGTGACTGCACCTTGGTGATTCCACGAAAGTTATGCATGAGCATATATGCATTACATTGAGGGATTTGACCGTTGTGTCACGATTGTTTATATGATGAATGTTGGAAATTAATGTGTGTGAGTGCTGTCCAGAATCTGAAATTCTGAATTAATGATTGTGTTTTGTTGACGTGTGTTTGTACTTACCGCATACTTCATAATCATTGACTGCTGTTTTGAAAAGGCATGAAAGTCATAAATTTTCAAATGAGCATTATTATTTTCCTCATCATCATACGTTATACCATGATTATAATCGTTGCTGTGTAATACATGCTATGTGAATATTTGTTATTTTCGGTTGGTGACCCCCTTGCTATTATATTGTGGACTTTGGGCTTTGCCCTCAGATATTACCCGAACCCGTCCTACCGACGGATACACTAACGACGGAAACGTCGTTAGTTTCCCCTGATCTTTACGTACGGAGTCTACGTGGACAACGCAGAGGGACGGACGGCTGGCTGAAGACAAGACTTATAGAGGATACGGTGGAGACCGTGCTACTGTAGCTTAGTGCATGATCAGTCTAGACTTTTGTATAGGGTTTTGAATTTTGGGAAATGTAATTTTATTTTGGGAATTAATGTATTACTTTTTCCGCTATATTTTCTGCACTCTGACACTGATTGGGTGATAATCTTTGAAAAAAACTGATTTTATTTTAATTCCCTTGATATTAATTTTGAAAAACTCATTTTAATTATTAATTTAAAAAAAAAATGCACCCGCGCTATGTTTTAAACTCGGGGTGTTACAATTGTGGTATCAGAGCATTTGGTTAAAGTTTTGGGTTAAAAGCTCTGATTAAAGTATTTGTTTTGAGTCATTAGCTGATCATGCATAAGAGCAAGTAGTTGAAGTGTCAAGTCTTGAGTAAGTTGTGGTGTGACTGAAGATTAACTGCCTTCTCCTTTCATTTAGATAGAGGTTTTGTAATTTCTACCACTCAGTGAAAATTCGATACTTTTGCCCCATGGTTTTCTATCCTTTTTTGTTGAGGGTTTTTCATGTAAATATTGTGTGTTTAGTTCCTCTGGTCTCATCTCTTATTTTAATTGCGTGATGTTATTTTAAAATTTGATACCCAACATATCATTCTATTTTTTTGTTTATAAATATTTTTTTAAAAAAATTTTGGTTTACTATTTGTATTTATTATTATCCTATGGATATCGACCCAAATGGACAACAAGTTTTGTTTTGTGCATTCGTAATCTGTTTTGTTCATTTCTTGTCTACTGCTAGTTTGGCTTATTGTTGTTGCAAAACTTTTAATGGCTATATTTTGCACTACTTATAAAGTTTTTTCTCTCTTTCGTAGGTATACTATTTGATTGGTGGACCAAGAAATACTGAAGTTGTAATAAGAAAGTGATCCTGGATTCAAATATACGATGTTATAACTTAAGAACTAATTTCTTGTATTTGTCTATAAAAAAAGTTTATCCTCTCATGATAATCAATATAATAAATTTTTTTTTACAACATATTAAGACCAACATGTGATGTATTCATTTATGATATGTAAATATTATAAAAGAATCTATTTCAAAAAATATATATATATATATATATATATATATATATATATATATATAATAAAAGAAGCAATATCAACAACAATTAAACCTTATCACACTGAGTAGAGTCAGTTACATCGATCAAACGATTTCATAACGTTATATCATATTGTTGAGATAAAATCCTAAATCAAGTGTTTTAAAGATAAACAAACAAGTTCATTAAACTCTAATCATGATTCTGATTGTGTTGATGTTTAACTTGTATTCTTGAGTGTTTATTTAAAGATAGGTTATCAAACACATTCATACGACATTCAACAATCACACCAGGATATAAATCAAACAAACATTGTGCCTTAACTGAACCAGAAACTGTTGTCAAGATCATTTTGGTTTATCAAGATCATTCTAGTTAGTCCATTTTAAGGATAAGAGTAAAATGAATCATTTTCTACAGTCCAGACCTTAAGATAAACGAATATCAAACACTACTCAGAACAATAATCAAGCCCAAAAGTCTAATTAAAGACCCAAAGAAGAAAAACAACTCGAGATCAATAACCAGATCAATCTCCAGATTGATGAGCTAGGAACAAGTACTGCTAGGACAACAAAGGTGAAAAGGACATTGTTGCTGCATCTTTTGCAGAAAGACTCAGCATGCGTGAGACAAAGGACTAACACCAGACAACTGCTAAATCCTTCAGCCTCCTTTTCCATCCAACACAAAATCATGAATGATCTGGTTACAAAAAAGAATGTTCTTGATTAAATAACGCGCATGACTATCAAATATCATCGTGATAACAAATATCATCGTGAAGACAAATATCATCGTGAAGTTGGTCAAGAAGAAGTTGATGAGGAAGTAGTTCTGCTTAGAAGAAAACTTCAAAGAATGATGAGAAGAAGAGATCAGATCAAAAGAAGTTTTCAATGCAAAACACAAAACTCTAAAACAGAAATAGGTAAGAGTCAAATTACATGTTATGGGTGCAACAAACTAAGATATTACAAAACTGAAAGTCCTTCAAACAAAAAGGCACCAAAAAGATTTCCATTTAAGAAAAATCCATGATGGTCACCTAGGATGATTCTGAAGAATCAAACACAGAAGAAAATGAAGAAGCCAACATGTGCCTAATGGAAAACTCATAAAACAATTAGGTAACCATTTTTAAAATATGTCCTTTATGTGAAAAAATGGAAAATGAATTTGAAAATCTATTAAATGACTCAAACTTTCTTGTTAAAAGATGTGGTTCACTAAAAGAACAAGTTTGCAAAGAAAAAGAAGAAAAATTAGAAAGCCCAAGCTATGAATGATGAACTGAGAAAACTTATTAAAGCCTGCATGAGTCTCATTTTAAAAAATCAGAAGAATCTGAGTATCAAGAACGATCTGCAATTCAAAAGGAGAACGTTCTGCTCAAAACAAAAATTGAGAATCTTAAAAATGAATTTTCAAAATTTATTAAATCTACTGAAACCTTCCTAAAAATTATGGGATCACAGGTAGGAATATTTGATAAAGTTAGACTTGGTTTTGACAAATCTCAAAAGCAAAAAATCTATTAAATATTGTTTGTACTAGAAAGAAAAAAAGATAACTGCAAAATAAAATGTTCTTATTGCAAAAAAATTGGACATCTTAATTCCACATGTTTTTTTTAAAAAAATGAATGCAAAATTCAATGATCCAAGATCAAGACCAAAAATCTATCTTTAAATAAAAATCTAACCCTCAAGGACCCTATACCAAATGGGTACATAAGAATCTATTAATATCAAATGCAAGCTGGTTTTCAAAAAAGTCAAGAAAAAGCCATGGTATTTGGACAGTGGCTACTTGAAACACATGACAGGAGACAAACAATGTTTTCTTTCTTTTGTCAAGAAGGATGGAGGATTTGTAACTTTTGAGAATAATGATCAAGCAAAAATCAAAGGTAAATGTATTATAGGTAAAGAAAATTATGAAAAAATAGCGGATGTTCAATAAGTCGAAGGCTTAAAACATAATCTTCTAAGCATTAGTCAATTGTGTGACAATGGTTTTGAAGTTATTTTTAAACCAAACATATGTGAGGTCAAGCAAACATCTTCTAGAAAATTTATATTCTCTAGATCAAGAAACAAAAATCTATATGTTTTATATCTTGAAGAATTACCCACTGAATCATATTTTATGTCCATAAACAAAGACAAATGGATATGGCACAAATGAACTGGGCATGTTAGCATGAAAACAATTTCAAAATTATCCAATGATCTTGTTAGAGGTCTTCCAAAAATAAGTTTTGATAAAGATAAAGTATGTGAATCTTGTGCTAAAGGAAAACAAGTCAAGAGTAGCTTTAATTCAAAAGATTTTGTTTCAACTCAAACCTCGTAAGTTACTTCACATTGTTCTATTTGGTCCTATCAAAACTACCAGTTTAGGAGAAATGAGATATGGATTTGTTATTGTTGATGATTTTTCACGTTATATATGGGTACTTTTCTTAAAACAAAATGATGATTCTTTTGATGCTTTTCAAACCTTTTGTAAAAAAGTTCAAAATAAAAAATGCTCTAACCTAATTTATGTAAGAAGTGATCATGGAGGAGAATTCATAAATGCATCTTCTAAAAGCTTTTTATTTTATGAAAATGACATTTCTCATAATCTCTCTTGTGCAAGAACTCCTCAATAAAATGGAGTTGTTGAAAAAAAGAATAGAACGTTACAAGAATCGGCTAGAACAATCTTGGAAGAATCAAATGTTGAGAAATATTTTTGGACTAAAGTAATCAACACTTCTTGTTACATTTTAAATCGTGCATCAATAAGAAAAATGATCACCAAAAGACCTTCTGATATGGAAAAATAGAAAGCCAAATATCTCATACTTTCACGTTTTTTGGCTGTTACTGCTACATCTTGAATAACAAAGACAATCTACGAAATTTTGATGCTAAATCAGTCAAAGCCATTTTCATAGGTTATTCCACTAATTCCAACGGTTATCGTATATATAATCTAAGAACAAAAACTGTGGAGGTAAGTATGCATGTGTTATTTGACAAATTCGTTGATCTTGATATACAAAAGATAGATGATGACGAGGAAGAAGAACAATCATAGCAACAATAACATATCGTTCCTTAGAAAAAGAGATTGATCATCGATCTCCATCTCAAACTCCTCCACAAAGCTGGAAAACCATAGGAGATCGTCCACAAAATCAAATCATAGGAAACACATCTGATGGCATCAGAACAAGAATGTCTTTTACAGATGGCAACAACAATGTTGCAATGATCTCTTAAATGGAACCAAAATCAATCAAAGAAGCCATAGTTGATATCTCATGGGTTGAATCAATGCAAGAACAACTTCTCTAGTTTAAAAAAAAATCATGTATGGACTATTGTACCAAATCCACAACATCAAATAATTTTGGCACAAGATGGGTATTTAGAAACAAACTGGATGAAAAAGGAAAAGTAATAAGAAATAAAGAAAGGCTGGTGGCTCAAGGGTATAACAAACAAGTAGGTATTGATTATGATGAAACTTTTGTTCCAGTTGCAAGGTTAGTAGCTATCAGAATCCGTCTTGCATATGTATCTCATAAACTTATTAAACTTTTTCAAATGGATGTTAAAAGTGCTTTTTTAACTGGCTTTCTAAATGAACAAATATATTTTCATCAGTCTCTTGGTTTCTAAGATAAAATGAAACCAAACCATGTCTTTAAACTTACTAAAGCTTTGTATGGACTGAAACAAGCCCCTAGAGCCTAGTATGAAAGACTAAGTTCCTTCTTAAACTTACTACACTTTTTAGAAAAACTGATAAAACTTATTTGCAAATTGTTCAAGTATATGTTGATGACATCTTCTTTGGATCAACAAATGAAAAAATGTGTGAGGAATTTTCAAATATCAGGAAAAGTGAATTTGAAATGAGTATGATGGGAGAATTGAGATATTTTCTTGGCTTGCAAATCAAACAATATGAAAATGGAATCTTTATATGTTAAGAAAAATATATCAAAGATCTTTTAAAGAAATGCAAAATGAATAAAGCTAAAACAATGACGACTCTCATGCATCCATCCTCAAATTTGGACAAAGATGAACAAGGAAAATCCATCTCTGAAAAGGAATATAGAGGAATGATAGGCTCATTGCTATATTTAATTGCAAGTAGGCCAAATATTGTTTTCGAAGTGAGATCATGTGCTAGATTTCAATCTTTGCCTAAAGAATCTCATTTATTTGTTGTAAAAAGAATTTTTCATTATCTTGTTGGTACCACGGATCTTGGCCTTTAGTATAGCAAAGAAACTCATTTTTGATCTTGTAGACTAATGTGATGTTGATTATGCTAAGGATAAAGTTGAAAGAAAAAACACAAGTGAAAACAAAACTATTTAGTTGGTCATGTAGAAAACAAAACACAATTGCCTTATCAATGACTAAAGTTGAATATGTCTCAACTGCAAATTGTTGCTCTCATGTCTTGTGGATCACAAATCAAATTGAAGAATTTTCTGTAAGTTATACAAATGTTCCAATTTATTGTGATAATACAAGTGCAATAAATTTGTCAAAAAACCCCATTCAACATTCCAGATAAAAACATATTGAAATAAAAAATCATTTTATTAGAGATCATGTTAACAAAAAAGAAGTTGAATTAATCTTTGTTGACACCAAAAATCAATTTGCTGACATTTTTATTAAACCTCAAGTTGAAGATAGTTTTAATTTTATTAATTAAACACAAATTAAAAATCATAAAAAATCCGAACTATCTCATCTGAAAAGCATGATCAGATTGTTCTGGTCAATCAAAAGAATGATCTCCATTGTCTTTCTCTTCGCATCTGTCTTTGTGTGTGTGTGTGTGTGTGTGTGTCAAGCTTAAGTGAAGGTTAAAAAATTTCAAACTTTTTTAATTCACAAAGAGGAAAGATACGGTTTTTTTCTATCTTCAAAAACGACTACCATAGCCTCATCATAACCTACTTTCCTTCTTCTAAATATCACTAGTCACTTCTTAACCACCCCACTTCTATATACCCATGGGTGTCGCTCTCTCCCTCATCCTTTCCCAAAAAATTACTCCTTGTTCTTTCATCAAAAGCTTCGTACTCTCATTTTCTGTAACTCACTATTCATTCTTCTTCATTTCTTACCAAAAAACATGGCTCGTACCAAAGCTTCTGCAAGAAAAAAATCCTACTCTAAGAACACCATCCATGTCACCATCTCCATCTCGATCACCATCTCCTCCACCACGACCTACCCCTCCAGAAATTTCTCCATCTATAAGCATCTTTTCTGACTATCTCTCATCATCTCTTGAATCCAGGCCACCTTCTATTTCGCTTGCCCTTCGCACCACTGTACTCCCTCCTTTCTTCCAACGTATCCTCCAAAACAAAAGTCAAGCACCACCATATCTCCAGAAATAACCTCAAAAACCAAAATCTGACAACCCTCCATCAAAACGGAGATCAATGAGAATCATGGCTAGAGTTGGTACCTCTAAACAATCGAAGAGTGTGGACACAACCATCTATACCATCTTTGATGATGACTCTGGTTCAAAATTACCACCAAAATCACACTACAAGAAACTTAACTTATAGTGACAGCAGAAACCTGTGGGTAAATGTCAGGAATAGGACAAAAAACATATACCAACAACACTTTTAAACGTGTCTATAGTCAACATATACTTACGGTTTTTTGCAATCACTAAAACCTGTAGTGATTAAACTTTGTCGGTTAGAAAAATTAAGAGTTTTACCTACAGTTTTGGTACCATGGGCATAGAAATTTGCAAAACTTTATAAATTTTGTACCTATGGTTTTTTCTCCGTCACTAAACAGTTTAGTGACACTCGAATTCCATGGGTATAGTAGTAATTTTTTTTGTGCTGAGCAAATTTTTTTTAGTTGGACAAATAATTTGTTATTTAGAATTTTTGTGTGAAAAATTAATCAAATTACAATGTAAATATACAATAAAATAAATATATATATTTATGAATCAAAATGAAATAAAAGTTTAATATTATATATTCAAAATTAACATAAAATCTTACAAATATATATATAACATTGACAATTATTAAACCATGTCTACTTTACAAAGTCTTACATAATAATCTCAAAATAATTAAAGAAACCATGTGCACCTAATTGTCAAAACTTCATCAACAAAATGCTTTTAATCTTCACCTATAAACAATAAAAAATAAATCACTATAAGAAAAAAATTGGTTTGTGGCGGTTGTAAGGGACCCCTGCAACGGTAATAACCGCTGTAAATGAATGATTGCGACGGTTCTTCAAGTGTCGCAGAATCGTGCGTCACGAGCCCAATTTGTGACGGTTCAGAAAACCATCGATCCAACTGTCGGCAACGTTTACGACGGTTTCTAACCGCCTCGACATACGTTTTGCGACAGATAGAACCGTCGTTAAACACGCTCATATTTATTTGTTCCTAAAAAATTGCGACAGTTATCAACCGTCGCTATATTCATTTTGACACAGTTTGAACCATCACAAGCGTAATAATTTTAAATAAAAAAATATGATACAAATTTTTATTTTTTATTAATTAAAATAAAAAGTATTCATAAATATCATCCACATAATTTAAATACACAATTATATAACTATTGTAACTAAATCCAATTTATATAATTTTTTCAAAAGTAATAACACCAATTCATACATTGAACTTAACTTAAACAATAAATAAAGTAATTTAAATAATCAAAACATTTGTGGAGTGGCTAAACATACAAAACAACTCCATCAAACATAGAAGTTCATCAAAATATCTAATTAGTCCTTAATAATGTTGCTCCACAATCATCAGGTTAGTAGCTAGACTTGGATGAACGTCTACCATCTATTGGCGATTCTATGTCTGTTGCCTGGAAAAAAAAATATATTAACCTCAATTAATCTTGATAATATTGTTAAATACCAATTAACTAAAATTCTCATACAACTAGAAGCAATCATTACACAATTGATATTTTTAACCAAGGAGAAACACTTCCCACAAGATTTTTTAAACAGGTTTGCTAAGAAAACAATTTTACCTGTTTTTCTCTAGAATTTTGCATTTGCAACAAGAAAGCAATTTGCTCCTTCAACATATCAAATTCAGAGTCCCTTTTCTTAAGCTCGACTATTTCAGTTTGCATTTTCTCCATCTTCTCATGAGCTTCGAAGGAAGACATTGATCTTACAAAGTGAGAAGTAGATCTAGTGATTTGAGACGGTGTTATTCCAAGTCCCATACAACGAACATATCCAGGATGTTCTTTTCCAAACACATTCAAAAGTTCAGGTATAACCCAAATGAACCGATTGAAACTCAATTATGTTTGGTTCGGGTAGCGGATTTAATATTTTGAACCCACGAACTTGCGAACCCAACCAATTAACGTGATATATATGTTTTTATTTATTTTTTTACCATTGATGTATTGTTAAAATTTAGTTGTTGGACTATATTTGAGAATTTGTTGTTAATTTAATTAATTTAAGTGTTTTGTTTTGTTTTGTTTGTGGATGTATTTTAAGTATTGAATAATATGTTACCATATAGTTTTATTATTTTTTGGATGTCCAAGTATTTAAATTGAATTACATTTTTTTCTTTACTACCCGCGAACCCAACTCTACTCACTCATAATTAGATTAGTTTGGTTTGGATTTGATGGAAAAATCATGAGTTAAGAACCTAATCCAAATAAAATTGATCGGATCGGGTATCTGATTTGGTAAAAAACTATCCAACCAATACAAGAAAAAAATGATTTGCGGAAGTTTTTAAAGACACCTGTGGCGGTTATAACCTCCTAAAATGGAAGATTGCGACGGTTCTTCAACTGTCGTAGATTCGTGCGTCGCGAGGCTTGTTTGCGATGGTTCAGAAAATCGTCGTTCCAACCCTCGGCAACATTTGTGACGGTTCCTAACTGCCTCAATATACGTTTTGCGACAGTTCGAACCGTCGCAAAACACATTCATTTTTATTTGTTTTTAAAACATTGCAATAGTTATCAACCGTCGCTATATTCATTTTGAAATAATTTGAACCATCGCAAGCCTAATAATTTAAATTAAAAAATTATGATACAATTTTTCCTATTTTTTATTAATTAAAATAAAAAATATTCATAAATATCATCCAATTAATTTAAATACAGAATTATATAACCATTGTAACTGAATTCAATTTTTATAATTTTTTGAAAAGAAATAACACGAATTCATACATTGAACTTAACTAAAATAATAAATAAAGTAGTTTAAATATTCAAAACATTAGTGGAGTGGCTAAACATACAAAACAACTCCATGAAACATAAAAGTTCATCAAAATATTTAATGAGTCCCTAATGATGTTGCTCCACAATCATCAGGTTGATGGCTAGAAACAGATGAACGTCTACCATCTATTGGTGATTCTCTGTCTGTTGCCTGGAAAAAAACTTATATTAACCTTAATGAATCTTGATAAACATTGTCAAATACTAATTAACTAAATTTCTCATATAGCAAATATCAATTATTACACAATTGATATTTTTAACCAAAGACAAACAGTTCTCATGGGATTTTATAAACAGGTTTCCTAAGAAAAAAATTCAATCCTATCTAAAGACAATTTGCAAAAAGTTTTCTAGCTGAACTGCAATTGTAATTCAAAACCATAGTGTAGCTATTTCTAAAATGTGATACTACCAAGCGTACCATCAACTCATGAACCATAAGTAACCATTATAATTTGTGATAAGATTATATAGAATCAATTAAATTGTTACCTCAACTCCTTCTATTTGTATGTTCACTTTTTCTCCACCTTTAACAGTGAACTCAGAAGCTAGCTTTGGAGGAACATTTTGAAAATCACTTGGTAGACTCAATCCACCATATTGAATAGGAATATTCTTAGGCCTTATAAATCTAAACAAAAAAAGACAAAAAGCTCAATCAACATACATAATAAAAGAGAAATTATGGGAATAAAGTCATTTTGTTTGATACAGAATCAGTTTAGCAAAATGAAAGCTAGAAAGGACAACTTGAACTTCAATTTCAAATAAAGTAAACAAAATTAATGAAAAAATCTCTAGAGAGTTAAGGAAGTTCAGAAGCTCAGAGCCATTTTGAATTCCATTTATAGACAAAAGAGTAAACATGAATCACAACAACAAAAAATTGAATTTCTAAAAATGTACTTTTGCATAGAAGATAACTTAAATATTATTGATGTATTAGACTTACTTATAAAGTGTCTTTGCAACATTTCCTTCTTTAGAGATCACAAACTTGCTCCTAGTTCTTTGAGTTTGAAATGGACTGAACATTGAATACAACATGCTAAAGTACCATGGAACATTGATGAAAATCTGAAAGCAAGAAAATAGAAAGAAAAAAAAGAAAGTAAATTTCAAGTCATACAATATAGGAGTACCGGATTGAACAATTGTTCAGAAGAACTTGATTTCAAACTCTTCTAAAACAATCTTGATTAGACTTTACTATCCCCGACTCTCCTTGAAAATAGAGTGTTAAAGACATAAAATAATAATAAAAGAATCAATGTTCCTTTTTACCAAATAAAAACAGCAAAATCACAGAACAAAAGTAATGTCATTAAGGTACCTTACGAGCCACCATTTCAGGATAGTTATCTTGAAATAATGAGAGAATGTGATTTGAGGCAGCCCTTAACTCTCTCTTAGGCATATCCTTAAAATTAGTAACTTGAATCAAAGAATTAACCTCACCAGGCTTAAAATGCAAAAGCTTGATTCCTCTCTCAAGAACTTGAACCCTCCACCTCAAAAACTTCTTCAACTTCTCTTCATCACCAAAAAACCTCTCATACATATCCTTATCTTTAAAAACACCATAATGATTGTAACACACAGGGTGTCCCTCTCTATCATACCCATGTGTAAAAGCTACAACACCTTCAAGCTCTTTGAATCTCAGCTCTTCATCCACAACATTATCAGCACCAAACTCATTCCTCCAAGCAAGACATTTCACAAGCATGTTGTGAGCATCATTGAATCTAAAATCTTTAGCTCTAAGGAACTTCAAGAGCAACACATCAACAACATCATCATTATCATTACCAAGCAATGAAACATCCCACATGGAAGCATTTTTGTTGGTTTCATCTAAAGCTAAGAGCTTGTTCTTTAGCTCTTGCAATGCTTTCTTCTCTTAGGAAACCTGTTTGCAGCAACAAAAGTCATCAATTGAAGTTATCTTTTACATCCAAAGATTAGCTAGAAAAATTGAAGGAAAAACAAAAGAAAATAAATGCAAGAAAAATCAAGTAAACCCAGAGCAATAAACAACAAACACAAGTTTTGGGAACAACAACAATATCATCCCCACCATCATCAACAACAATAAACAAAGGTTTTACGGTGGTAGTCAACAACTATGATGTTAGTTTTAACATTACTTACAAACGGGATGTGTTGCGACGCCGTTGATGGAGAAGTGTTGCGTTGCGCTGTCACCGGGAGAGGCAGGAAGCAATGTCGTCACCGGAGAGAGGCAGGAAGCAGCGTCGCGGCGCGCTGGAGAGAGGGGTCGAGATTGTTCCTTCTTTTGCTTTGAATGCTTGGCAGCTTGAGAGATTGAGAGCTTTGGTTGTTTGGCAGATTTATAGAGTGAGAGAAAGCAGCGTCTCAATTGCAAAGATTTGGGAATTTGAGAGATTGAGAGATTTTGGAATAATCAGCTCAAGAATTGAAAATGAAAGGTTTTGAGAGATTTTCAATTTTTGAGAGGTTTTCAAAATATGGGGAAATAGGTGCCAAACAGCAACACTAGAGGTTTTGGGAAAAGAAGGGTTTTTCAAGAACACGGAGGCGGTTAATTTTTTTCGTTGCATAAACCGCCGTAAACTTAGGGCGAGGGCGGTTTTACTAAAACCATCGCAAACCATGTGTTGCAAAATTTAAATTTTCTTGTAGTGAACCCAAACACATGTACTTCCCTAATTTTTATATATATTGTTAGTCAATCATAACCGATATTTAATTTTTATCGAAACTATCTCTAAAATCATCTCTATGAATGATTATGATAGACTAACAAATATAAAAAAATTTAAAAGCTATTAAACTCTAAATAAATATTTAATTAAAAGCACTAGACATCTTCAATCTCCGTAAACCTGACAATACATATTTAAAGGCCATGTAAGAGTCAACTCAAAAAAAGCCATGACATTGCCATCATTGTAATAGTGTATTATTCGAGGTATCCTTCTCTCATATTATTCATATATTAATTAATTCATAACATGGGAGAATTCATCACTTTCTTTCTTTCCATTCAACCTCTCTCATTCATCCTCTTCCTCTTTTTCTACATAACACTCATCAAGT
This sequence comes from Cicer cuneatum, assembly GCA_037974295.1. Lineage (NCBI taxonomy): Eukaryota > Viridiplantae > Streptophyta > Magnoliopsida > Fabales > Fabaceae > Cicer > Cicer cuneatum. The sequence continues at coordinate 42,878,965 of JBBPBO010001986.1, forward strand.
TCCGACAAGTTAAAAAACTTATAGGAATCGGTCCAACAACCTATCCTTTCATAGGTTGTTTAATATCCTTCTACAAGAACCGTTTTCAGTTGCTAAATTGGTACACGGAGCTTCTAGCTCAATCCCCAACCAACACCATATTGGTTCAACGGTTAGGCGCACGTAGAACCATCTTAACTGCAAATCAACAAAATGTCGAGTACATACTCAAGACAAATTTCAAAAACTTCCCTAAAGGGAAGCCATTCACCGATATACTCGGCGATTTTCTTGGGAAAGGTATATTCAATGTGGATGGTGATATATGGATCAAGCAGCGAAAACTCGCAAGTCATGAGTTTTCACTAAGATCAATGAACGAATTTATCATGCACACCTTGGAGGAAGAAGTCAATGCGAAATTATTACCATTACTGGATTCACTATCGTTAGAGAAAAAAGTGGTTGACTTTCAAGAATTGTTAGGGAGATTCACGTTCAACGTTATTTGCAGATTCACGTTGGGGAATAATAATGATGATAATATTAGGTGTTGTTTGAATCCTTGTTTTCCCATTTCGCCATTGGCGAGGGCTTTCGATGTAGCGGTGGCGATTTCGGCGAGGCGTGGTGCTGCACCTTTGTTTTTGGTTTGGAGAGTGAAGAAGTGGTTTAGAGTTGGATCGGAAAGGAGACTTAGAGAGGCGGTTGAGGAGGTTAAGACAAGTGTCATGGAAATTATTTTGGAGAGGAAGCAGAAGATGAATGTAATGGAAGAGAAGGTTGCTGGTGGTCAAGATCTCTTGTCACGTCTTATTTGTGCAGGTGTGTGAAAATTTTGAATACTACTAAATATTTTTGTTACATCTATATTTTTTGTTTTTAAATCTTTGTAAGAGGTTAAAACTGGAGTACTATATACCTATATAGCTCTAAATTGTTTATTAAAAAAACTGTCATTAAATATAAACTTTCATTATATATTATTATACATATATTTTTTAAAATATACCTCTAATTAATATTATTAAATGATTTAAGAGATGAGAAGTTAGACTTGAACACATTAGCTTATTAATTAAAGAGTATTTATAGGCTATCTATTTTGAAAAAACAATATGTAAGTTTATTTAACGACACCATAACCACAATTTATACTGCACCAATCCATTTGCACGCATTCTTTTATAATAGAAAAGTTCACAATCCATTTGCGCACATTCTTTTATAATAGAAAAGTTCACAATGTAATCGCAACTACGAGTCTTTAAAACTATAAGTTTGGGTAAAAGTATATCAAACTCAAAATGAGAAGAATATGAGTTCATATTTTCGTAGAAAGCTCCTAGTTATGATCGAGGTGGTAAAAATTAAGGAGTAAACTCTCATGCAACAAGGCCCCTTACCATATACCAAATATGTTTCTATAAATTATGATAAATGTTATTTGAACACATTTTTTGACACAAATGCAAACACAAATACAATACTTACTTTTTATACATACTATGATGACATAAATGTGGGTTATACTCTCTCCTTCTCTCTCTCTTCTTCTATAAATGTGGACCATAGTATATTTTTGTTTGTATTTGTGTCAAAAAATGTGTTCAAATAACATTTCTCATAAATTATAGATGATTTATGATGAATGACTTTTGAAAGAACAAAAACATAAAAAATATATATTATTATGTTATAAAATGATGCTACTTCCATCTATAAAAGTAAGATCCTCTTGAGATTTTTTCTTGTCATTTTTTAGAAGTTATTTTTCAAATTCTCATATGCATTAATTATTTCTTTACTATTATATCTTTAATTATGTTATATTTTTCTGCAATTTATAATAAATATAAATGTTTATTGTACGATGAAAAACTGTAAAGAAAGGAAAGAAGGTATATGTATATTGTTTATTGTTTTTCAATTTAACATTTTACCTTTCATGATTTATTCATGAAAAAATCTATTGTATGTATTGTATATCATTGCTGATAATAAATATTATAATAAAAATATAAGTTAATTCTTTCTCCTAAAGAATAAACTAGTAAAATATTCAATTTATCAAGAAATTTAACATTACAATTAATTTTTTTAATTTCTTTGATTTAATCAAAAGTTATATACAAAAACCAATGTAGTATACATTATTTTGCTATAAAATAATAACACATAAGCTCTTTCAAAAACGTACAATTTTCCAATTTTGGAATAATTATACCTAATTAAAATTAATTGAAAATAAATTATATTAAAAAATAAAATAATGATATAAATTAGTGAGATATTTTTTCTTGTAGGTCACGAGGAAGCAGTAATAAGAGACATGGTGATAAGTTTCATTATGGCCGGGAGGGACACAACATCATCAGCAATGACATGGTTCTTTTGGTTATTATCACATTATTCAGATATGGAACAAGAGATAGTGAAAGAGACAGAAAATAAATCAAGTGGAACATTAGATTATAAATCATTAAAAAACATGAATTTGTTAAAGGCATGTCTATGTGAATCAATGAGACTATATCCACCGGTAGCATGGGATTCAAAACATGCCACGTGTGATGATATATTGCCAGATGGCACTTTGGTAAAAAGTGGGGATAGAGTGACTTATTTTCCATATGGAATGGGGAGAGAATGGAAAATTTATGAGGGAAAGATTGGTTTGAGTTTAGACCGGATCGTTGGTTTGCTAAGGATGAACTAGGAACAATATTGTTGAGTGAGGTTTGTCCCTTTAAGTTTCCTGTTTTTCAGGCTGGCCCTAGGGTGTGTCTTGGGAAAGAAATGGCTTTTATTCAAATGAAATATGTGGTGGCTTCAATTGTTAGGAGATTTAAGATTATTATAATTAGTCATGAGAAGCCTTTATTCGTGCCACTTCTTACGGCACACAGTGCTGGCGGCTTAAAAGTATTGGTTTCTAAAAAGGTGAAACTTTAACCGATTTTGATTTATAATTTAATGAGAATAACTTTGATGCACGTCACACTATGATCTAGATTTGCTGCAGTGACCAGGCAGTTTAACACATTACAATCTTGGTTGGTTGTCAATCTGCAATTCAACGGCTAGGAATACATAGGAGTAAATTTCAAGCAATTTCAAACGGTACTGAATTTTGTCAATCTATTTCAGATCGAACAGTCCAAATCCATTACTAAGTCAATGTAGTAAGTACGTGTAATCCAATTCCTCACACAGTCAACAGATTTGAACCATAGTTTGTATGATTTAAGTGAGATATGTTTAAACATAGTGTATAAATTTAAAAATTGTTGAAGTTCTACATTGAAAAAATTTTATATGTTGAGTAGTTTTTATCACTATATAAAGATTCTCACATTTTTTGTTGAAGTACCACATTAGATAGAAAACATATGTAGATTTGTTTCCATCATTATATAGAGTGTCAATCTATTGTGAAAAACACATCAAAGTTGGATGCATTTCCCAACTTTCTCTTTTCTGTCATTTTTATTCTGTTGTCTCTTCGAGTTTTAATGGTTCTAATACCACTTCTTTTTCAGTAGTCATAATACCACTAACCGCCATATTGAGAGTGGCTTTAACGGCCATATTGAGTAGGGATAGCAATTAGACCCAGACCCAAATGATTACCCGCAATGGGTAGGGTAAAAACCCGCATAATGGGTATGGGGACGTGTAATTACCCGTAAAATTAAACGGGTATGAGTGCAGGTATAAGTACTATAGTACCCACCCCGCACTTATATATTATTGTTGTTGTTGTTATTATTATTATTATTATTATTATTATTATTATTAATATTATTATTGGATGTGTTTATTTGAGCTTAAATAAAAATGATATTTGTTTTAAATAATTTAGAGATTATTTTTTTGAGATTTTTGTAAAATGATTTTTAACTTGTTTGTATATAATTTTATAGAAAAGATTTTTTTAAAACTACAAAATTACCATAAAGGACATAAAAATGATTTTCAAGAAAACATGTTTTTTTGAAAAAAATATTTTATAAATACATGATTTTTCTAAATAAATATGTCCTTCTACTCTGTTATGCATCTTTATCTGCCATCCAATCTCTCTCTACTATCTCTCTCACTCTCTATTATCTCATGTTTCTCTACCTCTCCTTTTTATTCCAAACAAATCAATGAATTTAGGTCTTCCATTTCATAATTCTCGGATCCTTCTAAAAAATAAACATATAAATAAATCATCACGAAAATATGCTAATAATAGATTTTGGAGGTTCTATATTAATCTTAAAAATTGGGCCTTAATAAAAAAAAATGCAATTTTAATAATTAAAAAAATTGAATAAATAAATAAATTTTAGTCCCTATACACATATCAAACTACATGATGCTCTGTCCATACCAATTTACATATGCTCTACCATTACCAATTTTTTAAATTTAATCACAACAATAGCGATTATTTATCGATATATTTTTGTTAAAGTGTGGGTAATGGGTATGGGTACGGGCACTTAAGTACCCAAAGGGCAAGGGTACGAGTATTAAAGTTGATACCCACGAGGGTACGGGCACGGGCACGAGTATTTTTTTAAACTGCGGGTACGGGGATGGGTACTATACTACCCTACTCAAACCCTATCCATTTCCATTCCTAATATTGAGTGTGGCTTTAACCGCCATATTGAGGGTGTAATTCTAGTGTCGTGGAACTCCGATAGAGTGATCTTCGGTGACATAAATTAATTTCAAACAGTTTTTGAAATTCTAGAAACAACAATTTTAAGACGATTCTTTTTGCCATGTCAACCGAAGACATTACTGGTTTCTTTGAGGCAAATAGAAAAGCATAAGAAAGCTGAAGAATTAACTGCTACCTCAAATATCAGAGTATCAGATAATCGAATTTCAAATTGATTGTTATTATCGACAAACTGCCTCTGTTTGGAAGGATTTCAAAAAGAAAAACTCTCAAGTATAAAACAAAGAATTTTCTCTAGAGAGTTTGATAATCCGTAAGAGTTTACTTATACTCTATAGGGGACAGATTTTTACGCAATTTCTAAAAATGGTATTTTTGTTGGCAAATGGTACACCTGAGACAAGTTTAAATTAAATGTTGAAATTAAGAATGTCTCCTTCTGTTTACATGTTGTGTTACATGTTATGTGATTTTAATATTTGACATGCTAGACTCTATCACGTGAACACATGTGATTTCAAACTTAAGTAACTTAGGTTTAATTCCAAAGTTATCTTTAAATGATTTTGAAAAATGTGATTTTTGTAGTCAAGATAAAATAACAAAGAGTTCACATAAATCTATAGTTAAAGAATCTAGGTCTTTAGATTTATTACACTATAATATATGTGAACTTGATGAGACCTTAACAAGAAATGAAAAACGTTATTTTATCACTTTTATTGACGATCGCTCTGACTATACTTTTGTATTTCTAATGAAAAATAAAAGTGAAACACTTGACATATTTATGATCTTTGTAACTGAAATTAAAAATCAATTTAGTAGAAAGATTAAAAGTTTTCGTAGCAATAGAGGAACTAAATATGATTTTAGTTCATTTAATGAGTTTTATAAGTCGCAAGGAATTATACATGAAACCGAATCACCCTATTCACCTGAAATGAATAGTAAGGCTGAAAGAAAGAATAGAACTCTTACAAAACTAGTTGTTGCTATTATGCTTAACTTCGATGATGCATGTAATTGGTGGGGGGAAATTATTTTGACTGTTTGCTATGTTTTGAATAGATTTCTTAAATTCTTTTTTTTAAAAAAAACTCTCCTTATGAGATAATGAAGAAAAGACAACCAAACTTGTCTTATCTTCGAACATGAGGCTGTCCAGCTTATGTCAGAATCCCCGATCGCAAGCACATTAAACTCGACAGTAGAGCCTATGAATGTGTATTCATTGGGTATGTAGTAAACAGTAAAGCGTATAGGTTTTATGACCTAAATGTGAAAGTGACCATAGAGTCAAATGATGTTGACTTCTATGAAAATAAATTCCCTTGCAAATTGAGAAATAGTGGGGCAGTGAACCAAGTCACGTACCTGGACAAGAAGCACTTAAAGCAACAAATAAGGTGAAATGGAAACTCAAAGAAGTAAGAGAGTCAGAGTTGCTAAAGATTATGCACCAGAATATATGGCCTATAATTTAGAAGAGGATTTTGCAAATCTTAAAGAAGCCTTATCATCATTGGATGCAGATCTATGGCAAGAAGCTATAAACAATGAAATGGATTCTCTAGAGTCTAACAAGACTTGGTATTTGGTAGACTTGCCTCCTTGTTTACTAGTAGACCTAGTATATGGAGCATTGACACACTATCGAAAGAGCCATAAGATACCTAAAAAGGACCATGAGTCTCGGATTACATTATCAAAGATTTCCTACCATCCTTGAAAGATACAGTGATACTAGTAGATTGGAACACCTTGTTAGATGTGTCCAAACACTACAACATTTTTGAGTTGTGGCAACAATAAAAAAGTGTGTTGTAAACTAAATAAACCGTGACCTAAATGTTAGGCAACAGTTTCACAACGGTTTACAAAGTGTGGTGTAGGTGGCCGTGGCCTATTAGCACACGCAACGGTTTTTTACTTTTGCCCACAAATTCTAAAAAACCGTTGCTGAAAACACTCAAATAGACAACAATTTTTTTGAATGTTTCAGGCCACGGTTTTATGAGTTGGTTTTGCCAACAATTTCATAAATGTTGCATATACAATTAGGCCACGGTTTTGTGTATATTATATTTGTTTTAGGCAACACATTTATAACGTTGAGAAAAGCATAGGCAACATTTTTTGGTTTATGGAATTGATTTGTATGTGTTGCATATAACTTTAGACCACGGTTATCGAAACATTGGTAACACATTTCAGCCACAATTGTTTTAGATGTTGCCTAATTGTTTAGGCCACGGTTTTATAAGTTGTGGCAACCATAAAAAAGTGTGGTGCAACACATATATATAGTTGTCAAAAGCATAGGCAACGGTTTTTTGGTTTAAGGCAATAGATTTGTTTGTGTTGCATATAACTTTATATCATAGTTATCAAAATGTTGGTAACAGATTTCAGCCACAATTGTTTTAGATTTTGGCTATTTGTTTAGGCCACGGTTTTATGAGTTGGTTTTGCCAACATTTCATAAATATTTTAGATGTTCAGCTATAAATATGTCATAAATATTTTATGAGTTGGTTTTACCAACGGTCTTATCAAAATATTGTAACATAAATACTAATAAACATCCAAGAAAAACTAATACATGATAATCAAACAATTTACTTATAACAATATTGTGTGAGCTCTATTACTATATGAAGGTGCAAACACGAGAAGGGGGGTTGAATTGTGTTTGTAATACTTGAATTCTTTTTCTGTTTTGATGATTATTTAAAATCTGATATATAAGCAAGCAGAATTAGCCGCGGATAAAGTAAAATAATCAACACAAAGATTTATCCTGGTTCACCATTAACTAGGCTACATCCAGTCCCTTCACCTTGAAGGATTTTTCCACTAATTCAAAACCTCTAAATTACAACAGCACTACTGACCCTCCAAGTCAGTCTTCCCAAAAAGTCTAACAATCCTAGACTTTTGAGGAACACAACACCTTGACTTCACAAGTCAAGTCTTCTCCTACCAATCTGACAACCCCAGATTGCAAAAGGGATTTCAACACCTTGAATCTAATTGCTAAGTCACCTGCTACTTCTTCTGAATCTTCAGATTGTAGACTCTACTTCAACAATATAGATCTGAAACAAGGGAACAAAAAACAAGAGTACTTGCTTCTGGAATGCTGATACTCACAATTAACCTCACTTAAAACTCGAGTGTTTTTTCTCTGGAAGTTTATGACTCTTTACTGATTTTCGATGACAAAGTCTTCTACCTTGAGCCTCCTTTTATAGATGAAAATTAGGGTTTCTTCGATGATCAAATTCAAGTTGTATCTGTCCAGATTCTTTTGCAAAAATAACTAGGCCAATCCTGTTTCCCTTAAATAAAAATCGTATCTTTTTAGCTTCAGATTGCATTTGAAAATTCTGTTGACCAGTCTTGTTTCTTTTAATTTCAAACCATATCTTTTTAAGCTTCAGATTACATTCGAATTTCTTCAAGTCTTCAGTAATTTTTGAATCAAATCCCCTTAATACTTTGATCAAATTTCTATCAAAATTTAATCAAGTCTTCTTCGAATTTTAATCAAGTCCTCACTTATTTGCATCATGATTAAAATTCTGGACCGTATGATCTTCTGATCTCGACCAACTCTGGACTTATGTAATCTGATATGCCCCAATTCTGTGATCCTCTAATCTCGGCCAACACTGGACCATATGATCAGATCTTCTGATCTCGGCCAATACTGGGCCATATGATCTAATCTTCTAATCTCGGCCAACACTAGGCCATATGATCAAATCTTCTTATCTCGGCCAACACTGGGCCATGATACTTAATTCTGGACCATTGATCTGGACATTTTCCCTCTGATCTAGACCAAGTCTGGACTGAGTCTGGATTGAATCTGAATTAAATATGGACTTATGATATTTTAATCTGGACCATTGATCTTTTTATCTGGACATTTATCTTCTGATCTGGATCAAGTCTCGATTAAATCATTTCTTCTGGACAATCATTTCTTCTGATATGGACTGAGTTTTATGTTCTGGACCATGCTATCTTCTGGTCTAAACCAAGTCTGGACCAAGTCATTTGTTCTGGACCAGTTATCGTCTGCTCTGGAGCAAGTCTGGATTAAGTCTGGACTGATCCTTATATTCACGACCAACCTATCTTCTGGTCAGGATTGAGTCTGGACCAAGTGTGACTTATGTTTCCTTCTGGTCAGGAACAAGTCTCCCTCTGACAGGCTTCCTTCTGGTCTGGACCAAGTCTCCTTCAGAACTCTGCTTCCTTCTGATCTGGGCCAAGAACGATATCCTCTAATGATGTTATTTGTCCTTTGATATTTTGCCTTTGATGACATCCTCTAATATGTTCTGGAGGTGTATCGTTTGGTGCCTTTAGGATGCCTTCTCTGTTACCCTCTGGACGAACCTTTTTGGTGACATTTCTATCCTCTGGTAGCTTCCTTTGGATGTATCCTCTGGTGGTGTCATCCTCTGATTTTGCACAGCTTTGATTTGTTCTTCTAAGACAAAAAAAATACTATTTACAAAAAATACTTTTGTTAAAATCAAAACTTTGATTGATCGAACCAACTTGGTTCCAACAATCTCCTTTTTTTTATGATAACAAAACATTCTATTTACGATAACCATTTTTCTTTCTTTTGACTTTGACTCCCCCTAGGACTATGCTTTATTTTAACCTTTTCTCCCAAAAAGTCTAATGCCCCAGATTCTCTATCAAATACATCTTATCCCCATTTGTCATCAGACAAAAAGGATTGAAGGAAGAAAGGAGCTCCTCTGGTAGCTTCCTTTGGATGTATCTTCTGGTGGTGTCATCCTCTGATTTTGCACAGCTTTGATTTGTTCTTCTAAGTCAAAATAATATTTACATAAAATACTTTTGTTAACATCAAAACTTTGATTGATCGAACCTACTTGCTTCCAACAATCTCCCCCTTTTTTATGATAACAAAACATTCTATTTATGATAACTATTTTTCGTTATTTTGACTTTGACTCCCCCTAGGACTATGCTTTATTATGACTTTTTCTCCCCCTAAGTCTAATGCCCCAGATTCTCTATCAAATACATCTTATCCCTCTTTGTCATAAGACAAAAAGGATTGAAGGAAGAAAGGAGCTCCTCTGGTAGCTTCCTTGGGATGTATCCTCTAGTGGTGTCATCCTCAGATTTTGCACAGCTTTGATTTGTTCTTCTAAGTCAAAATACTATTTACATAAAATACTTTTGTTAATATCAAAACTTTGATTGATCGAACCAACTTGGTTCCAACAATCTCCCTTTTTTAATGATAACAAAACATTCTATTTATGATAACTATTTTTCTTTCTTTTGACTTTGACTCCCCCAAGGACTATGCTTTATAATGACTTTTTCTCCCCCTAAGTCCAATGCCCCAGATTCTCTATCAAATACATCTTATCCCCATTTGTCATTAGACAAAAAGGATTGAAGGAAGAAAGGAACTCCTCTTGTAACTTCCTTTGGATGTATCCTCTGGTGGTGTCATCATCTGATTTTGCATTGCCTTGATTTGTTCTTCTAAGTCAAAATAATTTTTACATAAAGTACTTTTGTTAACATCAATACTTTGGTTGATCGAACCTACTTGGTTCCAACAATCTCCCCCTTTATTATGATAACAAAATATTCTATTTATGATAACTATTTTTCTTTCTTTTGACTTTGACTCCCCCTAGGATTATGCTTTATTTTGACTTTTTCTCCCCCTAAGTCTAATGCCCCTGATTCTCTATCAAATACATCTTATCCCCCTTTGTCATCAGACAAAAAGGATTGAAGGAAGAAAGGAGCTCCTCTGGTAGCTTCGTTTGGATGTATCCTCTGGTGGTGTCATCATCTTATTTTGCACAGCTTTGATTCGTTCTTCTAAGTCCAAATACTATTTACATAAAATACTTTTTGTTAACATCAAAACTTTGATTGATCGAACCAACTTGGTTCCAACAATCTCCTTTTTTTATGATAACAAAACATTCTATTTATGATAACTATATTTCTTTCTTTTGACTTTGACTCCCCCTAGGACTATGCTTTATTTTGACTTTTTATCCCCCTAAGTCTAATGCCCCAGATTCTCTATCAAATACATCTTATCCTCATTTGTCATCAGACAAAAAGGATTGAAGGAAGAAAAGAGCTCCTGTTGTAGCTTCCTTTGGAAGTATCCTCTGGTGGTGTCATCATCTGATTTTGCACAACTTTGATTTGTTCTTCTAAGTCAAAATAATTTTTACATAAAATACTTTTGTTAACATCAAAATTTTGATTGATCGAACCTACTTGGTTCCAACAATCTCCCCCTTTATTATGATAACAAAATATTCTATTTATGATAACTATTTTTCTTTCTTTTGACTTTGACTCCCCTTAGGATTATGGTTTATTTTGACTTTTTTCCCTCTAAGTCTAATGCCCCAAATTCTCAATCAAATACATCTTATCCCCTTTGTCATAAGACAAAAAGGATTGAAGGAAGAAATGAGCTCCTCTGGTAGCTTCCTTTGCATGTATCCTTTGGTGGTGTCATCCTCTGATTTTGCAAAGCTTTGATTTGTTCTTCTAAGTAAAAATAATATTTACATAAAATACATTTGTTACCATCAAAACTTTGATTGATCGAACCTACTTGGTTCCAACAATCTCCCCCTTTTTTATGATAACAAAACAATCTATTTATGATAACCATTTTTCTTTCTGTTGACTTTGACTCCCCAAAGGACTATGCTTTATTTTGACTTTTTCTCCCGCTAAGTCTAATGCCCCAGATGCTCTATCAAATACATCTTATCCCCATTTGTCATTAGACAAAAAGGATTGAAGGAAGAAAGGATTTCCTTTGGATGTATCCTCTGGTGGTGTCATCATCTGATTTTGCACATCTGTGATTTGTTCTTCTATGTCAAAATAATTTTTACATAAAATACTTTTGTTAACATCAAAACTTTGATTGATCGAACCTACTTGCTTCCAACAATCTCCCCCTTTTTTATGATAACAAAACATTCTATTTATGATAACTATTTTTCTTTCTTTTGAATTTGACTCCCCCTAAGACTATGCTTTATTTTGACTTTTTTCCCCCTAAGTCTAATGCCCCAGATTCTCTATCAAATACATCTTATCCCCCTTTGTCATAAGACAAAAAGGATTGAAGGAAGAAAGGATCTCCTCTGGTAGCTTCCTTTGGATGTATCCTCTGGTGGTGTCATCCTCTGATTTTGCACAGCTTTGTTTTGTTCTTCTAAGTCAAAATACTATTTATATAAAATACTTTTGTTAACATCAAAACTTTGATTGATCAAACAAACTTGGTTCCCACAATCTCCCTTTTTTATTGATAACAAAACATTCTATTTATGATAACTATATTTCTTTCTTTTGACTTTGACTCCCCCAAGGATTATGCTTTATTTTGACTTTTTCTCGCACTAAGTCTAATGCCCCAGATTCTCTATCAAATACATCTTATCCCCATTTGTCATCAAACTAAAAGGATTGAAGGAAGAAAGGAGCTCCTCTGGTAAGCTTCCTTTGGATGTATCCTATGGTGGTGTCATCATCTGATTTTGCACATCTTTGATTTGTTCTTCTAAGTCAAAATACTATTTACATAAAATACTTTTGTTAACATCAAAACTTTGATTGATCGAACCAACTTGGTTCGAACAATCTCCCTTTTTTAATGATAACAAAACATTCTATTTATGATAACTATTTTTCTTTCTTTTGACTTTGAC
>JBBPBO010001986.1:42897901-43168398 GCA_037974295.1 Cicer cuneatum
GCTAAGTCTAATGCCCCAGATTCTCTATCAAATACATCTTATCCCCATTTGTCATCAGACAAAAAGGATTGAAGGAAGAAAGGAGCTCCTCTTGTAGCTTCCTTTGGATGTATCCTCTGGTGGTGTCATCATCTGATTTTGCACATCTTTGATTTGGTCTTCTAAGTCAAAATAATTTTTACATAAAATACTTTTGTTAACATCAAACATTGATTGATCGAACCTACTTGGTTCCAACAATCTCCCCCTTTTTTATGATAACAAAACATTCTGTTTATGATAACTATTTTTCTTTCTTTTGACTTTGACTCCCCCTAGGACTATGCTTTATTTTGACTTTTTTTCCACCTAAGTCTGATGCCCCAGATTCTCTATCAAATACATCTTATCCGCCTTTGTCATAAGACAAACAGGATTGAAGGAAGAAAGGAGCTCCTCTGGTAGCTTCCTTTGCATGTATCCTCTGGTGGTGTCATCCTCTGATTTTGCAAAGCTTTGATTTGTTCTTCTAAGTAAAAATAATATTTACATAAAATACATTTGTTACCATCAAAACTTTGATTGATCGAACCTACTTGGTTCCAACAATCTCCCCCTTTTTTATGATAACAAAACAATCTATTTACGATAACCATTTTTCTTTCTGTTGACTTTGACTCCCCAAAGGACTATGCTTTATTTTGACTTTTTCTCCCGCTAAGTCTAATGCCCCAGATGCTCTATCAAATACATCTTATCCCCATTTGTCATTAGACAAAAAGGATTGAAGGAAGAAAGGATTTCCTTTGGATGTATCCTCTGGTGGTGTCATCATCTGATTTTGCACATCTGTGATTTGTTCTTCTATGTCAAAATAATTTTTACATAAAATACTTTTGTTAACATCAAAACTTTGATTGATCGAACCTACTTGCTTCCAACAATCTCCCCCTTTTTTATGATAACAAAACATTCTATTTATGATAACTATTTTACTTTCTTTTGAATTTGACTCCCCCTAAGACTATGCTTTATTTTGACTTTTTTCCCCCTAAGTCTAATGCCCCAGATTCTCTATCAAATACATCTTATCCCCCTTTGTCATAAGACAAAAAGGATTGAAGGAAGAAAGGATCTCCTCTGGTAGCTTCCTTTGGATGTATCCTCTGGTGGTGTCATCCTCTGATTTTGCACAGCTTTGTTTTGTTCTTCTAAGTCAAAATACTATTTATATAAAATACTTTTGTTAACATCAAAACTTTGATTGATCAAACAAACTTGGTTCCCACAATCTCCCTTTTTTATTGATAACAAAACATTCTATTTATGATAACTATATTTCTTTCTTTTGACTTTGACTCCCCCAAGGACTATGCTTTATTTTGACTTTTTCTCGCACTAAGTCTAATGCCCCAGATTCTCTATCAAATACATCTTATCCCCATTTGTCATCAAACTAAAAGGATTGAAGGAAGAAAGGAGCTCCTCTGGTAGCTTCCTTTGGATGTATCCTATGGTGGTGTCATCATCTGATTTTGCACATCTTTGATTTGTTCTTCTAAGTCAAAATACTATTTACATAAAATACTTTTGTTAACATCAAAACTTTGATTGATCGAACCTACTTGGTTCCAACAATCTCCCCTTTTTAATGATAACAAAACATTCTATTTATGATAACCATATTTCTTTCTTTTGACTTTGACTCCGCCAAGGACTATGCTTTATTTTGACTTTTTCTCCTGCTAAGTCTAATGCCCCAGATTCTCTATCAAATACATCTTATCCCCATTTGTCATCAGACAAAAAGGATTGAAGGAAGAAAGGAGCTCCTCTTGTAGCTTCCTTTGGATGTATCCTCTGGTGGTGTCATCATCTGATTTTGCACATCTTTGATTTGGTCTTCTAAGTCAAAATAATTTTTACATAAAATACTTTTGTTAACATCAAACATTGATTGATCGAACCTACTTGGTTCCAACAATCTCCCCCTTTTTTATGATAACAAAACATTCTGTTTATGATAACTATTTTTCTTTCTTTTGACTTTGACTCCCCTTAGGACTATGCTTTATTTTGTCTTTTTTTCCACCTAAGTCTGATGCCCCAGATTCTCTATCAAATACATCTTATCCGCCTTTGTCATAAGACAAACAAGATTGAAGGAAGAAAGGAGCTCCTCTGGTAGCTTCCTTTGCATGTATCCTCTGGTGGTGTCATCCTCTGATTTTGCAAAGCTTTGATTTGTTCTTCTAAGTAAAAATAATATTTACATAAAATACATTTGTTACCATCAAAACTTTGATTGATCGAACCTACTTGGTTCCAACAATCTCCCCCTTTTTTATGATAACAAAACAATCTATTTATGATAACCATTTTTCTTTCTGTTGACTTTGACTCCCCAAAGGACTATGCTTTATTTTGACTTTTTCTCCCGCTAAGTCTAATGCCCCAGATGCTCTATCAAATACATCTTATCCCCATTTGTCATTAGACAAAAAGGATTGAAGGAAGAAAGGATTTCCTTTGGATGTATCCTCTGGTGGTGTCATCATCTGATTTTGCACATCTGTGATTTGTTCTTCTATGTCAAAATAATTTTTACATAAAATACTTTTGTTAACATCAAAACTTTGATTGATCGAACCTACTTGCTTCCAACAATCTTCCCCTTTTTTATGATAACAAAACATTCTATTTATGATAAATATTTTTCTTTCTTTTGAATTTGACTCCCCCTAAGACTAGCTTTATTTTGACTTTTTTCCCCCTAAGTCTAATGCCCCAGATTCTCTATCAAATACATCTTATCCCCCTTTGTCATAAGACAAAAAGGATTGAAGGAAGAAAGGATCTCCTCTGGTAGCTTCCTTTGGATGTATCCTCTGGTGGTGTCATCCTCTGATTTTGCACAGCTTTGTTTTGTTCTTCTAAGTCAAAATACTATTTATATAAAATACTTTTGTTAACATCAAAACATTGATTGATCAAACAAACTTGGTTCCCACAATCTCCCTTTTTTATTGATAACAAAACATTCTATTTATGATAACTATATTTCTTTCTTTTGACTTTGACTCCCCCAAGGACTATGCTTTATTTTGACTTTTTCTCGCACTAAGTCTAATGCCCCAGATTCTCTATCAAATACATCTTATCCCCATTTGTCATCAAACAAAAAGGATTGAAGGAAGAAAGGAGCTCCTCTGGTAGCTTCCTTTGGATGTATCCTATGGTGGTGTCATCATCTGATTTTGCACATCTTTGATTTGTTCTTCTAAGTCAAAATACTATTTACATAAAATACTTTTGTTAACATCAAAACTTTGATTGATCGAACCTACTTGGTTCCAATAATCTCCCCCTTTTTTATGATAACAAAACATTCTATTTATGATAACTATTTTTCTTACTTTTGACTTCGACTCCCCATAGAACTATGCTTTATTTTGACTTTTTCTCCTGCTAAGTCTAATGTCCTAGATTCTCTATCAAATACATCTTATCCCCATTTGTCATCAGACAAAAAGGATTGAAGGAAGAAAGGAGTTCCTCTTGTAGCTTCCTTTGGATGTATCCTCTGGTGGTGTCATCATCTGATTTTGCACATCTTTGATTTGTTCTTCTAAGTCAAAATACTATTTACATAAAATACTTTTGTTAGCATCAAAACATTGGTTGATCGAACCTACTTGGTTCCAATAATCTCCCCATTTTTTATGATAACAAAACATTCTATTTATGATAACTATTTTTCTTTCTTTTGACTTTGACTCCCCACAGGACTATGCTTTATTTTGACTTTTTCTCCTGCTAAGTCTAATGCCCCAGATTCTCTATCAAATACATCTTATCCCCATTTGTCATCAAACAAAACGGATTGAAGGAAGAAAGGAGCTCCTCTTGTAGCTTCCTTTGGATGTATCCTCTGGTGGTGTCATCATCTGATTTTGCACATCTGTGATTTGTTC
Source organism: Cicer cuneatum (assembly GCA_037974295.1). NCBI lineage: Eukaryota > Viridiplantae > Streptophyta > Magnoliopsida > Fabales > Fabaceae > Cicer > Cicer cuneatum. The sequence continues at coordinate 42,901,855 of JBBPBO010001986.1, forward strand.
TTCTATGTCAAAATAATTTTTACATAAAATACTTTTGTTAACATCAAAACTTTGATTGATCGAACCTACTTGGTTCCAACAATCTCCCCCTTTTTTATGATAACAAAACATTCTATTTATGATAACTATTTTTCTTTCTTTGGAAGTTGACTCCCCCTAAGAGTATGCTTTATTTTGACTTTTTTCCACCTAAGTCTAATGCTCCAGATTCTCTATCAAATACATCTTATCCCCTTTTGTCATAAGACAAAAAGGATTGAAGGAAGAAAGGATCTCCTCTAGTAGCTTCCTTTGGATGTATCCTCTGGTGGTGTCATCCTCTGATTTTGCACAGCTTTGTTTTGTTCTTCTAAGTCAAAATACTATTTAAATAAAATAATTTTGTTAACATCAAAAATTTGATTGATCGAACAAACTTGGTTCCAACAATCTCCCTTTTTTAATGATAACAAAATATTCTATTTATGATAACTATATTTCTTTCTTTTGACTTTGACTCCCTCAAGGACTATGCTTTATTTTGACTTTTTCTCGCACTAAGTCTAATGCCCCAGATTATCTATCAAATACATCTTATCCCCATTTGTCATCAAACAAAAAGGATTGAAGGAAGAAAGGAGCTCCTCTGGTAGCTTCCTTTGGATGTATCCTTTGGTGGTGTCATCATCTGATTTTGCACATCTTTGATTTGTTCTTCTAAGTCAAAATACTATTTACATAAAATAATTTTGTTAGCATCAAAACATTGATTGATCGAACCTACTTGGTTCCAATAATCTCCCCTTTTTTTATGATAACAAAACATTCTATTTATGATAACTATTTTTCTTTCTTTTGACTTTGACTCCCCATAGGACTATGCTTTATTTTTACTTTTTCTCCTGCTAAGTCTAATGCCCAAGATTTTTCTATCAAATACATCTTATCCCCATTTGTCATCAGACAAAAAAGATTGAAGGAAGAAAGGAGCTCCTCTTGTAGCTTCCTTTGGATGTATCATCTGGTGGTGTCATCATCTGATTTTGCACATCTTTGATTTGGTCTTCGAAGTCAAAATAATTTTTACATAAAATACTTTTGTTCACATCAAAACTTTGATTGATCGAACCTACTTGGTTCCAACAATCTCCCCCTTTTTTATGATAACAAAACATTCTATTTATCATAACTATTTTTCTTTCTTTTGACTTTGACACCCCCTAGGACTATGCTTTATTTTGACTTTTTTTCCACCTAAGTCTAATGCCCCAGATTCTCTATCAAATACATCTTATCCCCTTTGTCATCAAACAAAAACGATTGAAGGAAGAAAGGAGCTCCTCTGGTAACTTCCTTTGGATGTATCCTCTGCTGGTATCGTCCTCTGATTTTGCACAGCTTTGATTTGTTCTTCTATGTCAAAATACTATTTACCTAAAATACTTTTGTTAACATCAAAACTTTGATTGATCGAACCAACTTGGTACCAACAATCTCCCCCTTTTTTATGATAACAAAACATTCTATTTATGATAACTATTTTTCTTTCTTTTGAATTTGACTCCCTCTAGGACTATGCTTTATTTTGAGTTTTTCTCCCCCTAAGTCTAATGCCCGAAATTCTCTATCAAATACATCTTATCCCCATTTGTCATCAGACAAAAAGGATTGAAGGAAGAAAGGAGCTCCTCTAGTAGCTTCCTTTGGATGTATCCTCTGGTGGTGTCATCCTCTGATTTTGCACAGCTTTGATTTGTTCCTCTAAGTCAAAATAATATTTACATAAAATACTTTTGTTCACATCAAAACTTTGATTGATCGAACCTACTTGGTTCCAACAATCTCCACCTTTTTTATGATAACAAAACATTCTATTTATCATAACTATTTTTCTTTCTTTTGACTTTGACTCCCCTTAGGATTATGCTTTATTTTGACTTTTTTCCCTCTAAGTCTAATGCCCGAAATTCTCTATCAAATACATCTTATCCCCATTTGTCATCAGACAAAAAGGATTGAAGGAAGAAAGGAGCTCCTCTAGTAGCTTCCTTTGGATGTATCCTCTGGTGGTGTCATCCTCTGATTTTGCACAGCTTTGATTTGTTCCTCTAAGTCAAAATAATATTTACATAAAATACTTTTGTTCACATCAAAACTTTGATTGATCGAACCTACTTGGTTCCAACAATCTCCACCTTTTTTATGATAACAAAACATTCTATTTATCATAACTATTTTTCTTTCTTTTGACTTTGACTCCCCTTAGGATTATGCTTTATTTTGACTTTTTTCCCTCTAAGTCTAATGCCCCAAATTCTCAATGAAATACATCTTATCCCCTTTGTCATAAGACAAAAAGGATTGAAGGAAGAAATGAGCTCCTCTAGTAGCTTCCTTTGGATGTATCCTCTGGTGGTGTCGTCCTTTGATTTTGCACAGCTTTGATTTGTTCTTCTAAGTCAAAATAGTATTTACATAAAATACTTTTGTTAACGTCAAAACTATGATTGATCGAACCAACTTGGTTCCAACAATCTCCCCCTTTTTTATGATAACAAAACATTCTATTTATGATAACTATTTTTCTTTCTTTTGACTTTGATTACCCCTAGGACTATGCTTTATTTTGACTTTTTCTCCCCCTAAGTCTAATGCCCCAGATTCTCTATCAAATACATCTTATCCCCTTTGTCATCAAACAAAAACGATTGAAGGAAGAAAGGAGCTCCTCTGGTAGCTTCCTTTGGATGTATCCTCTGGTGGTGTCATCCTCTGATTTTGCATAGCTTTGATTTGTACTTCTAAGTCAAAATAATATTTACAAAAAATACATTTGTTAAAATCAAAACTTTGATTGATCGAACCTACATGGTTCCAACAATCTCCCTTTTTTTATGATAACAACATTCTATTTATGATAACTATTTTTTTTCTTTTGACTTTGACTCCCCCTAGGACTATGCTTTATTTTGACTTTTTCTCCCCTTAAGTCTAATGCCCCAGATTCTCTATCAAATACATCTTATCCCCATTTGTCATCAGACAAAAAGGATTGAAGGAAGAAAGGAGCTCCTCTGGTAGCTTCCCTTGGATGTATCCTCTGGTGGTGTCATCCTCTGATTTTGCACAGCTTTGATTTGTTCTTCTATGTCAAAATTCTATTTACCTAAAATACTTTTGTTAACATCAAAACTTTGATTGATCGAACCAACTTGGTACCAACAATCTCCCCCTTTTTTATGATAACAAAACATTCTATTTATGATAACTATTTTTCTTTCTTTTGACTTTGACTCCCCCTAGGTCTATGCTTTATTTTGAGTTTTTCTCCCCCTAAGTCTAATGCCCCATATTCTCTATCAAATACATCTTATCCCCATTTGTCATCAGACAAAAAGGATTGAAGGAAGAAAGGAGCTCCTCTGTTAGCTTCCTTTGGATGTATCCTCTGGTGGTGTCATCCTCTGATTTTGCACAGCTTTGATTTGTTCTTCTATGTCAAAATACTATTTACCTAAAATACTTTTGTTAACATCAAAACTTTGATTGATCGAACCAACTTGGTACCAACAATCTCCCCCTTTTTTATGATAACAAAATCTTCTATTTATGATAACTATTTTTCTTTCTTTTGACTTTGACTCCCCCTAGGACTTTGCTTTATTTTGAGTTTTTCTCCCCCTAAGTCTAATGCCCCATATTCTCTATCAAATACATCTTATCCCCATTTGTCATAAGACAAAAAGGATTGAAGTAAGAAAGGAGCTCCTCTTGTAGCTTCCTTTGGATGTATCCTCTGGTGGTGTCATCATCTGATTTTGCACAGCTTTGATTTGTTCTTCTAAGTCAAAATAATTTTTACATAAAATACTTTTGTTAACATCAAAACTTTGATTGATCGAACCTACTTGGTTCCAAAAATCTCCCCCTTTTTTATGATAACAATACATTCTATTTATGATAACTATTTTTCTTTCTTTCGACTTTGACTCCGCCTAGGACTATGCTTTATTTTGATTTTTCTCCCCCTAAGTCTAATGCCCCAGATTCTCTTTCAAATACATCTTATCCCCCTTTGTCATCAGACAAAAAGGATTGAAGGAAGAAAGGAGCTCCTCTTGTAGCTTCTTTTGGATGTATCCTCTGGCGGTGTCATCCTCTGATTTTGCATAGCTTTGATTTGTTCTTCTAAGTCAAAATAATATTTACATAAAATACTTTTGTTAACATCAAAACTTTGATTGATCGAACCTACTTGCTTCCAACAATCTCCCCTTTTTCATGATAACAAAACATTCTATTTATGATAACTATTTTTCTTTCTTTTGACTTTGACTCCGCCTAGGACTATGCTTTATTTTGACTTTTTTCCCCCTAAGTCTAATGCCCCAGATTCTCTATCAAATACATCTTATCCCCCTTTGTCATAAGACAAAAAGGATTGATGGAAGAAAATAGCTCCTCTGGTAGCTTCCTTTGGATGTATCCTCTGGTGGTATCATCCTCTGATTTTGCACAGCTTTGGTTTGTTCTTCTAAGTCAAAATACTATTTACATAAAATACTTTTGTTAACATGAAAACTTTGATTGATCGAACCAACTTGGTTCCAACAATCTCCCTTTCTTTATGATAACAAAACATTCTATTTATGATAACTATTTTTCTTTCTTTTGACTTTGACTCTGTAACACCCCGAGTTTAAAACACAGCGCGAGTGTATTTTTTTTATTTAAAAACGAATAGATAAATAAAAGAGTTTTCAGAATTACATTTCAAGGAAATTAAAATCAATTCAAATTAAATATCATTCGACTTCGTAATCGAAAATAGTATGGTAATTAAAACAGCAACATCACAATTAAATCGAATGAGATATTTGGGGAAATTGATCTTTATAATATACTAAAATAAAGATACATCAAAACTGGATTCTCAATCCACCAAAATATTTATCAGAGTGCGGAAAAGTTTTACAATAATTCCCAAAATAAATATTTACAACCACTTAGCTCAAAATCCTATACATAAGTATAAACTGATCATACACTAAGCTACAGTAGCTCGGTTTCCACCGCATCATCCACAAGTCTTATCTTCACCCAGCTGCCCATCCCTTTGCGTAGCCCACAAAGTAATGATCAAGGGAAATTAACGACGTTCCCTGTCGTTAGTGTGACCATCAGGGGTACGGGTTTGAATCTCATCTGAGGGCAAGGCCCAATTTTCCACAATAATTGTAAAGGGTCATCGACCGAAATTAACAAATACCACATAGCATTTATATCAGCAATATCAAACATATTCATGGTACATCATAAAACAATGATGACAAATAAGGATACTCAATTTGAAAATACATGAGATTAGTACCTTTTCAAACAGCAACCAATTTAATATGAAAATCATGTTGTAAGTACAAACATCAATTCAATAATCACACCAATTCATTAGAAATTCCAGATTTCATAAGTACTTACACACACAACAATTTTCACCATCATCACATAACCAAAACGTGACCCACCGGTCAATCACCTCGATGCAATATGTATATGCTCATGTATACATTCTCTTGGATTCACCAAGGTGCAGTCGCTCAACAGACCAGCACATTTTACATATGTAAGACTTTAACGGCCCTCAAGACCAGGGTGCAATCGCTCACAGATTAGCACCAGTGCAATCGCTCACAGATCAGCACGTGGTTGCGCATTTCAGGGTACAGACGCTCACAGTCCAGTACCAGTGTAGTCGCTCACAGACCAGCACTTATATACCAAGGTACAATCGCTCACAGATCAGTACCTAGTGCAATCGCTCACAGATCAGCACGTGGTTGCGCATTACTTTGTGGCCCATCGCGGGTACCACATGACTATGCTATGCATGAGTATGCAGTGTTTCACTTCACTGGAAACAGTATGCAACATCAGTAAAATTCATGCATTTTCATCATTTTTCAAAACATTTCAACACAATCAATATCATCATCTACACATCAATGATTAACCATTCAAGCAAACATTATCACTTCACATTACCTCAAGGTTCCACTCTTAATTATCAAAAGTCTTTCCCCAACTCTCAAAATTCAGAACTAGTGTTTTAAAACTGCAATTTCTAAAAAAAACGAATCTGTATTCGAATACAGCTTCATTGTATTCGAATACAGAAACCAAACAGGGCAGAATCAACACCCTGTATTCGAATACAGACTCCTTGTATTCGAATACAGAGGCTTTCACAGTGCAAAAGTCAGAATTTCCACAACTTCAGTAAAGTTTCAAAAACTTCATCACCACCCCTTCAAACTATCACAAAAATTCCATTTTTATTCACCACAAACCTTCCCCAAGGTACCCCAACACTTAAGGTTTATAAGACAATGTTTAAAACTTGAATTTCAGAAAAACACGAATCTGTATTCGAATACAGCTCCCTTGCATTCGAATACAGAAGCTAAAATAGTGAAAAATCAGCATTCTGTATTCGAATACGAGGTTCTCGTAGTCGAATACGGATGCGAAGTTAGTGGCAAAAGTTGCAAATCTGTATTCGGCTACATAGGGTCGTAGTCGAATACAGATGCTAAAACAGAAGCAAAAATTGCAAATCTGTATTCGACTACAGAGGGTCGTAGTCTAGTACAGATGCTAAGTCAGAAGCAAAATTGGCAAAACTGTATTCGACTACAGAGGGTCGTAGTCGAATACAAGTTCGAAAATCTGAAGAAAACAGAAGCTTTGCAGGCTGTATTCGAATACATTCAAGCCGTATTCGAATACACCTTTGAATTTAGTGAAATTTTCCTGAAACTTCAACACATTTTCAAAACCTTTTCCTTTGAAAAACCAACCAAAACCCTAGAATCATAATTTCCAATCTTTATAAACCTCACAACTCAGACATTTTTCATTAAACATCAACAACAGATTTTCAAGAAAAACACTCCCACCATTTTAAATCCCTTTTCTTTTGAAATCACCATCAACACCAGATTGTTTAACAAAACACAACAAAAACACATAATCACTAAAACCAGAAAAGTCAACCACAAAACCGTCCCACACAAACTAACTCAAGCATTTGGATCATCTCCAATACAACACCCACCAAATCATCATTCAAACACAACAGAATGATTTCTTACTCAACACCACAAACAATACATCATCAACACAACAACACAATCAGTTCCTTCACTGAAAACAGCAGGAACATCAAAACAGTTTGATTTCCAAAACAGAATACAATGTTTTTCACAAGCATCAACCAATAATCATTCATCATTCATGCATTTACAGCCCTAAATGCAATCTAGAAAGTTGGAAGGTGCCCTTACCTTAGTTACGTTCCCTTAACTCGTACGTTTTCTGCGACAAAAGTCGACGATACTCCCGTTCGCGTTCACTGCTACGAAAATTAGTTTTTTAGCTCCGTAACGATCAGAGGAATAACTTTCGTACTCGAAACTTTCTGATTCGACACTCAGATTTTCCAGAAAAATGCCTTTTAAGTAAACTGTTTTTCTTCACCAACACTCAGAAATATCAAAAGAAGAAGAAAATACTAAAGCAGAACTGCTGCCATAGAGGAAAGAAGGAAAAGCTTCTCACTTAAATATCCACATAAATGCAACTGACACAGCAAAGGAGAGAGGAATTGTTTCTTTCTTAACAAATATCTACGCCACCTCACCCAACACTTGTATTAAAATATCTTTTGATCCTCCAGCACTTAACCCGTTTCTGTCGAGATTAGCAGAGAATATCTTAATTAACGGTTCGATAATTTAATTACTAGAAATTAAATTAATTCATCCATTATCCAATAATTTTAATTCCACCTCCAAAACAAATACATATATATATATATATATTTACACAAAACATATATATATATATATATTGAATATTTTACAAATATTCCCAAATACACTTAAAATTAAATCTAAATTTAATTTTAAAATTAAGGGTCTTACAGACTCCCCCTAGGACTATGCTTTATTTTGACATTTTCTCCCCCTAAGTCTAATGCCCCAGATTCTCTATCAAATACATCATATCCCCATTTGTCATTAGACAAAAAGGATTGAAGGAAGAAAGGAGCTCCTCTGGTAGCTTCCTTTGGATGTATCCTCTGGTGGTGTCATCCTGTGATTTTGCACAGATTTGATTTGTTCTTCTAAGTCAAAATACTGTTTACATTAAATACTTTTGTTAAGATCAAAACGTTGATTGATTGAACCAACTTGGTTACAACAATCTCCCTTTTTTTATGATAACAAAACATTCTATTTATGATAATTATTTTTCTTTCTTTTGACTTTGACTCCCCCTAGGACTATGCTTTATTTTGACTTTTTCTCCCCCTAAGTCTAATGCCCCAGATTCTCTATCAAATACATATTATCCCCCTTTGTCATCAGACAAAAAAGATTGAAGGAAGAAAGGAGCTCTTCTGACATTTTTTTTATCTTCTGACCTTTTTTTCGTTCACAGTGTAAAAAATAAATACTAGAAAATAAAAGATAAAAAATAAAAATTTAAAATATACTGCTCTAAAAAGACTACTTGATCTAGTCAGATATATAGATTATGTTGAGATGCTTCTTGATGAACTCAAATCGACCTTCAGGCAATGGTTTGGTGAAGATATCAGCCCATTGATGATCTGTGTCTACAAACTGGATGCTCATTGTTCCCTTTTGAACATGGTCTCTGATAAAGTGATGCTTGATTTCGATTTGCTTGGCTTTAGAGTGTAGGATAGGGTTCTTGGTTAGGTTTATGGCTGAAGTATTGTCACAGAACAAAGAGATGTTGGTTTCAAAGATGTTGTAGTTTTCCAACTGATGTTTCATCCAGATTAACTATGAACTGCATCCTGCTGCTGATATGTATTCAGCTTCTGCTGTTGACATGGCAATGGTGCTTTGTCTCTTGCTTGACCAAGAAATCAGATTATCACCTAGAAATGTACGGTTGCCACTTGTGTATTTTCTCTCTAGCATAATCAAAATCACAAAAACCACTTAGTTTGTAAGATGGGGTTTTCTTGTAGAGCAAGGTAAGAAGTGTGGTTCCTTTAAGGTATCTAAGGATTCTTTTTACAGCAGTTAAGTGGGATTCCCCAGGGTCAGCTTGAAAATGAGCACAGACACAAACAGTAAACAAAATGTCAGGTCTAGAAGCAGTTAGGTAAAGAAGGGATCAAATCATACCTCTGTATGTTTTCTAGTCTACCTTTTGGCCGGATTCATCTTTTGCAAGTGAGCAGGTGGGGTGCATGGGGATGGCCATAGGCTTACAATCACTCATCTTGAACTTTTTGAGAAGTTCTTTAGTGTACCTAGATTGGTGAATGAGTCTACCTGTTTTGCCTTGCTGAATTCCTAGGAAGAACTTAAGTTCTCCCATCATGCTCATCTGAAACTCTTGCTGCATGAAATCAGAAAACTCTTGGCAGAGAGTGCCATCAGTGGATCCAAGGATAATATCATCAACATAAACTTGAATGATAAGAATATCATCTTTAATGGATTTTCTGAACAAAGTGTTATCTATTTGGCCTCTATCAAACTGATTTTTAAGTAAGAAATTGCTAAGTCTGTCATACCATGCATGCCCTAGGTGCTTGTTTTAAACCATATAAATATTTTTTAAGTTTAAAAACATGGTTTGGAAAATCAGAACTTTCAAAACCTGGGGGATGTTTGACATAGACCTCCTCACTTATATAACCATTTAAGAAAGCATTTTTGACATCCATTTGATACAAAGTAATATCATGATTTGCAGCAAAAGAGAGTAGGATACGAATTGCTTCTAACCTGGCCATTGGAGCAAAAGTCTCAGTGTAATCAATGCCTTCTTGCTGATTGTATCCTTGTGCCACAAGCCTAGCTTTATAATTGACTACTTCACCTTTTTCATTGAGTTTGTTCCTAAACACCCACTTGGTTCCAATGATATTTTTGTGTGGTCTGGACACCAGATCCCAAACTTCATTCCTTTCAAACTCATTCAGCTCTTCTAGCATTGCAAGAATCCATCCTTCTTCTGCCAGTGCTTCATCAATAGTAGTTGGTTCAATGGTAGAAAGTAAACCAAACAGACTTGTTTCTTTAAGTGATGATTTGGTTTTCAATGGTTCATCTTCGCTTCCAATAATCGGTGTTTCTGGATATGAAGACTTGTACTTCCACCCATTCTTTCCTTTTGACTTGTCTTTAGGTTCAGCATTATCTTCGATTTTGCTTTCATCCTTTTCTTTCTCTGGTTCTGTTGTTTGATCTGCTCCTCCTTCATGTGCTTCTGGTAAACCTACAATTTCCTCATCTTGCTTTGACTTTTCAGAGTCAAGCTGTTTGTCATCAAACTTAATGTGTATGGACTCCTCCACAGTGTTAGTTTCTTTATTAAACACTCTATAAGCTTTTGATCTCTCAGAGTAACCAATGAAGGTACACTTTTGAGATCTAGAATCAAATTTTGCAAGATTATCCTTAGTGTTTAACATATAACAAATGCAGCCAAACTGTTTGAAATAGGAAATATTAGGATTCTTACCTTTCCACAGTTCATATGGAGTTTTCTTTAGAATAGACCTGATGTAAACTCTGTTCTGGATGTAGCATGCAGTGTTGACAGCTTCTACCCATAGGTAGGTAGCAACATTCATGTCTTTCAGCATGGTTCTGGCCATCTCTTGCAGTGACCTGTTCTTCCTTTCAACAACTCCATTCTGTTGAGGTGTTCTGGGGGATGAGAAGTTGTAAGAGATACCATTCTCATCACAAAATTCTTCAAAGTACCTGTTCTCAAACTCACCTCCATGATCACTTCTAATAGTTATGATTTTAAAACCTTTTTCTTTCATAACTTGCTTGCAGAAAGAAATAAATACCTTATGGCATTCATCTTTGTTTCTCAGAAACTTTACCCAAGTCCACCTTGAGTAATCATCAACTATGACAAACCCATACTTCTTACCACTAAGGGATGCAGTTTGAACAGGACCAAACAAATCTAAATGAAGCAGTTCAAGAGATTGTGAAGTAGAAATATAGTTTTTAGGTTTAAAAGAGCTTTTGGTCTATTTACCTTTTGGACACGCTTCACACAGAATCTCAGATTTGGTACTTAGTTTGGGGAGACCTCTCACTAGCTGATGTTTACTTAACTCAGAAACCAGCCTAGGGTTTGCATGGCCTAACCTTTTGTGCCAAATCAGATTTTCCTCCCTAACAGATAAAAGACACTTAACTTTCTGCTTAACTAGACTAAACAGATCTATCTTATAGACATTATTCTGCCTAACACCAGTGAACAAAACAGATCCATCTTTTTGACTAACAGCCTTGCAGGTTTTCTGATTAAACACAACATCATACTTGCAGTCACTTAGCTGACTAATGCTTAACAGATTGTGATTCAGACCTTTAACTAATAAAACATTTTTAATAGATAAGGAAGAAGAACTGTTACAAACTGTGCCTGTACCAATGATCTAACCTTTCTTATTTCCTCCAAAAAAAACCTTGCCTCCTTTCTTCAGATTCAGCTTTTGGAACATTGATCTGTCTCTAGTCATATGCTTGGAGCATCCATTGTCCAGATACCATTCTTTGTGTTGTAGATCAGACCTTTCTTCTTCTGATACTTCACCATCAGAGTCAGAGTCAGACTCAGTGCTGTAATCAGATTTTATACAAGCCTTTAGAGCCAATTTTGTTTCTGGCTTGTTCAGACTGGTTGAACTGTTCCCTTGATTATGCTTCGGCTGATACACCATGTTCCTCTGGTGATTCTGGAACTTATGGCGATTCTGGTAATTCTGCTTCTTCTAGTAATACTGAAGCTGATGTGTGTGATTGTGCTGTTTGTGGCTGAACCTCTGATTCTGATACTGATACTGGTTCTGGTTCGGGTTCTGGTTCTGATTTTGGTAAGAATTGTACTGACCAGACCTTTTTTCATCAGACTCATTTTGCTTCTGTCTAGTGGAAACTGGAACATACACCTTTTTCTGTTTGTGCATTGCCAGCACCATTGACTAGGCACCATGATTGGTGTTTCCTTCTGGTTGCTCAGAATATCTGTAACATAAATAATTTTTTTGTTTGGTACCCCAAACTGGTTGGGTCCAGGTTTGTAAAACTTAACAGGTCTCTTGTCTTTCCCAGATTTTATCATAGGACAAGACAATTTAGAATGACCCTTTTTAGCACAGATAACACACAGAACATTAGAATGAGCAGATCTAATTTCAGCAATAGATTCAGTAAAAACTATTCCTCTCTTACCATTGTTACTGATTCCTTAAATCATGGAAGCATACTTACTTCTTTCCATACCATTTGCAATAAAGTTTTGAAAAGCTTGTTCATGCATATCACATTCACAAACAGTATTGGAAGTAGAGCAAATATTACTTTTGAGAGTTAGATTTTCAGAATAGAGTCTGACAACTTCAGTTTTAAAATTAGTGTTTTCTGTTGCAAACTCAGCATTCTGATTCTTTAAAATTTGTACTTCTTTGGTTAGAATTTTCTTTTCTTCCCTCAGAGTTTTCAATTTTAAAGACATCTTGTTGTTGACATTTAGAAAGTCTTTAAGAGCAGTAATTAATTCAGATTTATTAAGATCAGAGAATACCTCTTTGTTTTCATCTTTTGAATCAGTTCCAGAGTCTGTGCTAGATCTAGAACTTGAGTTGGTATGTGCCATCAGTGCCAATACTGCTTCCTCTGATGTGCTTCCAGACTTCCCAGAATGAATGATTTGTCCATTCTTCTTACCTTCTGCTTTTCTTCTAGAGCTAGTGCCTTTGTGGAGTCCAGAGGCAAACTTGATGTGAGCCATCATAGCTGTTTCCGCCTCTTCATCATTAGATGATTCCTCTTATGAGTCAAATGCATCCCATGTTGCCATCAAACCCTTCTTCTTTAATCTGGAACCTTCTTGTGATGCTTTCCTTTCTCCATGTTTGGACATTCTAACTCTATATGTCCAGGTTCATTGCATCCATAGTAGATGATGCTTTTCTTGTTAGCTTCTTCTTTTCCTCTGTTGAAGTATTTGCCATTTTTCCTGGGAGCTTTCTTCTTTCTGTTTTGCCACATCTTTGCAATCTGCTTGGTTATGTAAGCAAGATCATCATCTTCACAATCACTATCCTTTGATTCTGAAACAACCTTTGCAGCTTTCTTCTGTTTTGACTTAAGGGCTAAAGTCTTCTTCTTCTTTGGTTCATCTGCATCCAGCTCTATTTCATGAGACTTGAGGGAGCTGATCAGATCTTCAAGCCTCAAGGTATTCAGATCTCTGGCTTCCTGTACTGCAGTAATCTTTGGTCTCCATTTGGCTGGTAAGCTTCTGAGGATCTTATCTGCAGTGGTGTAGCTTTTCTTTAATACTTTTAAACCTGATACCAGAATCTGGAATCTGCAGAACATTGCTTCAATGTCTTCATCCTCTTCTGTAAGACCCTTAATTTTTAATTAAAATTATGGAATTAATTTTAATTGTATTTTTGGGGATATTTGTAAAATATTTAATATATGTATGTTTGAGTGAATATATATATATATATATATAAATATTTATTTTGGAGGATGAATAAAAATTATTGGATGAAGATTAAATTAATTTAATTACGAGTAATTAAATTAATCAGGCAGTTAATTGAGGATTAGTGGCTAATTGCAAGACAATTAAGTGCTGAAGGATCCAGCATTATTGTAACATTATTTTTGGGTGAGGTGGCACCATAAAAGCCTATAAATAGGAGTGAGAAGGATGGTGAAATCAGAACACCATCCCTCCTTCCTCATTGCCCATACTGCATGTAACAGTACCCCATTTTCCCTCCCATTATGTTTCTGTTTTCTGTCCCAACTCACGATTTCAAAGTGAAAAAGAGGGAGTTCCTCAAAAGCACCATTACTTGAAAATCCAAGCATCAAACCAGAAAACCCCCAGTATTAAAGTTAATCCCCACATCATTACGGAGCTAGAGAACTCAGTTTTGTAGCAGCAAACGCAGGTGGGAGTTTCACCGTTTTTGACGCATACACTTTAGCAGAAGCATAACACGCAACAAGGGTAAGGGCACCTTCCACTTTCTAGTTGCATTAGGGCTGTAAGTGCATAACTTTCATGGCATTACTAGTGTTTTCATTATTGGTTTGCCTGATGCTTGAAAGAAATGAAAAATGTATTTTTTTGACGTTTTAAAAGCTCTGTGATGATTGCTGTTTGGGCTGAATGCACTAAAAGTTGTTTTGTTTATGTGGAAAAGTGGAAAAATGTCTTATATGTTATTTTAAACATGATTAAAATGCATGTTCTTAAAACTGTTTTGAAAATGGTTTTGAAATGCAAAAATGCATTTTGTTGGTGTTTTGCTGCTCTGTGATGCTTGCATGTTATTCTGGTGTGTTATGAAAGCTGAAATGCTTGCATGTTATTCTAATGTGTTGTGAAAGCTGAAATGCTTGCATGTTATTATGATGTGTTGTGAAAGCTGAAATGCTTGCATGTTATTCTGGTGTGTTGTGAAAGCTGAAAGGCTTGCATGTTATTCTGATGTATTGTGAAAGTTGAAATGCTTGCATTTTATTCTGATGTGTTGTGAAAACTGAAATGCTTGCATGTTATTCTGATATTGAGAAAGCTGAAATTCTGTATGATGTTCTGATGGTTTGAAAGTCTGGATGATTTGTTGTTGATGATTCTGATTCTGATTCTGTTTCTGTTTTGAGTGATTCTGATGATGTTGATGATTTAAAAAGAAAAGGGATTTTTAATGCGGAAAGTATTGTCTAGAAAAAAGGTGATGAATCTATTTTAATGTTGGTTGTTTTTTTTTAAAAGAAAACAATTTGAAAAGGGTTGGAATTTCAGGAAAATTTCACTGGTTTTTGAAGGTGTATTCGAATACAACATGTGTGTATTCGACTACAGCCTATCAAGTTTCTGTTTTACTTAAGTTTTCAAACTTGTATTCGAATACGAGCCCCAGTATTCAAATACAGAGGAAGGATTTTTGCTTCTGACTTAGCATCTGTATTCGACTACGACCATGTTGTATTCGAATACAGAAGTGGGATTTTAACACTATATTCGCATCTGTATTCGATTACAGGCATGCTGTATTCGAATACAGAATGCAGATTTTCACTAGTTTCAGCTTCTGTATTCGAATACAATGGGTTTGTATTCGAATACAGATTCGTGTTTTTTCTAGAAGCTCAGTTTTTAGCTTCTGTATTCGAATACAAGGAAGCTGTATTCGAATACAGATTCGTGTTTTCCAGAAAATCAAGTTTTAAACACTGAGAAGGGTTAAAGTGATTTTAAATGGAGTTCTTGAAATATTTTGAAGAGGAGAGGATGAAGTATTGAAAACCTTTAATGATCTGGGAGAAAATGTTGAATTTTTCAAGGTTGTCTTCTATATTCGACTACAGGCATGCTGTATTCAAATACAGGATGTTAAAATTGCAGTTTCATGCTTCTGCATTCGAATACAAGGGGTCTGTATTCGAATACATATTCGAGTTTTCCAGATATTCCATGTTTTTAAGAGTGTTTTGAAAACCCTGAGTGTTTGGGGAATGTTGGGATTGTTGTGGTGAATTAAAATGGAACTTTTGGTGATATTTTGAAGTGGTGGTGATGAAGTTTTTAAGACTTTACTGATGTGGTGAAAGATGTTGTATGCACTGAGACTGCCTATGTATTCGAATACCAGAGGGCTGTATTCGAATACAGAATGTAATTCTGCACTGTTTTTGGCTTCTGTATTCGAATACAGATTTGTAAAATTCTAGAAAATCCCAGTTTTAAACACTGTATTTGGATTTTAAGAGTTTGGGAAAACATTTCAAAATGTTAATGAATACTTGGCTGTTTAGTCATGTTTGTGATGATGATAATCCTGATTGTGCTGAGATATTTTAAATAAAATGGAAAGGCATGAATTTTCTGATTTTGCATACTGTTTCCAGAGAAGTGAAACACTGCATATTCATGCATTGCATAGTCAAGTGGTACCCGCGATGGGCCACAGAGTAATGCGCAACCACGTGTTGATCTGTTGAGCGATTGCACGAGTGCTGGTCTGTTGAGCGACTGCACTAAGTACTGATCTGTTGAGCGATTGTACTTTGGTATATAGGTGCTGGTCTGTTGAGCGACTGCACTGGTACTGGACTGCTGAGCGTCTGTACCCTGAAATGTGCAGCCACGTGCTGATCTGTTGAGCGATTGCACAAGTGGTGGTCTATTGAGCGACTGCACTAGGTACTGATCTGTTGAGCGATTGTACCTTGGTATATGTCAAACGTACTGGTCTGTTGAGCGACTGCACGAGTGCTGGTCTGTTGAGCGACTGCACGAGTGCTGGTCTGTTGAGCGACTGCACTGGTGCTGATCTGCGAGCGATTGCACCATGGTCTTGAGGGCCATTAAAGTCTGTCATACATATAAATTGTGCTGGTCTGTTCCAAGAAATTGTATACATGAGCATATACATATTGGATCGAGGGGTTGACCAGTGGGTCACGATTGGATTATGATGATGAGTGGAAATTGAATATGTGTGAGTACTTTATAGAATATGAATTTCTGATTAATGATTGTGATTGCTGAAGTGTTGGTTGTACTTACCACATATTTTTCATATTCATTGGCTACTGTTTTTGAAAAGGCACATATGTCATTGAATTTCAAATGAGCATCATTATTTCCATCATTGTTACACGATATGCCATGTATATATTTGTTGCTGTGAAATATATGCTATGTGATAATTTGTTAATTTCGGTCGGTGACCCTTGCTATTATATTGTGGAAATTGGGCTTTGCCCTCATATGATATCCAAACCCGTCTCACCGATGGTTATACTAACGACAGAGACGTCGTTAGTTTTCCCTGACCGTCACTTACGAAGTATTCGTGGACGACGCAGAGGGGCAGACAACTGGCTGAAGAAGAGACTTGTAGGGGATACGGTGGAGACCATGCTACTGTAGCTTAGTCCATGATCAGTCTAGACTTTTGTATAGGGTCTTGAGTTTTGGGAAATGTAATTTTATTTTGGGAATTTATGTATGATTTTTCTTCTGTATTCTTCCGCACTCTGGAACTATTTAGTGGCCACAGGCCAGGTGTCCTCTTTTGAAATGAATTGATGAAAACTTTATTTTAATTCCCTTGACATTAATTTTGGAAAGCTCATTTTAATTATTTATTGAAAAAAAAATGCACTTGCGCTGTGTTTTAAACTCGGGCTGTTACATCTTCCATCTTGAACAGCTCATACTGTTTGACCAGTATGTTTGCCTTTGCCTCTTGAACCTGTTGACTTCCTTCATAGGTCAGGACCAGACTGTCATAGATGTTTTTTGCTGTTTCCTTGTTGGTGCATCTGTCAAATTCTTTAAATGTGATAGCCTTGATTATGATGGTTTTGGACTTGTGATGTAGCTTGTATAACTTCTTCTGGTTAGGATTCATATATGCTACATCTAGTTCTTGACTAGTTTCATCTCCTGGTATAGTGGGTGCAGTGTAGCCTTTGACTACAAAGGTCTAGAGATCAGGATCTTGGGAGATGAAGAAGCTTCTCATTCTGTCCTTCCAGTATTCAAAGTGATCTCCATAAAACAGTGGTGGCCTGTTGATGTTGCCTCCAAATTCTTCTTTGGATTCTGACATGTTGAACCCCCTTGGACCTTTCCTCAAACACTGTTAAGTGCTTAGCTTTGAGACCGAGCTCTAATGCCAATTGAAGGTGCAAACACGAGAAGGGGGTTGAATTGTGTTTGTAATACTTGAATTCTTTTTCTGTTTTGATGATTATTTAAAATATGATATATAAGCAAGCAGAATTAGCAGTGGATAAAGTAAAATAATCAACCCAAAGATTTATCCTGGTTCACCATTAACTAGGCGACATCCAGTCCCTTCACCTTGATGGATTTTTCCACACCTTGAATCTAATTGCTAAGTCACCTGCTACTTCTTCTGACTATTCAGATTGTAGACTCTACTTCAACAATATAGATTTGACACAAGGGAACGAAAAACAAGAGTACTTGCTTCTGGAAAGCTGATACTCACAATTAACCTCACTTAAAACTCGAGTGTTTGCCTCTGGAAGTTTATGACTCTTTTACTGATATTTGATAACAAAGTCTTTTTCCTTAACCTCCTTTTATAGATTAAATTTAGGGTTTCTTCCATGATCAAATTCGAGCTGTATCTGTCCAGATTCTCTTGCAAACATAACTTGGCCAATCATGTTTCACTTAAATAAAAATCGTATCTTTTTAGCTTAAGATTGCATTTGAAAATTCTGTTGACCAATCTTGTTTCTTTTAATTTCAAACCATATCTTTTTAAGCTTCAGATTGCATTCGAATTTCTCCAAGTCTTCAGTAATTTTTGAATCAAATCTCGTTAATACTTTGATCAAATTTCTATCAAAATTTAATCAAGTCTTCTTCAAATTTTAATCAAGTCCTCTCTGATTTGCATCATGATTAAAATTCTGGACCGTATGATCTTCTGATCTCGACCAACTCTGGACTTATGTAATTTGATTTGCCCCAATTATGTGATCCTCTGATCTCGGCCAACACTGGACCATATCATCTGATCTTCTGATCTCGGCCAACACTGGGCCATATGATCTGATCTTCTGATCTCGGCCAACACTGGGCCATATGATCTGATCTTCTGATCTCGGCCAACACTGGGCCATGATACTTAAATCTGGACCATTGATCTGAACATTTTCCCTCTGATTTGGACGAAGTCTGGACTGAGTCTGGATTGAATCTGAATTAAATCTGGACTTATGATATTTTTATTTGGACCATTGATCTTTTAATCTGGACATTTATCTTCTGATCTAGATCAAGTCTGGATTAAATCTGGATAATCATTTCTTCTGATTTGGACTGAGTTTTATGTTCTAGACCATGCTATCTTCTGGTCTGGACCAAGTCATTTGTTCTAGACCAGTTATCTTCTGCTCTGGACCAAGTCTGGACTGATTCTTATATTCACAAAAAAGCTATCTTCTGGTCAAGATTGAGTCTGGACCAAGTTTGACTTATGTTTCCTTCTGGTCTGGAACAAGTCTCCCTCTGATAGGCTTCCTTCTGGTATGGACCAAGTCTTCTTCTGGATTCTGCTTCCTTCTGATATGGGCCAAGAAAGATATCCTCTGATGATGTTATTTGTCCTTTGATAAATTGCCTTTGATGACATCCTCTAATATCCTCTAGAGGTGTATCCTTTGGTGCCTTCAGGATGCATCCTCTGGTACCCTCTGGATGTTTCCTCTGGCCGAACCTTTCTGGTGACATTTCTATCCTTTGGTTGGTTCCTCTGGATGTATCCTCTGATTTTGCACAGCTTCTTATTTGTTCTTCTAAGTCAAAATACTATTTACATAAAATACTTTTGTTAACATCAAAACATTGATTGATCGAACCAACTTGGTTCCAACACTATAGGCATCCCAAAAAAACCAATTGGCTTATCAAACAACAAAGTCTTCGATACATTCCACTAGCTTCATGTATCTTGGTGATGATCTTCAAATCCAACTTGAAAATAGTAAGTATTAGTAACAACTATTTAGAGGAAATTTTTTAATAATTTTATATCAGCCCTATTTTTTATTTTATTAACAATTTTTATGAAGTTATCGAATTTTTTAATTTATTACCAATTTTTTTAAAATTATATTTACACCAGAAAATGCATCCAGAAGGTACGAGAGGATTTTCCTGAAATTACCAGAGGATACACCTGGATGTCAAAACACCACCAGAGGATATCTTTCCTGCCCCAAATCAGAAAAAAGCAAACTCAGAAGAAGACCTGGACCAGACCAGAGGGAAGCCTGCCAGAGGGAGAGTTGTTCCAAACCAGAAGATATCATAAGTCAGACTTTGTTCATAAGTTATTCTGACCAGAAGATGGCCTGACAGTGAAATGATAAACAGCCCGGACTTGATCCAGACTTAATTAGAGGATAAATTAATGGGTCCAGAACAAGAGAATCAATCCAAATTTGACCCAGACCAGAAGATAGCATGGTTGAGGGTATGAAACTAAGTCCAGACTAGAAGAAATGATGACCAGATATGATCCAGACCTGATCCAAATCAGAAGGTAAAAAGTCCAGACTGAAATATTATTTGTCCAGATTTAACTTCAGTTCAATCCAGACCCAGTTCATAATTGGTCCAGATCAGAGGGAAGATATCAAGATCAATGGTTCAGATTTAAGTATATGGCCCAGTGTTGGCCGAGATCAGAAGATTAGACCATGGCCAAGTGTTGGCCGAAATCAGAAGGTCAGAATGTGTGGTCCAACATTGGCCGAGATCAGAGGTTCACAGTAGATCAGTTTTGCTAGACCAGGTTGGTCGAGATCAGAAGATCAGAAAGTGTGGTCCAGGGTTGGCCGAAATCATAGGATCATATCAGATCACTTAGTATGGTCCAAATGTGGACTAGCGCAGAAGATCAAACGGTCCAAATTTAATCATGAGGATTAATGGTGGAGATTTAATTAAAATTGATCAAAGTATTAAAAGGATTTGTTACAAAAATAAAGTGAAGTCGTATGGGAATTCATAAGCTATTGGCGGGAAGAAAGATTTGTTCCAGAATTAATTAAAGACATGATTGGCCCAAGTTATTTATGAAAATCAATCTGGAGATAAAAAAAGATATGTTTTTTATTTATATGAAACCCGATTTGTTAGAGTATTTTTGCAAGAGAATCTAGTAATATACAGCTCGAAATTAAGCTTGGAAGAGACCCGAATTCACATCTATAAAAGGAGGCTTAAGGCAAAAGACTTTGTTGGAACCAAGTTGGTTCTAAGTCTTAGGATTTTGATGTTTACGAAATGACTCAATGTAATCTTATTTTGTACCTTGAATTATTACTTTAAATACAACCAGAATATGATGTTTGCAGAGGCAGAAAATGCATTCAGAATGCATCCTGGAATTACCAGAAGATACTCCAGGATGTTAAAACATCACCAGAAGATATCTTTGCTGGACCAGATCAGAAGGAAGCAATGTCAGAAGAAGACCTGGACCATACCAGAGGAACAGTTGTTCCAGACCAAAAGGAATCAAATATCAGATTTATTCCAGAAGTTATTCTGACCAGAAGATGGCCTGGCAGTGAAAAATTAAACAGCCCAGACTTGATCCAGACTCAACCAGAGGATAAGTTAATGAGTTCAGAACAAGAGAATCAATCCAGATTTGACCCAGACCATAAGATAGCATGATTCAGGGCATGAAACTAAGTCCAGACCAGAAGAAATGATTTCCAGAATTGATCCAGACCTAATCCAAAATCAAAGGTAAAATGTCCAGACTGAAATATTACTTGTCTAGATTTAATTTCAATTTAATCCAGACCAAGTCCAGAATTGGTCCAGATCAGAGGGAAGATTTCCAGATCAATAGTTCAGTTTTAATTATTTGGCCCAGTGAAGGCCTAAATCAGAAGATCAGACCATGGCCCAGTGTTGGCCGAAATCAGAAGGTCAGGATGTGTGGTCCAGCAATGGCCGAGATCAGAGGATCACAGCATATCAGTTTGCAAGTCCAGGATGGCCGAGATTAGAAGATCAGAAGGTTAGAAAGTGTGGTCTTGAAATGGCCGAAATCAGAGGATCACAACATATCAATTAGTATGGTCCAGATGTGGACTAGCGTAGAAGATCAAATGGTCCACATTTAATCATGAGGATTAACGGTGGAGATTTTAATTTATTTTGATCAAAGTATTAAAAAGATTTGTTACAAAAATAAAGTGAAGTATTGTGGAACTTAGGAGCTGTTGGCGGGAAGAAACTAAAGACTTGATTGGCTAGTTATTTTGAAAGAAAATCTGAAGCTTAATAAAAATATGTTTTTTATTTAAATAAAGCCCAATTGGTCAAGTTATTTTTGGAAGAGAATGCAGCAAGATTCAGCTCGAAATTAAGCTTGGAAGAGGCCCAAATCTGCATCTATAAAAGGAGGCTCAAGATAGAATACTTCGTATCGAAAATCACAAAAGAGTCATACACTTCCAAAGCAAACACTCAAATTTTCAGAGAGGTCAATTGTGAGTTCCAGCTTTCAAGAAGCAAGTACTCGTGTTATTTTCCTTCCATTGTGTCAAATCTAAGTTGTTGAAGTAGAGTCTACAATCTGAGGAAGTCAGAAGGGGTAGCAGGTTACTTGGCAATTAGATTCATAGTGTTGAAATTTCTTCTACAATCTGGGATTGTCAGATTGGCTGAAGACAGGTGCTATATTCCTCAAGAGTCTTGGATTGTTAGACTGTTTGAGAAGACTGACTTGGAGGGTCAGTAGAACGGTTGTAATTCAAGGTTTGAATTAGTGAAATCCTTCAACGTGAAGGGACTGGATGTAGCCTCGTTAACGGTGAACCAGTATAAAAATTCTTTGTTTGATTTTTACTTTATATCCGCTGCTAACTCTGTTTTTATTCATACATCAAGTTTTGTTTTAAAAGTGTAAAAACAGGAAAAGTATTCAAGTTAGTCAAACGCAATTCAACCCCCCTTCTCGTGTTTTCACCTTCAGACTTAGTATCGAAAAATCACAAAAGAGTCATACACTTCCAAAAGCAAACACTCAAGTTTTCAGTGAGGTTAATTGTGAGTTCCAGCTTTCCAGAAGCAAGCACTCGTATTTTTCTTTCCCTTGTGTTAGATCTAAGTTGTTGAAGTAGAGTCTACAATCTGAGGGAGTCAGAAGGGGTAGCAGATTACATAGCAATTAGATTCAAGGTGTTGTAATTCCTTGTACAATTTGGGGTTATCAGATTGGTAGGAGAAGACTTGACTTGAGAAGTCAAGGTGTTGTATTCCTCAAAAGTCTAGGATTGTTAGACTGTTTGAGAAGACTGACTTGGAGGGTCAGTGGTATTGTTGTAATTCAAGGTTTTGAATTAGTGAAATCTTTCAAGGTGAAGGGACTAGACGTAGCCTCGTTAACGGTGCACCAGTATAAAATTATGTGTTTTTATTTTTACTTTATATCCGCTGCTAACTCTGTTTTATTCATACATCAAGTTTTGTTTTAAAACTGCAAAAACAAAAAAAGTATTCAAGTTAGTCAAACATAATTCAACCCCTGCTTCTCGTGTTTGCACCTTCATAGGACAGAATGAGAAGTTTCTTCATATCTCAAGATCCTGAATTATGGAAGATGGTAGTTAAAGGATACACTGCACCTACTGTTCCAAGAGATCCAACTAAAGAACTGGACATGGAAGACATGAAACCAGACTAGAGCAAATTATTCAAACTACATGACAAGTCCAGAAACATCATGATCAGTGCCATCACATTCAAGGAATTTGATAGATGCACAGATAAAGAAACAAAAAAGAGCATATTCGACAGTCTGGTTATGACCTATGAAGGAAGCCAGCAGGTTCAAGAAGCAAGGGCTAACATACTGGTCAAACAGTATGAGATGTTCAAGATGGAAGATGATGAAAACATTGATGGAATGTTCTGTAGATTCCAGACTCTGATATCTGGACTGAAGGTCTTGAAGAAAATCTACACAACAGCAGATCATGTCAAGAAGATTCTAAGAAGCTTACCAACCAAGTGGAGACCAATGGTTACTGCAGTTCAGCAAGCCAAAGATCTGAATAACTTAAAACTTGAAGATCTGATCAGCTCACTCAGGTCTCATGAAATAGAACTAGAAGCAGATGAACCAAAGAAGAAGAAGAATCTGGCCCTGAAGTCGAAACAAAAGAAAGCTGCAAGGGCAGCATTAGAATCAGAGGATAGCGATAGTTACTGTGATGATATGGCTCACTTAACCAAACAGATGGTTAAGATCTGGGAAAACAGGAAGAGAAGAAGCTTCAAGAAGAAACATAACAACAAAGGAAAGGAAGAATCTAACAAGAAGAGTATCGTTTGTTATGTATGCAATGAATCTGGACATATCAAGTCAGAATGTGCAAATCTGGAAAATGGAAAATAGCACAAGAAGAATTCCAGATTCAGAAAGAAGGGTTTGATGGCAGCCTGAGATGCCTCAGAATCAGAGGAAGAATCGTTTGATGAAGAAGAGGTAGAAACAACAAAGATGGCACACATCAGGTGTGCCTCTGGACTTCATAAAGGCACGATTTCAGGAAGGAAAGCAAGCAGAAGGAAGAATGATCGAAGCAGTCATTCAGGCATGTCTGGAAGCACATCAGAGGAAACAATTCTGGCTCTGATGGCTCATACCAATTCAAGTTCTGGATACAGTTCAGGCTCTGGAACATATTCAGAAGATGAACACAGTGAGGTATTTTCTGATCTCTCTAAATCTGAATTAATAGAGGCTGTAAAAGACTTTTTAAATGCAAACAATAGAATGTCTTTAAAACTGAAAACTCTTAGGGAAGATAAGAAAAATCTGACCAAAGAAGTCCAAGTTTTAAAGAATCGAAATTCTGAGTATGCAATTGAAAACAATGATTTTAAAACTGAAGTTCCAAGACTCAAATCTGAAAACCAAACTCTCAAAAGTAATATTTGTTCCACTTCCAAAACTGTTTGTGAATCTAATATGCATGAGCAACTTTTTCAAAACTTTATTTTTAATGGAATGGAAAGAAGTAAATATGCATCTATGATTTATGGAAATAGTAACATTGGAAAGAGAGGTCTTGGTTATACAGAAACTATTGCTGATACTAAAACTGTTGATTCTGATGTTTTTGCTAAGAAAGGTCTCTCTGAATTATCTTGTCCAATGGTAAAATCTGAACAAGATCAGAGAATTGTTAAGACTAACAAACCTGGACCCAATCAGTTTTGGGTACCAAAAGATCAAATTGTCTATGTTGCAGATATTCTGAGCAACCAGAAGGAGACACCAACAATGGTGCCTCGACAGTGGATGTTGGCAATGCACAAGCAGAAGAAGGTTTATGTTCCAACATCTACCAAACAGAAGCCAATTGACTCTGGTAAAAGAAGAGCTGGTCAACTCAATACCCATCAGAACCAGAATCGTAGGAGGAACACGAAATATCAAAGAAATCACACGAATCAGAACAGGAACTGGAACCAGAATCAGAACTGGAACGAGTATCAGAGGTACAAGAACTGGAACCAGAACTAGAACCAACGCTAGAACCAAAATCAGAATAGGAACTGGAACATGAACCAGAACTGGAACCAGTAACAGAGGTACAGGAACTGGAACCAGAACCAACGCTGGAACCAAAATTAAAACAGGAACTGGAACCAGAACCAGAACTGGAACCAGTATCAAAGGCACATGAATTGGAACCAGAAGCAACACTGGAACCAGAATCAGAATCAATATTGGAACCAAAACCAGAATCAGAACTACCAGAATCACCTTAACCATCAAGGTTATCAGAATCACCAGATTCACCAAAGTTACCGAAACCAAAACATGTTCCAGAATCGCTAGAGGAACATGGTTTATCAGCCAAAGTAGAAAGAGAAGAATCAGAATCAGGAGAGTTCTTCAAACACTCCAGTGAAATTCATCAAGACTACAAACCTGGAAGGGAATTCAAATCCCTTAATCCAAACCATGTAATCACAGATCATACAGATTCGGAATCTGAAAATCAGAAGCAAGAGGATTTTCAGAGTAAAACTAAAACTGTTGACATAGAGGTTACATCTTGCTGTAAATACTATTATTATTTGATATTTATGTTTACTGTGATAACAAGAAGCTTGATCTTAACAAATCAAAGCAAGATATAGATAGTGTAGGTTCACCAAAACCAAAGGGAGCAGAAGCAGAAGCAGAAGAAACAGAAGTACCTGGAAAGGTAGAGGATACAAGCAAGTCAGCAACACATGACAAATCTTCAAAGAAGCTGTTACAGATCTTCCAGAACCAGAAGTTGATGCAGACCAACCAATGTTGATGGAGCTTTGGCAGAGGAAGGTTGGATACTTGCAAAGCAAGAAGAGCTGAATGAATTCCAAAGGAATGATGTTTGGGATCTGGTATCCAGACCAAACAAAAACATTATTGGAACCAAGTGGGTGTTCAGGAATAAACTCAATGAAAAAGGTGAAGTGGTAAGGAACAAAGCCAGATTAGTAGCACAAGGATACAGTCAACAGAAAGGTATATATTACACTGAGATTTTTGCTCCAGTGGCCAGGTTAGAAGCAATTAGAATTTTCTTATCATTTGCTGCTAATCATGATATAGTTCTGTATCAAATGGATGTTAAAAGTGCATTCTTAAATGGCTATATAAGTGAGGAAGTCTATGTCAAACAGCCCCCTGGATTTGAAAATTCTGATTTTCCAGACCATGTTTTTAAACATAAGAAATCTTTATATGGTTTAAAACAAGCACCAAGGGCATGGTATGACAGACTTAGTAACTTTCTGCTTAAGAATGAATTTGATAGAGGCTAGATTGATAATACTCTATTTAGGAAATCCATTAAAAATGATATTTTAATTATTCAAGTTTATGTTGATGATATCATCTTTGGATCTACTAATGGCACTTTGTGCAAGGATTTTTTTGACCTAATGCAGAAAGAGTTTTAAATGAGCATGATGGGAGAACTCAAGTTCTTCCTAGGAATTCAGATTCACCAAGGTAAATCAAGTATACTCATTCACCAATCTAAATATACTAAAGAACTACTTAAAAAGTTCAAAATGAGTGAATGTAAGCCTATGGCCACCCCCATGCACCCAACCTACTCACTTGAGAAAGATGAAACCAGCCAAAAGGTAGACCAGAAAACATACAGAGGTATGATTGGATCCCTTCTTTATTTCACTACTTCTAGACCTGACATTTTGATAAAGTGTTTATGTCTGTGCCCATTTTCAAGCTGACCCTAGGGAATCCCATTTAAACTGTTGTCAAATGAATCTTGAGATACCTTAAAGGAACCACCAACCTTACCTTGTTATACAATTAAACCCCCCACTCTAGAGACAACCACATTGAAATAAAACACCATTTCATTAGGAACCATGTTCAAAAAGGGACTTTAAGCATCCAGTTTGTGGACACTAATCATCAATGGGCTGACATCTTCACCAAAGCACTACCTGAAGACAGGTTCGAGTTCATCAAGAAGCATCTCAGCATTACCTCCGTATCTGACTAGCTCAAGTAGTAATCTTAGGAGTTTTTAATTTTCTTGTAATTTTAATTCTATGTCTTTTATTTTTTGTTTTTAAGTTCTGTACTTTGTAAAGAAAAAAAACAAAAATACAAAAATAGTAGGACCTGTTTTTGGTTGATGACAAAAAGGGGGAGAGAGAGAGAAAAAGGAGAAATAAGTAGAAAAAGAGAGATAAAAAGAAAGGAGGAGCGAAAAAGAAAGAGATGAAAAGAGAAGGAGTTGAAAAGGAGAAGAAATAGGGAGAGAGAAAAATAAAGAGAGAAAAAGAAAGAGTGAAAAGGAGAAGAAACAGGGAGAGAGAAAAATAAATCAGAAAGAGATGAATAGAGAAGGAGTTGAAAAGGAGAGGAGAAGAGAAGAAAACAAAGAGTGATCAAGAAGGAGTTGAAAAGGAGAAGAAAAAGTCAGTATCAGACTTAGGGGGAGAGATTGGTCTGAGGGGGAGTGTTTCAGTACTTCGAGTCATAAGCTAGCAAAATAAGTTAAGGTTTTGTCATCATCAAAAAGGGGGAGATTGTTGGAACCAAGTTGGTTCTAAGTACTTAGGATTTTGATGTTTACAAAAGCACTCATGTAATCTTTTTTGTACCTTGAATTATTACATTAAATGCCACCAGAAGATAAAGTTTCCAGAGGGAGAAGATGAGTTACCCGAGGATAAAAAGAGACCACAGGATACAACTCCAGAAGACACCAAAAAATGCAACCAGAAGGTACCAGAGGATGCATCCTGAAATTACCAGAGGATACACCTGGATGTAAAACACCACCAGAGGATATCTTTCCTGGCCCAGATCAGAAGGAATCCAAGTCAGAAGAAGACCTGAACCAGACCAGAGGGAAGCTTGCCAGAGGGAGAGTTGTTCTAGACCATAAGATATCATAAGTCAGACTTAGTCCAGATGTTATTCTGACTAGAAGATGGCTTGACAAAGAAATGATAAACAACCCAAACATGATCCAGACTTAATCAGAGGATAATTTAATGGGTCCAGAACAAGAGAATCAATCCAGATTTGACCCAGACCAGAAGATAGCATGGTTCAGGGTATGAAACTTAGTCCAGACCAGAAGAAATGATGTCCAGATATGATCTAGACCTGATCCAAATCAGAAGGTAAAAAGTCCAGATTGAAATATTATTTGTCCAGATTTAATTTCAGTTCAATCCAGACCCAGTTCAGAATTGGTCCAGATCAGAGGGAAGATATCAAGATCAATGGTTCAGATTTAAGTATATGTCCCAATGTTGGCCGAGATCAGAAGATTAGACCATGGCCCAGTGTTGGCCGAAATCAGAAGGTCAGAATGTGTGGTCCAGCATTGGCCGAGATCAGAGGATCACAACAGATCAGTTTTGCTAGACCAGGTTGGCCGAGATCAAAAGATCAGAAAGTGTGGTCCCAGGTTGGCCGAAATCAGAGGATCACAGTAGATCACTTAGTATGGTCCATATGTGGACTAGCATAGAAGATCAAACGGTCCAGATTTAATCATGAGGATTAACGGTGGAGATTTAATTCAAATTGATCAAAGTATTAAAAGGATTTGTTACAAAAATAAAGTGAAGTCGTATGGGAGTTCAGAAGCTATTGGTGGGAAGAAAGATTTGTTCCAGAATTAATTAAAGACAGGATTGGCCCAAGTTATTTATGAAAACAAATCTGGAGATAAAAAAAAAGATATGTTTTTTATTTATATGAAACTCAATTGGTTAGAGTATTTTTGCAAGAGAATCCAGCAATATACAGCTCAAAATTAAGCTTGGAAGAGACCCAAATTCACATCTATAAAAGGAGGCTCAAGGCAGAAGACTTAGTATCGAAAAATCATAAAAGAGTCATACACTTCCAAAAGCAAACACTCAAGTTTTCAGTGAGGTTAATTGTGAGTTCCAGCTTTCCAGAAGCAAGCACTCGTGTGTTTTCTTTCCCTTGTGTTAGATCTAAGTTGTTGAAGTAGAGTCTACAATCTGAGGGAGTCAGAAGGGGTAGCAGATTACTTAGCAATTAGATTCAAGGTGTTGTAATTCCTTCTACAATCTGGGGTTGTCAGGTTGGTAGGAGAAGACTTGACTTGAGAAGTCAAGGTGCTGTATTCCTCAAAAGTCTAGGATTGTTAGACTGTTTGAGAAGACTGACTTGGAGGGTCAGTGGTATTGTTGTAATTCAAGGTTTTGAATTAGTGAAATCCTTCAAGGTGAAGGGACTGGACGTAGCCTCGTTAACGGTGAACCAGTATAAAATTCTGTGTTTTTATTTTTACTTTATATCCGCTGCTAACTCTGTTTTATTCATACACCAAGTTTTGTTTTAAAACTGCAAAAACAGAAAAAGTATTCAAGATAGTCAAACACAATTCAACCCCCTTCTCGTGTTTGCACCTTCAATGTTGTTCAACTAAATCCAATAGAACTAGGCTCCTAGTCTCTAGTAACATCATGACGTGTTGTTCAACTACACATGTTAACAACTTTTTCACCTATTGACTATATGTTTTCAGTAACCGAAATCCAACAATATTATAGGAATAAACTAATTGATTTTTCTACTCTCTCTATGTATATAAGAGTTCCGCACTATTTGAATGTGTTAACATTCAATATTTAATGGCCATTCAATATTAAACCACATAAACCATAGCAATAAATCAACTTATCTAATTTCGTAGTTAAATAAGTCAAACTAATATACTTATACCTCTTTAGGAACATGGGTTGATGTAGAAGAAAGAAGTGCCGCACTATTTGCAATGCCTAAAGCTAGTCCCATCATGTTATCAACAACAGCTTCACTTAAACTTGGGTTTTGCTGCTTCAACACACATTTTAGAAGTTCCTCATATGCTTCCATCCTTTTCTTTGTAAATGATTCATATTCTTCCATCCTTTCCTTCATGCTACTAATTTCACCTTCATACTATTTTTTAATGTTAGCAATCTCTTCATTTTTTTTAACATTGTTGGTGTAGCTGTTCTTCCATAACAACGAACTCGATTGAGCTTTTCTTTACCGAACAATGATTGAAAGACTTGGTCAGGAGGCTCACTAGAACTTTGAATTGAATCTTGATGTTTAGCTTGATAGGAAAAAAATCAATGTTAAAAGTAAAAAATTTAGACATTAAAAGTATATAATGAAAAGACAACAAACAATGGCATTATCTATTTCTTCATCAATTTTTTCTTTTCTTCGCTGACGAGTAATCACAAATATTTCAGCTTGAGTGACTTCATCCCCATTTTCCTTCTTTGCACGCTTTATTGGTAAAGAATTGAAAATAGAGTAATTAAAACTTATTAACACAACTTGTTATTTATATATAACAAAGACACAAAAATAAGAAATATTGTACCTCTTTTGCCCGAATTCTAGCAAAATTTGTCGTCCCCATTCGATGCATAAACTTCTGTTTTTCCCTATTGACAGCATTTTTCTTGCTAATGTTCTACAATGTAAGTGGAAAAAAATTAAAGTAGGATATATATAAAAGATTCTATACAACAAAGAGTGACTAAAAGTAATGTAAAGTATGTACACACTTACTTGGATGGTACTGTTATTCCAATATTTTAACAATTTCTTGAAATGAGGTTCTGGTATGCTTTCAGGCCTGTTTTTTATCCTTTCCTTTAAGGTTGAGTATTTCAGAAAATGGGTTCTCTTGATATAACATTTGTAACGTCTCCATGTATCATTTATTCGAGAAAATACAGCTTTCTACATTATTGTGATCTGTTGGAACCAAGTTGGTTCTAAGTACTTAGGATTTTGATGCTTACAAATGTACTCTATGTAAACTTATTTTGTACTTTGAATTGTTAAGTTAAATGCCCCAGAAACTGTAGGAATCAGAAGCAGTGATCAAAGGATTCCTGAAAAATGAATTCTGGAATGACCAGAAGATACTCCAGGAATGTCAAAACATGACCAGAAGATATCTTTGATGGCCCAGATCAGAAGGAATAAAAATCAGAATGAAACATGGAGCATACCATTGGAAATCCTGCCAGAAGGAGAGTTGTTCCAGACAAACAGGAATCAAATATTAATTTTATTCCAGAAGTTATTCTGACCAGAAGATGGCCTGGCAGTGAAAAATTACACAGTCCAGACTTGTTCCAGACTTAACCAGAAGGCATGTTTATGAGTCCAGAATAAGAGGATCAATCCAGATTTGGCCCAGACCATAAGATAGCATGATTCAGGGCATGAAACTAAGTCAAGACAAGAAGAAATGATTTCTAGAATGATCCAGACCTGATCTAAAATCAAAGGTAAAATGCCCAGACTGAAATATTTATTGTCCACATTTAATTTCAATTTAATCCAGACCAAAGTCCAGAAATAGTCCAGATCAGAGGGAAGATTTTCAGATCAGTGGTTCAGAATTACTTATTTGGTCCAGATCAGAAAATCATACCATGGCCCAGTGTTGGCCGAAATCAGAGGGACAAAATGTATAGTCCAGCAATGGCCGAATTCAGAGGATTATAGCATATCAGGTGCGCATCCAAGATGGCTGAAATCAGAAGATCAGAGGGTCAGGAAGTGTGGTCCAGGGAAGGCCGAAATCAGAGGATCACATCATATCAATTAATTGGTCCAGATGTGGACTAGCGCAGAAAAATCTGATGGTCCAGATTTGATCATGAGGTTTAACGGTGGAGATTTCAATTTATTTTAATCAAAGTATTAAAAAGATTTGTTACTAAAATAAAGTGGAGTATTGTGGAATTCAGGAGCTGTGGCGGGAAGCAATTAAAAGATTTGATTGGCCAGTTAATTTTGAAAGAAATCTGAAGATATGTTTTTTATTTAAAAGAAGCCCAATTGGTCAAGTTATTTTTGGAAGAGAATCCAGCAAGATTCAGCTCGAATTTGATAATGGAAGAAACCCTAGTTTTCATCTATAAAAGGAGGCTCAAGGTAGAATACTAAGGCATCGAAAATCACAAAAGAGTCATACACTTCCAAAGCAACCACTCTCAAATTTTCATATAAGTCAATTGTGAGTTTCAGCTTTCAAGAAGCAAGTACTCGATTATTTTCTTTCCACTGTGGCAAATCTAAGTTGTTGAAGTAGAGTCTACAATCTGAGGGAGTCAGTAGAGGTATCAGGTTACTTGGCAATTAGAAAGGGTTGTATCTAAGTTGTTGAAGTAGAGTCTACAAACTGAGGGATTCAGAAAGGGTAGCAAGGTACTTAGCAATTAGATTCATAGTATTGTGAATTCTTGTACAATCTGGGGTGTCAGATTGGCTGAGGAACAAGAGTTGTTTTTCCTTAAAGAAGTCTAGGATTGTTAGAATATTTGAGAAGACTGACTTGGAGGGTTAGTAGCAAGGTTGTAATTCAAGGTTGAATTAGTGAAATCCTTCAAGGCGAAGGGACTGGACGTAGCCTCGTTGACGGTGAACCAGTATAAAATCTGTGAGTTTTTATTTTTATTTTTATTCGCTGCTAACTCTGTTTTAACTATACATCAAGTTTTGTTTTGAAAGTATTAAAACAGGAAAAGTATTCAAGTTAAGTCAAACACAATTCAACCCCCCTTCTCGTGTTTGCACCTTCATGATCAACATGTGATAACTATTTGACGATCAAATGAAATACGAAAATTAAACTCTTATACCTAAATATAAGACCATATACGTTCCTCGTGATTTTTGTACACTTCCTTAAAGTTTGTGTAAATCAAGGGACAAAAAGTTGAATTCCTTGCGATAGTGCTAAGGAAATAACCCAAGTCAGTTACAACTTTGTCGTCAGGTCCTATCACTTTTCCAAGCACTGAGTTGGTCCCCTTGTTTTTTTCTTAGCTGTCCCTATTTTCACATTAAGCTTATATAAGATAAGATAAAATCGTAAAGATGAGACACAAATATATATAAAAAATTAATATATTTGATGAGTCACAAATATATATAAAAAATTATATATATTTGATGAGTCACAAATATATTTATGAAAAATTAATATATAAGACAAGATAAAATCCTAAGCTTATATTTGATAATAACCACTACATTCGTCATTTTCATGTTGGTCTTCATTTTCTTCTTCCATGACATATTCTTCCTCTTCAATTTCTGAATCATTTCCCAACTCTTCTTCAGCATCAAGTTCATTATTTTCGTTAAGAAAATCTTCAATTAACATTGATTTGCACAAGAGCATTGTTTTGGTTTTCTTTGTTGCACTTTGTTGAGTTGTCATTACCTCGTCATCTTCATTCTCCACCCTTTTTTTGGCCTTTTGTTTTGTTCTTGAAATGTCATTTTCTCCCGATGCCTTTCTCATTGGTGACTGAACTTCTTCATTCTCCACTCTTTTTTTTTTTGCTTTTTGAATCTGCATAAGTGATTTACTTTGATTCATGATGGGACTCTTTGTATCTTGGTTTTGTTTTGATCCTTGATTGTAATTCATTGATGCTTCATTTGAAACTTTCTTGACATTGTCAAAATTCTTTTTTGTTGAACAAGAATCCCTATTTGAAGATATATTTGTTTGACCAATAGCTGCAAAATTTGAAAACTTGAATTGTGCTTGAGGTGCAATCTTAATTGAAGCATGCTTGAGTCCTTGAATTTGCTTGTCTAACCCTATAGCCTTGGAACTAATTATTTTTTTAGTTAATGAATTGCTTTGCTTGCTACGGGGTACTTTGGTTCCAACCATATCTTCATTAGTTACTACAATGCCTCTCATTATCTTTTCACGCTTGATTTTGAATCTCCTTAATAATTCATTGCTTGATCTTGCTTGAAGTAGCTCAAACATAGAAGTACTTCTTTCACCTTGGTCTTGAGCTTTCATCTTTTGTTTTAACCTTGATTCCTTATTCATTTTTTGTAGAAAAAAAAATTGAAAAATCAGTAAAGCGTTAAAAAAAAATGAAAAAAAAAATGAATAAAATTATATGTGTCAATATTGTGTTTGTGCCAACATCAATAAGAATAAGACATTGGGCATTAGAAACGCATTCAAGAGTGGAGCTATGGTTGATTTAACTATTTTATCTCTTATTAACAACACTGATCTTGCATTTTGGTCAATTGATTAGATTGGTGAAATTTGTCAAACAGAAATGCATCAATTGCATTAGTCCTAGCCCTTATACTTTATTTGTGTTCACATTGATGGATTCTATTCTCTCTTTCCATCACTATTTAACTAAGTAAAAACAAATGTTATCCTTATGCAAATAAAACCACAGTGCACTGTTTATTTAGTGGTCCACTAAAATCCAGATCATGGAAAAAAAATCTGAAAAATAGTACACTGTCATGAAGGATAGTTGCATAAATTTTAAACCTAATTACAACTTTTATCTGCCAAAACAACTGATATAGCCTCAAGTGCAGCATATAACATTAATAGTGATTACATGCAGGGACGGAACTAGAAAATTAATGTTAAGGACGGCGAAAATTTAATGTAAGAAAAATAAAAACAACTGATATAGCCTTATTGATAAATGATTTACAAATCTTTTCAACAACAACTCGAATTCCATGGAAGCTCTTACGTTAGCAACGTCAGGATCAGTTCGAATTCCCATTAGTAAAAAACAGTTTTGGACAACTTTTTTAGCAAATATGACAGTGTTATTTGTAGAACAATAGTTTTATCACCTTAAAATCATCAAAACTAGCATTCGGAGATTCTTCAATTGAAGAAAGGGCAGCTTTAATCTGTTTGAAGAAAACAAAAAGTGATGGTTTAGCAGTTAGGCTCACCAGGTGTTATGGGATGGAGGTGCAGCAGCATGTGATCCCTCCACTGTCAGAAGTAGGAGCTGTTCACTGCTCTGTGAAACCAGCCTCCTGTCTACTTCATCAGTGTGCACAGCCCACTTCCCAGTTGCCAAATGCAATGGCTACAGTGATTAAGGTTGTGGCGAAAGCTGCTGAGGATGTGAAGTCCAAATCCTCAGGAAGTGTATTTGATAGACTTGGTTGTTGTATGGATTCATCAGTTGATAACAGCCAACTTGATTATCAGCATCAGGAGCAAAACCAAACACTGTATCTTCGAAGAGCTGATTACGATGGGAAATATTCGGAAAATACAACTATTATGGAACATGAAACTGATTCAAATTTAGATAATTATGGGTGTCATGATGTAAATATCATAGGTCGCTGGGTGCCTGGAACTTCTCTGATCAGCTTTTCATCGTCCAAATCATAATCATCCTTGTCTTCGAATTCCTTCACAACATGTGCAGGCTTCTCAACTATTGTAGCTGGAATATCTTCCCTAACCCAATTGAGGTCATTTTCATTATTGGATGCATTTAAATTTCCAATATCATAAAATGGATCATCAAAATATTCTTCTTGAGTTGTAGCATTTGGTTGGTCACCCATGTTAAATAGATCTCTAGGAACGGTTTTCATAACATAATGTTTATTTTCATCGAAAGGATCTTGCACATAAAAACATTGGTGGACTTGAGACACCAAGGCAAATGGATCATTTTGGTAACATTTTTTGTTGAAATGTACACATGTAAGCCCATATTTGTCTTCTTTAGCCTCAAACCAATCACACTTAAACAACACAAATTTGAGTTGGCTGTAACAGTCTAACTCAATTATGTCATTAATTGCTCCATAGTAAGTAACAAGATCTATTTTAGGATTTTCATCCTTAGAACTTGCAAAAATATCGGTCAAGGAAACCAAAGTTACACCAGAATTTTGAGTTTTGCGCCTTGCATCACGTTTCATAGTGTGAAATCTATAACCATTGATCAGGTAACCTGAAAACCTCTTTGTAACACCATTTGGACCTCTAGATAATGCTTTGAGGTGAACTGACACATCCTTTTCCAAGGCTCGAATTTTAAACCATTCACTAAAATCTTGACCATGTCTTTTAGCCTTGATCTATTTTCCTCCTTTAGTGTGACCACTAACACATTCGTCGTACTCTCTACAAAGGTAACACTATTAGTTGTTAAAAATAACTCTAACTTATGTTTTGTATACAAGTAGGGAATACACAATAAACTATTATGGTACCTTATGTATGTTTGAATATCATCACCATTGAACAATATGTATCGATGGGCTTGAGCTTTTGATGTTGAGTCTATTGAAAATAACTTTCCATTTTGCTTCCCCCCTAAAGGTCGTCCAATACTTGAAAAGTAATCATTTGAATCTACTTCACAAGAATCATTGTTGTCATAGTTTCTACTCATTCTATTTAGCCTTGTATTTACACTTTTATGCAAATATCTTAAGCAAAAAGTCAAAGCTTCTTCAGCCAAATATCCCTCAGCAATAGAACCTTCTAGATGAGCTCTATTATGAACATAACTTTTAAGTCTACATAAGTTTCTTTCTGTGGGATACATCCATCAGAATTGAACGGGATCGCCCAATCTAACTTCATGTACAACATGAATAGGCAAATGAACCATTACATCAAAAAAACTTGGAGGAAAAACCATCTCCATTTAGATAATCCAAATCTTGCACTTGGATAACTTTTTGAACAAAGGGCGGAAAAATGACCCAAGACGAATTAAAGGTTCAACCACTAGATTTGGCATTGTGCTCTTTATTGTTACTTGTAATAAGTAGTGTAACATGAAATGTGCATCATGACTCTTGTAACCAAATATCTTTTTATCGCCAACATGCACACATTTTGAAATGTTAGAAGCACTCTCATCAGGTAACTTGGCAGCCTTCAAAACACTACAAAAAGTAGACTTCTCTTGGGAATTCATTGAGAAATATGCTTTTGCAAACTTTGTCCGACCTCCACTAATCTCTATTGGATGAAGTTCCTTTCTAATCCCCATATCTTGCAGATCATAACGAGCATTAACATGATCTTTTTTCTTTCCTGATATGTCCAAAAGAGTCCCAATAATACTATCACATATGTTTTTCTCAATATGCATTACATCGAGACTATGACGTAAAGTATTTTGAGCCCAATACGACAACTCAAAAAATATTGACTTCTTCTTCCATGGACCATTAATTTTTTCTTCTTATTCTTCTTTCCAAATTCATTCTCAAAATCTTTTAAGTTTTCCACGTTTTCTATAGCTTCTAACATAGGTGGTGCACACCTGTGTTCTTTCTTTCCATTAAACGACCTTTTACTGGCCCTCCAAGCATGACTAGCCGCTAAAAAAATACGATGATCCATATAACACATTTTGTGACTGTGTCTCAAGTAGGTTGAATTAGTGTTATAATTGCAACACGCACATGCCAACTTTCCTTTGGTGTTCCAACCTAACAACATAGCATACCCAGGGTAGTCACTAATAGTCCATAGCAGAGATGCCCACAATTGAAATGTTTGATCTTTTGAGGCATCATATGTTTCTACTCCAAATTCCTACCATTCCTTTAGCTCCTCAATCAATGGCTGAAGGTACACATCGATATCATTTCCTGGTGATTGTGGTACAGGAATCAATAATGACAACATTGTATACTCAGATTTCATGCACATCCAAGGTGGATAGTTGTATACCACCATCATGACAGTGAAGGTGCAAACACTAGATGGGGGGTTGAATTGTGTTTGTAATACTTGAATTCTTTTTCTGTTTTTGATGATTATTTAAAATCTGATATATAAGCAAGCGGAAATAGCAGCGGATAAAGTAAAATAATCAACACAAAGATTTATCCTGGTTCACCATTAACTAGGCTACATCCAGTCCCTTCACCTTGAAGGATTTTTCCACTAATTCAAAACCTCTGAATTACAACAACACTATTGACCCTCCAAGTTAGTCTTCCCAAATAGTCTAACAATCCTAG
Source organism: Cicer cuneatum (assembly GCA_037974295.1). Lineage (NCBI taxonomy): Eukaryota > Viridiplantae > Streptophyta > Magnoliopsida > Fabales > Fabaceae > Cicer > Cicer cuneatum. The sequence continues at coordinate 42,939,881 of JBBPBO010001986.1, forward strand.
ACTTTTGAGGAACACAGCACCTTGACTTCACAAGTCAAGTCTTCTCCTACCAATCTGACAACCCCAGATTGCAGAAGGGATTTCAAAACCTTAAATCTAATTGCTAAGTCACCTGCTACTTCTTCTGACTCTTCAGATTGTAGACTCTACTTCAACAATATAGATCTGACACAAAGGAACGAAAAAAAAGAGTACTTGCTTTTGGAAAGCTGATACTGACAATTAACCTCACTAAAAACTCGAGTGTTTGCCTCTGGAAGTTTATGACTCTTTTACTGATGTTCGATTATTAAGTCTTCTGCCTTGAGCCTCCTTTTATAGATGAAAATTAGGGTTTGTTCCATGATCAAATTCGAGATGTATCTGTCCAGATTCTCTTGCATAAATAACTTGGCCAATCCTGTTTCACTTAAATAAAAATCGTATCTTTTTAGCTTCAGATTGCATTTGAAAATTTTGTTGACCAATCATGTTTCTTTTAATTTCAAACCGTGTCTTTCTTCCCTCCAAGACTTCAATTTATTTTTGTATCAAATCCCCTTAATAATCTGATCAAATTTCTATCAAAATTTAATCAAGTCTTTTTTGAATTTTAATCTAGTTATCATTGATTTTCATCATGAATAAAATCTGAACCGTATGATCTTCTGATCTCGACCAACTCTGGACTTATGTAATCTGATCTGCCCCAATTTTGTGATCCTCTGATCTCGGCCAACACTGGACCATATGATCTGATCTTCTGATCTCGGCCAACACTAGGCCATATGATCTGATCTTCTGATCTCGGCCAACATTGGGCCATGATACTTAAATTTGGACCATTGATTTGAACATTTTCCCTCTGATCTGGACTGAGTCTGGATTGAATCTGAATTAAATCTGGACTTATGATATTTTAATCTGGACCATTGATCTTTTAATCTGGACATTTATCTTCTGATCTGGATCAAGTCTGGATTAAGTCTGGACAATCATTTCTTCTGATCTAGACTGAGTTTTATGTTCTGGACCATGCTATCTTCTGGTGTGGACCAAGTCATTTGTTCTGGTCCAGTTATCTTCTGCTCTGGACCAAGTCTGGATTAAGTCTGGACTGATTCTTATATTCACGACCAAGCTATCTTCTGGTCAGGATTGAGTCTGGACCAAGTCTGACTTATGTTTCCTTCTGGTTTGGAACAAGTCTCCCTTTGACAGGCTTCCTTCTGATCTGGACCAGGTCTCATTCTGGACTCTGCTTCCTTCTGATCTGGGCCAAGGAAGATATCCTCTGATGATGTTATTTGTCCTTTGATATTTTGCCTTTGATGACATCCTCTGGAGGTTTATCCTATAGTGCCTTCAGGATGCATCTATTGGTACCCTCTGGATGTTTCCTCTGGCCGAACCTTTCTGGTGACATTTCTATCCTTTGGTTTCTTCCTCTGGATGTATCCTCTGGTGGTGTCATCCTCTGATTTTGCACAGCTTCTGATTTGTTCTTCTAAGTCAAAATACTATTTACATAAAATACTTTTGTTAACATCAAAACTTTGATCGATCAAACCAACTTGGTTCCAACAGACAGGCCATGTACTGTGCGATATGCTCATAGTTCTAAACGGATTGAAACCATCACTTGATAAGCTAAGGCTTACATTACGATTCTCAGAAGCAAAATCAGGATGAAGCATGTCAAAGTCCTTCCATGTTTGGCCATCAGAAGGATGCCTTAATTTACCATCCTTTGATCGACATTCTTTATGCCATCTCAGCGACTCGGCTGTTTTCGAACACATAAATAGTCTTTGAAGTCTTGGAATCAGTGGAAAGTGCCTCAAAACTTTTGCAGGAACTTTGTGATCATACTTTGGATCCTCAAACTCTGAATCTACTTGAGTAAATTCCTTCCATCGTGAAGCTTTACAAGTGCTGTAGGTATCATCATTTTCATGCTCTTTCCAATAAAACATACAATCATTTGGACATGCATGAATTTTTTTATAATCAAGGCCCAAATCCTTGATTAAGGCTTTTGTTTTGTTAAAAGATTCAGGAATGTTCAGATTAGGCATGGCTTCTTTCAATAACTCCAAAAGACCATTGAATGATACATTGCTCCACCCATGAAGACACTTTAACAAGTAAAGTCGAATTATAAATGATAAAGTAGTGAAGTTTTCACATCCCGGATACAACTCTTGCTTCGCCTCATTAATTAAATTATAAAACTTCTTCGCATTCTCATTGCATCCCTTGTTGCCACCCTCTACTTTTTCAACGTGCCTAAATGTATCATAAAGTAAGCCATTGATGACATCCCGCGAGTCCTCTTGATCTTCCATATGAGCATCAATTTCCTTAGGCAATGATATTTGCTCTCCGTGGTTTACCCAAACATCGTAGCCTTGTACAAAACCAAATCCTATTAGGTGATCACGAACGACTTTTCTTCTTCTCCAACAACGATTTCTACACTTAGCACAAGGCCATAAAATCGCGCGGCCTTGAGGTTCTCCTTTGGTGAAGGCAAAATGTAAAAATGATTCTACACCTTTCTGATACTCTGAATTAAGTCTATGAAGTGTAGTCGACTTTTTGTCCATCACTCTAAATAAAAATAATAATACCATATAGAATGAAGTTTAATTATTTCAATCTAAAAGGAAAAAACAAACAACAGATATTTAATTCTTTCAGCTACAACTTTAGTGCTTTAGAAACAAATCATCATACTTTAAAATAACACACATAGCATCAAAACACCAAAATAAAGCATTCTAAAGTTGAAGGTCAGTGCAGTATTCAGTACAATATTGATGTTTTGAGGAGTTATTTGAGGAGTTATTATTTCATATAGCAACACAAGAGATGTGATGAAAAACCTGAGGTGTTTAAAACTTTACTCTTTATTTTTATAATATATGTTACTATTTTTAGTATACCATAGTGTATAGTTGTGTCTGTTCTTTTAAATATCACTTTAAAGTGGGGAATATACCATGTAGTTTAGGAATGCAAGGATAAATTCCTATTTATTTATAAAGATCATTGGCTTTAGCAATCAATTGAACCATGAATGCTTTAACAATCAACAGTGCGCTGTGTTGAATATGGCATAGATAAATGAATAAAAAATTAAGACAATTGGAATATTGGTAAAAAAATACTACTGTCTATAGGCTTTCTATAAGTAGACTAAGATTTTAAGACTAAGAACATATTATATTGATTTATATGCTAATGTATGTCATCTCATAAGGCTCTAACATATGTACGTTTATAATATTGTTCTACATAAGTATTTTTAATTTGTGAAAGTATATCTAGAGAGCTACAATACTATAGGCTTATTCTTTGGAATCCCTTTAAACATTTTCTTTGGCAAATCTCCAGTGAGTTTGTTGAACTCAAATGGTTTCTTCCATTTATTGGTAAATTCCTTAGATATGAAGCTTCTCATCAACAAATTTTCTTGCTTCAAAATATCTATTGTTTAACTCAACTGTCTTATAACCTCTATTTTCTCTGTCTTTCAGCTTCAGATCATTCTTCTGTGTCCTGTTCTCTTCTCTCACTCTTTCTTTCTCTTCCCTCAAAATCATTACTTCATTGCAAATTGTATCTTTCTGCTTAAGTTCATTCTTCTTCACTTCATCATTCTCTTTCTTGAGTTGTTCTATTTCCTCCCTTGTTCTTATTGGTCTGAACTTTTTTTTTAGGACCCCATTATGCATGATTTATCTTGATATATATTTAATTTGTTTTGAGGTTGAATTGTGGTGTGTGTGACTGATTGTTATGCCTCTGTCAGCTTATTTTTATGTTTCTTTAAATTTAATTCAAGCATATATATATATATAGATTCTAGTATAGATACATATATAAGCATTCATTATATTATGTGATTTACCTCTAGATAACTAATCAAGTAGTGCACATCAATTGATCTTTTGTATATAAAGAACTTTTTGGTTTTTTGGACACCATAAAATTAACATTTTTGGCTAAAATAACAGTAAGATAGGAAAAAGCATAACATGCCCTTAACTCCCCTTGACACCCACATACACAATAAATCCTCCATCATTAGCCTAATCTCATCATTATTGCCAAGAACAAGCAATTAAAACAACAAAAATCACACCAATAACCAAGAAAAGCATAAATCAGAACATAAATCTGGAACAAACAATTATTACTAAAGGAACAAGCTAATTGAATAGTCAAATGAGAAAATATATACCAAATCGTTCCAAAATGCAAGGAGCAAGCAATAGTAATAACCAAAGAGGGAGAAGATGAATACCTCGATGAGCGAAGATGGAGAAGACGAAGACACATTGATACCAGAGCAATTTGCAGCGCAAACGGGAAATAAAGAAGGTTGAAAGTTCCGATTGAAGGTTCCGAGCGCAGCGCACTGTTGATACCGAAAAAAGTGAAGGTTCCGATTGTGCACTGTTGATACCGGAAAGAATGAAGGTTTAGATTGTGCAAAGGGGGATTGTGATGAGTGAATGAAGAGGAAATAGAGTTAGGGCACAGTTCTGTTTCTTAATTAATTAACATTTTGTTTATTGTTAAGAGTTAGCCTAAAGTTTTAAGTTAAAATAAAATAATTAATTAATTATTATTTAAGCTAACTTGAGGCCACATTTTTTATAGCTTTAGACCACACTTAAAATGTGTAGTTATTAAACTTAATTAGGCAACGGTTTTTCTTTGTGGTAAAACAGAAACACTTTTAAAATTGTGGCTTAATCGATAACAATAACAAAATACGCAATGGTTTTTCATTCAAAGTTAAGAAATTGTACTCTATAAGTAAATTATAGGCAACATCCAAAAAACTGTTGCCTATTTCCGTTTCCAGTCACACTTTTTTACCCATGGCTAAGTGAAGTGTGGCCTAAAAAGAAAAATGTTGTAGTAAAAGCAACCAATGGCTATATTTTTAGTCTAGCCGACAGTGATGTATCTTGGAAATCGAAGAACAGACCATATTGGCTCAGTCTAAATACATCCAAAAGGATGAGACTAATGCCCATAGAGTCACTCATGATGGTAACCCGACCTAAAAGACTGGAGATTCCAATAATTAGGTTCAATGGATAATAACTGAAGGTGCAAACACGAGAAGGGGGGGTTGAATTGTGTTTGACTTAACTTGAATACTTTTCCTGTTTTAATGCTTTCAAAACAAAACTTGATGTATAATTAAAACAGAGTTAGCAGCGGATAAAAATAAAAATAAAAACTCACAGATTTTATACTGGTTCACCGTTAACGAGGCTACATCCAGTCCCTTCGCCTTGAAGGATTTCACTAATTCAACCTTGAATTACAACCTTGCTACTGACCCTCCAAGTCAGTCTTCTCAAATAGTCTAACAATCCTAGACTTCTTTGAGGAAAAACAACTCCTGTTCTTCAGCCGATTTGACACCCCAGATTGTAGAAGAATTCACAACACTATGAATCTAATTGCTAAGTACCTTGCTACCCTTTCTGAATCCCTCAGTTTGTAGACTCTACTTCAACAACTTAGATACAACCCTATCTAATTTCCAAGTAACCTGCTACCTCTACTGACTCCCTCAGATTGTAGACTCTACTTCAACAACTTAGATTTGCCACAGTGGAAAGAAAATAACCGAGTACTTGCTTCTTGAAAGCTGAAACTCACAATTGACTTATATGAAAATTTGAGAGTGGTTGCTTTGGAAGTGTATGACTCTTTTGTAATTTTCGATATTTTATTCTTCAGCATTATGTCTCTATTTATAGTTGAACTTTAGAACTTCACTGATGCTTTACTTCTGCAGTATATTTCGATAAATCTGTTTTGAAAATATTCTGGAGTATTTTGCTCAGATTCTGTTTTGAGCCTTTTGCTCACTGATCTGTTTTGAGCATTTTGCTCAGCTTCTATTTTGAGCATTTTTCTCAGATTCTTTAATTCTCATGATCAAATCTGCACCATTGGATCTTAATGCGATAGTCCACATCTGGACCAACCTATTTGATATTCTGTGATCCTCTGATTTCGGCCATTCCTGGACCACACTTCGTAACCCTCTGATTTCGGCCACCATTGAGCCATGGTCTGATTTTCTGATCTGGACCATCACTGGAGCAAATAATTATTTCTGTACCATTTATTTGGAAATTTTTACTCTGATCTGGACAGATTCTAGACTTTGGTCTGGAACAAACTAAAATTAACTTGAACAAAAAATATTTCAGTCTGGACATTTTACCTTTAATTTTGGACCATGTCTGGATTGATTCTGGAACTCATTTCTTTTGGTCTGAACTTAGTTCCATGCCCTGAATCATGCTATCTTATGATCTGGGCCAAATCTGAATTGATCCTTTTGTTCTGGACTCATAAACATACCTTCTTGTCAAGTCTGGACTGTGTAATTTTTCAGTGCCAGGCCATCTTCTGGTCAGAATAACTTCTGGAATAAAATTGATATTTGACTTCTGTTTGTCTGGAACAACTCTCCTTCTGGCAGGCTTTCCAATGGTATGATCCATGTTTCATTATGATTTTTCTTCCTTCTGTTCTGGGCCACCAAACATATCCTCTGGTGATGTTTTGACATCCAGGAACATCTTCTGGAAATTCCAGAATTCATTTTCCTTTGATCTCTGCTTCTGTTTCCTTCAGTTTCTGGGGCATTTAACTTAATAATTCAAAATACAAAATAAGTTTACATTGAGTACATTTGTAAGCATCAAAATCCTAAGTACTTAGAACCAACTTGGTTCCAACAATAACAAGTCGTGAAGTGATATGAGATGAACACACTATTATATATCAGAGAAGCATGATTCCTGAAGCGATGATAGGATGAGATAATAGAAACTCTTAATGAGATATACACTCCATGTGGAATTGAGTACCTAGCTACAGGAGTACTCTTGATAAACTCACCTATGTGAATGTGGAAGTGGGGTCGCTTCCTATGGAATTTTGATATAATGGGATAGACGTGCAGGGCCATTAACGCACAAACTTTTGAAAATACACCCTATGAAAAGGTTATGTGTGGGTTTGATGTCAGAGATAGAGTTCAAGGCTACGAGTCGCTCTTGTTGAATCTAAATCTCACTTACTATGCAAAGGTTCAAGTCAAGAGACACATTTGCTTATGCACAATCTTGTAGAAGCGTTTAACGCTACTTCAGAAATATCTTTTTTAATTCAAGTGGGGGATTGTTGGAACATAGTGTGTGAATTTAAAAATTGTTGAAGTCCCACATTGGGAAAATCTTATATGTTGAGCAGTTTTTATCACTATATATAGATTCTCAAATATTTGTTGAAGTTCCACATTAGATAGAAAACATATGTGGATTTGCTTCCATCACTACATAAAGAGTGTCAATCTATTGTGAAAAACACATCAAAGTTGGATGCATTTCTCAACTTTCTCTTTTCTCTCTTTTTTATTTTGCTCGATATACTTCTGAGCCACTTCTCCCCTTTCTTTCTATCCCTTCGAGTTTTAGTGGTTCTAATACCACTTCCTTTTAGAGCGATTTTTATGCCGTAGTCCCTTCGATTTGGAGTGGTCATAATACCATTGTCCCTTCGATTTTTTGAGTGGCCATAATACCATTGTCCTTTTAGAGCGGTTGTTATGTCGTAGTTCTTTTGAGTTATGAGTTGTCATAGTACCATATTGTGAGTGGCTTTAACCGCCATATAGAACCATATTGTGAGTGGCTTTAACTCTCATATTGATAGTGACTTTAATCGTCATATTAAGAGTGGAACTCCGATACAATGAATCTGGGCTGTTTTATCCTGGGATGTCGTGGTTGATAGTATGTCTTGCACAATTTGGGCAGTGCTGCGAAACGTCTTAAAAAGAGTGACATAATCCGCGACTCAACCTAGTAATATCTTCGGTGACATAAATTGATTTTCAAATAGTTTTCGAAATTCTTAAAACAACATTTGAATCTAGAAATTTCAACTTGTAGAGATATAGTCATTTATTAAAAATATTGATAAAAAAATACAAATTCATAAGTGATAAAATAATGATATCATTATCATTAAATTATAATTTCGAGATCACCAAAGTTATACCACTACATATTCAAAAATTGCAGATAACCTAATATCTATGATTATGATTTTTCACTATGTATCTTTAAATTTTGAAAGTAGTAAGATTTCTCATTAACGATCTTGAGACTAATGCTAATCTTTTTTTGAAATATTTTTCTATTTCTAAAATATTAAAACGATGTAATGCTAATTTACTTGATAGTTTTTTTTTTTTAGGGATAATTACTTAATAGTTGATTCAAATACAAGCATTGAGTGGAGAAATAGGATGAAAGTTGGGTCAAGAAAAGCTACATTTCAATACTACGGTAAAAGACCAAAATAAGAATAAAGTGAGCAACTTACATGGATTATAATATAATGTATTTTTCTATATCGAGTGATTCATCTTCTAAGCATTTCACACATATTAAAAATATATAAATATATAAATAAAAAATAAAAAATAATATTTTTATTAAATCAACTATTAGTATATTCACTCATTGTAAATTGAAATGACTATTATTTGTTTTTGACTGTTATTAGATAGATTATCTGGGAACAAAATAATATACAGAGTGAGGTAACACTATCCAAATATCTCTCAAAAAGTATCTGAAGAAGTGGGTCAAGTGCCTCCAATATATACACAATAAATCTTGTTTGATAATATTGTTATTATATATTAGTAATAATAATGGTATTTCAAACTATTTTATTTTCTAATATATATATATATATAACATCAATACATTATATTTTGTTCATTTGTTTATGAAATCCTAACCAAAGATTATTTCTTTTTTCCTTTTCTCTTCATCCTCTTTTATATTTATGATAGATTATTATTGCTAACTAAATATAATAAAATTCTATTTTCATAATGAAACAATTATTAGAACTAACTGATGTAAACAATACATACACATAAATTATATTATTTTTTATCATTAATATGATATGACACAAATTATGTGGTGATATCATTCCACTTTACCCGGTGTAGAGGTTGTACTATTAGAACTAAATATAATGCTTTCTCTCTCAACATCTAATGGTTGTTAGGACTGTTTAATTAAATTATGCACGAGTGTAATTGGTCTCTAATTCTTTGAAGATGTTTTTGGGTTCAAAAATTTATTTATATCTTTCCTTTTCATTATTAAATATTTATACTCATAAAAAAGTTATTAAATATTGTACAAGCCAATGTGATTGGACTCCATTTTATTCTTTTTTTTCCTTTTCTTATTTTATCTCCGGGAGGAAACCAATGAGAAAGGAAATGAATTGGTGCGTAATCTTGAAAGTTTGTAAGAGATTTTTGTTTCTTTTGTTAATGATGACAATGATTAGTGGTAAACATTTTCTAGGATGGAAGATTTGCTTTGCAGACATGTCATCAGCCAAACCTTTTTCATAGTGTTTGGACAAAAGCCAACCCTTTATCATTATTGTACGTACATGTTCATTAACATCGGTGAGAAATCAATTCTTCCAAAACGTGTTTTGTTGGTATTATGGGACTTAATTCATTTATTATGATTATCAGTTCGGTTCGGTACAGGACAATGCACATTATTATTTTAGTCTGGTAGTCTACCACTTCATTACATTTGAATATTGTTTCATATTTTCTACGAATATGATTTAAGGTCATTTCTTTTTCTTTTTTTCGTCTAAAATCACATCCCCATTTTGTTTTTATCTCTTCTTATTTAAATAATGGTTTATATATATATATATATATATATATATATATATATATATATATATATATATATATTTAATTTTTCTTCGTCTTGTTTTATTGGTGATTTCGTCGTTTAAGTGCGACATTAATTTTTCTGCGGTCTTAGTCTGTCGTTTTAGTTTTCCGTCTCGTTGCAACGTTTTAATTTGTTTCAAATTTATAGTTCATATGTTTGTTAAAATGTTTGAGAATGATTTGTTTAATCAGTATTGCATATTGAGTAAGGGGTTTATGAAATTTATCACCAAATTCAACTATATCTCAATCTTATATGTGAGTTTTCAACACAGTTGAATTGGTGATGTCGAAGAGACTAAATATACTCATAAATGAACGCCAACAATATTTTTTTGTAGATGGATGAAATTAAAGAGTATAGATTTTGCATTATTCTTGACCATTGACCACATGTGGAAGAAATTAATTTAGTTGTTAAATTCAAGTTTTGGTTTAACAATTTTTCATTGAATTCTAAAATATTTGTGTATCGTTACAATATTTTTTACATTCTTGTTGATCTCAAAATATAAATGGAGAATGTCTCAACTCATGATTAATTTGATTGTACTATTTATATTTTATTTTGTTGATTTGGTAATTTTTCATTGAATTGTTTTTTTGTCAAAAAAAAGAGAGATTCAGTTGTAAAAAACAATTTATCACATAATAAATGATCTTTTCAATTTTTCAAACAATAGTAATTAAATATTTCCAATTGTATATTTAATTAAAACGTTGTATTTATTATAATGATAAGTGTTTGACTTAGATTTTTAAGATAAAATTTTATTTTATGGGTTCCTTAACCAATGTTCGTAGGGTACTTGCAAGCAAATAATGGATAGAAAGATCATATACAAAGAGTATACTGGTTCACTTAATATGTCCAGTCCTCACACTTTATGATAATTTTTCTATGGTGCTCAACTTTAGAACATTCTACTTTGCACTATTTCTCTTGATCACTTCTTGATAAGTTACAAACTGTATTCTACTACCCTTAAGAAGCTCACAATTATTCTCTTGTCAAACTAGAAAGGTTTTATACAAAACTCTCAATCTAACCTAAGAGATAGACTTGAGATGTGACACCGTAAACCTCAAAATAACATATACTAGATTTTTTAGCAAAATTCGCAGGGGATAAGAAAATTTGTTTCCAGGGAAATAAAAACATTTATAACTAATTTAGGATATCACGTTCCTCTAAATACACATGTAAAAATTAAACTTTATTCCTCAATTAAAACAGTGCAATCTCAATGAACTTGACTTAACTATAATTTCTTAATTTAATTCCAAAAACTTATTAGTACTTATAAGATTTTCATACAAAGTTGTTTCTAATTAAATAAGTAAAAGTAAAATATAAATTACAACTTTTAATTCCTGGTATCACCTATTAGAGCAAGGTTTCTCCCATATTTGAACTTCAAGACTCATTAACCTGTAATAATTGCAATTTTGCAAACACATGGCCAAGTCAGTCAAACACAAACAACAAAGGAGATGAGTTTTGAAATTGTGTTGATAGTATAATATAAATAAGAAGAACATGTAATTAATCATCAATAAATTGAATCGTTACACAAACATTCTTCAAGCACTACAAAAAAAAACGCTATTTAGCCACGTTTAAAACCGTGGCAAATTTGGCGATTGACCGTGGCAAATAAAGTTAGCCACGCTAACCCTTCCCGTGGCGTAGCTGGGCGTCGCAATTTATTAGCCACGGTTAAAATTCATATTAGCCACGCTTAAAAGAGTCGTGGTAACATATTTTTAGCCACGCTTATTTTACAGTTAGCCACGGCTAAAATTGTGTTAATTGATAAAATAAAACAGGCATTCTGTTTTCACTTTTGCCACGAGCCAACCGTGGCTAATTTTTTTTTTTTTAATATCAATTGCAAATTTGTCCCGGTTTTGGTCATACCTTTGTAACAATAGAGTCAAACCAGACTATAATTTTAGGAAGACATTTCTAAAAAAAATAGAAACAATAACTAATTAACAATCTAAAACTATCATTAATATAAAAGTATAAAATAGTTTATACCAACAACAAAACTTAAACTAGTAGTCAAACATTCTAAATCTTATACATAAACTAATGAAGCATTCAAAAATTGTTGACGACATGAAAATTGTCTAGAGCAAAAGCAAAACAATCCACTAAACATCACATTCCTTCCATTTGCAATCCAAATAGCAGCATATTTCTTCCAGTTGCATGCATACAACAAAAAACACAATCCTTCCATTTGTAGTCCAAAAATCAAGGTGAACTTTACTCGTTAATGATGAGAATTAGAACCTGCCAAATCAAAGCATAATGTAAACAAATGTTTACTAACTAACACTAATGAATGAGTATCATTTTAATAATATTAATCACTATGTAAAGAAATAGAACATGATATTTGCTAGTGACTTAAAGTATAGATCTAAGTGCAAAAACTGTTATTAACATCAATTTATATATATTATAAGAAATTATATACACTAAGGTAGAGGGAAACCTTGGTTGAAAGTAGGTAACTCATTACTAAATTTGCTTTGCATAAAATTAAGGAGAACTTTAAGTTGATCTTGTGTTTGTGAAAGTTGCTCTTTAGTCTCTTCATATCCATTTAGCTTTTCATTCAAAGTGTGCATTTCATTTTGTAACTCCTCAACATTTTTTTGGCTAGAGCTACCAACATGGTCAAATTGCGTGAAATATCTGCATGTTTTGAAAACACTCGTGGGGCAAACACCAACACCTAAACCACGCAATCGACTTGAATGTTCAGCTCCGCACACTTTTCCAATAACATCATCTGGATAGGCATTAATCTTTGATGGAACACCTTCAGTGGCAACACGTTCTTGATCTTGAGACAAATTCTCTGATATCTTTTCCTAGTAGAGAAATAAAAGTGAGATAAATTCCCCATATTGGCAAGTAGCAAATAGTTTATAAACAATAACAATGTTATCTTTTTTACTTACTGTGATGGCTTTTCCTTCCTCATTCACATAGTTTCCATTCTTTTTAAGAAAAGTTGACAATATAACTTCAGCACGACATACAGGTCTATTCAATTGTAGCTCCTAAGATATTAATAAAATATAAATTAATATGTAACTTTCGTATACACATACTTTAATGTATTACAAAAATAAAAGTTATGTATTAACTTACCATATGACGACCCTTTCTTGCGTTGCTCATACTACCCCCAGCATGTGAGACTTTAAGCATCTTTCGATTTTTCATATTTTGCTCACTTAGTTTCTACAATTTTCACATGTTAGTGATTATATACATTTAATATAAAATGTCAATATACTTTGTTCACTTTGTAAAAATAATGCAACAAATATTTATACCTTCATTTGTGGTTTTTTATAGTAATTAACAAAAGCAATCCAATCATTTTCAGGCACAGGAGGATCAATAGCAAGTAGGTCTTCCTTACTTTTGTTAGGGTAGAAGTATTTACATCGTAACTTATATTTATAGGCCTTCCATCTTTCTCCTAGGGTTGCCCATGTCCATTTTATACCAGCAGCATAGTCATACACAAAATGATCCTTGCAATATTATATAAACATATCAATTTTCAATGACAAGAAATACAACAAAAGAAACGTTCTACGAAGTTTAGATAATAACCTTGATGCAGTTCCAAATTGCTTTACTATTGTTTTCTGATATTTCATCCCATCTTTCAACAGATATAGGACAAAATGCTGACTTTTTAGCAAGTTCGCCAAGAAACCTCACAAGTAAATTTGAACCATTATCATTGCCTTGTCCATTAGCACCAATTTCGACCATAATCTTTTTTGTTTTCTCTAGATGCCAAACTTGATTTACTACCATTTTTCGAATTATAATTTCTCCAGTAGAAGTATCTAAGTGTGCAAATAATAAGAAAAACTCAAGTAAGATAATATAATAACATTCGTACACATAATATTAGTTATTTTATTCTCTAAAGCAAGTTATTCATTTTAGAGAAGTCAAATTCTGCTAGTTTAAAAAAAATACTAAATGAGATATATTCTTCACGTACACAAAAACAACATAAGACAACAAATTTAATGATATGAGAATTTATATCTTTAACTTTGATAAGTAATGACTCCTCTTTTTGTTGTGATTGAGTTTCATTTGGCTTTGCCGAAGGTTCAACTACATCATCCTCCAATGTGATATCTGTTAAGTTGACATTTGTAAATTGATCCTCAAGATCATTGTTGTTGAGTTGTTGGGGCTGATCTTGGAGAGTTTCATCATCATTTGAATTTTCTTGTCTTTGTAACCATTCTAACATTTCTTGTCCCGAACACCTACGCCTTTTTCCCATATCAAATCAAATACCTGCAAAATTTTCTAACAAAGAGATAAAACATATATCTAAATATATTCCAAATGATTCATAAGATAATCTATGCATTAAATAAACACCAAAAATATGAAGTCTCATATAGCATACTATTTAAAAGCAAAAGAAATATGACAAAATTACAAAGTTCATAACTTTAAATATAAAAATAGTCTATAATATTATTCAATCATCTCTATCACTACAACTATTACGATGTTCGTCAACATTTGTTTCATCATTTTCTTGTTCATTGACATCATCTCGCACTAATTGTAGTTCTTCAATATTCCCAACATTTTGTTCACAAAAAGGTATGTCTTCCATTATTGTCTCTTGTGATTCCATAAGGTTCACTTCTCCCATATCATATATATCTCTAGGCTTCATATGACAAACACAAGACCAACCTTCATCAACTGGATCATCAACATAAAACACCATTCTAGCATCACTTGCAAGGATGAATGGTTCATCAACTTCATTCACACTGGTGTGAATCAAATGAGAAAAGTTTACACTTGTTATGCCAAATTTATCTATCTTAACTCCCTTGTTAGGTTTAGTGTCTACCCAAATACATTTGAATAGCACAATCCTTAACTTACCAAAGTAATCAAGTTCTATAATGTCTACCAATTTTCCATAATATATGTCATTACTTGAATTTTCAATAAGTTCTCCTCTAATTGAAAACCTCAGAGTAATAGCAGACATAACAACACCACTATTTTGGGTTCTTAATCCTTGATCCTTCCTCACTGTTCGAAACTTAAATCCATGAATGTTATACCCATCAAATCTCCTTGCAATGTTATTTGGTCCTTTAGCAAGCCATTCAATTTCAGTTGTAATATCCAGATCATCTTTTCTTGCAACCTAGCAATATTTTAAAAAGTATTATAACAATTATAAATATAATGAGATTTTTATATGAAAAATTAAGTCAAACTATATATAGATATCCTTACATATTCGTTGAACCATTTGTGAAAATTTTTGTGAACATATTCTTCCACAACTCTTGAGGAATTTCTTTTGCCACGATACATTCTAGCAACTTCTATCTTACACTTTCTACATGAAGAATTTGTGGATAGTACATTAGGTATATAAATGAATATTCATATGATAATTAATTATATGCAAAAGCATAAAACTTACTCCCAAAATGCATCAACTAATTCACAATTAGCTAAGACATAGCGATGAGCTTGGATCATCTCCAATTGTGGAATCGAAAAAATCTTGGAAGCTCCAACAGGCTTGCTTGATGTAGGAAATAAATTCGACAAAATAGTGGATTCGCTGCTAGTACTAACCCCATTGTCATCATCATTGCGTCTTGGTCTATTGATCCTTGTTTCAACATTACCATCCTCAAAATATGTTGAACAAAATGTAAGACATTCTTCCATAATGTATCCTTTAGTAATACAGCCTTCTGGTGCAGCCTTGTTACGAACATATGATTTTAAATGGCCAAGGGTTCTAAAAATGAAAGGATGTAAGTATAATAAATAAAATTGCAATTTATAATTAACTTAATACAAAATACAATATACCTTTCAACAGGATACATCCATCTATAATGCACAGGACCGGCAATCATTGCTTCTTCTCCAAGATGAATGACCAAATGAACCATAATAGTGAAAAAAGATGGAGGAAATATCATTTCCATATGGCAAAGGGTCAAAGCAATTCGTTGTTGGAGTTTCTACAAATGCTTCACATCTAAAACTCTGCTTGATATTTCTCTAAAGTAGTTACATAGTTCAATCAACACAGAACTAACTTCTTTAGGAAGTGTTTTTCTAAAAGCAATTGGAAAAAGATGTTCCATTAGAATATGTGAATCATGGCTTTTAAGACCCGAGACCTTACGATTCTTAACATCAACACATCTAGAAATATTTGATGCGTAATTATCTAGAAAAACCACATTTTTTAGAATCTGTAGGAAGATATCTTTCTCTGAATTTTTCATTTTAAAGCATGATTGAGGGAACTTAGAGGAATTAGGATACGGATGAAGCTTTTCCCTAATTCCCATTGCTTGCAAGTCTTTACGAGCTTGAAGATTATCTTTTGTTCGATTTTTATCATCAAGTACCGTGAACAATACATTATCAGAAACATTCTTCTCTATGTGCATTGGGTCAAGGCAATGACGAATAAGATTATGCTCCCAATAAGGTAGATCCCAAAAGATACTTTTTTTCTTCCATTGTAGTGGGCCTTCCTCACTCGTACCCTCATCACGTGACCTTTTGCGACTATATTCCTCAATTTGTCCAAGCACCTCCGAACCAGACATTGGAACAGGGGCAGATCTAAACTCCAAAGATCCATCAAATGAATTTTTGCTGTACCTATACTTGTGATCAAGTGGTAAATATCGATGATGCCCCATGAAACAATTTTTTCTACCAAATTTCAACCTTTTAGATTCTGTATCAAATCTACATGATGGGCAAGCAAACAATGTGTGTGTATTCCACCCAAATAAGTTATCCAGACCAGGAAAATCACTAATAGTACAAAACAAGCTAGCACGCAATTGAAACATTTCATTCGTAGAGGAATCATAAGCCTCCACACCATTCCATAATATTTTTAACTCTGCAACTAAAGGTTGTAGGTAAAGATCAATACTATTACCAGGCATCTTAGGGCCAGTAATTATCATTGACATGATAAGAGAAGTTTGTTTCATACAATGCCATGGAGGATAGTTATAAAGGTACAACATCACAAGCCAAACACTATAAGTAGAACTTAAAGTTCCGAATGGATGGAAACCATCTGTAGCCAATCCAAGTCTTACATTACGAGGATCTGAAGCAAAGTTTGGATAAAATGAATCAAAGTCTTTCCATGCTTTACTATCTCTTGGATGACTTAACAATCCATCAGGGTTTGCCACTGTAGCATGCCATTTCAATAGCTTTGATGTTTTAGGAGACATGTATAACCTTTTCAACCTAAGTATAAGTGGGCAGTATCGAAGTACTTTAGCGGGTTTTGGCTTCTTTTTCTTTTGGAAATCTGTTACATCATTTTTACCACCATCATTTTCATTGGATTTCCATCTAGACATATTACACTTCTTACATTTATCTCTCTTCTCATCCTCCAATGATCCCCAATACAACATGCAATTATTTGGACATGCATGAATTTTCTCATAACTTAGACTTAACATCTTAATCATTTTTTTTGCTTCATAGAAAGATGTCGGTAGTTTAGCATGGGGAAAACATCATTTAGAAGCTCAATGATCATTGAAAATGTCTTATCAGTAGCACCACATAAAACTTTTATATGATATAGACGAACAATGAATGACAATTCGCTATATTTTGTGCAACCATTATAAAGTTCTTGATTCCCATCTTTCATCAACTCTCTAACTTTTTTAAAATCCTCATAACTTGCATCCTTTGCACCCATAGGTTGGTTATTATTAGGAATATTTGATCGCCCATCATCTTGAATTCCATGATCATCTTTGACACCAAATACGTCATTCAACATATCTTGCATTGGATATTGCCCATCCAATGCTTCTTTTACTTGGTTCACTAATTCAACATTGGATTGCACACATTTTTCCCCATGCATGTACCAAAATGTGTACTTGGATGGAAAACCCATTTATAAGAGATGACTAGAAACCTCAACTCTATCACCCTTATGACTAAATTTGCAAGCAATACAAGGACACCAAATTTTCCCATTCATTGCAGAATTTGAAAACGCAAAATCCAAAAATTGTTTTACTCCATTTAAGAACTCTTTTGGTCTCAATGGTTTGTCAATCCAACTCTTATCAATCATAGTTGGATGAATCTGTTTTCATATTTGAATAAAATTGTTAATGCATTTAAGGTATCAAATAATAATATAAAGAAATTAAGTTTTACTAATATACAATCATAAACTATTCACACAAGCAATGAATTTTAAATTCCAATTCAATGCATTTCATTTCATAGTTTTAATGCAGATTTCTACTATGTATTCTTATTATTAGAAATTTAAAAGCATACTTCATTTGAAATCAAATATAAACAAAAATATACACATAGTCTAAAGAAGGAACGAGAGTAGATAATAATTAATAAGTAAAGAAGACTTAAACACAGTGAACTGGCTATCTGTTGGCTTAAAATTCAGAACAGAAGATGCAAGTTTGATGACAGAATTAAGCATAGGTATGAAATAAAGAAGGGTTTAAGGGGGGAACATAAAGAAGGGTTTAATATGCACAAATGAATGGTTAATATGCACCTGTTTGTTTGTCTTCAGTCTTCACAAATGAGCCCACCTTTCCTTAAACAAATTTAGATGGATTTAATTTTGACTAGTTCAATCTAAAACGTTCATCATAAATTTCGATAAAACAGAAACAATGACTTTAAAATGAACAAGTCATTGTTGTTTAGAATATTCACAAAGTTGCAATTAGAAGTAACACCAAGTCATTAAGACATTATATATCAATATTCTAGCTGATCATGTCCACTCTCAGAAATTTATTTGAATGATTCAATGTACAAAATGTGCAGGCAATACAATCTTAATTAAATGGCAGACGCTGTTGAGTTTAAGGGGCAGTTTGACTGTGAAAATGAAAAGAAAAAAAAATTATCATTTTCATATTTATAAATTCACAAATTATCATTTTCATATTTATAAAATCACAAAGCAATTTGACTGTGAAAATGAAAAGAAAAAATCAGCATAACACTGACAACTAGTTCTGTTTTAAAATCACAAAGCTATTATTATTATTATTATACCAAACATTATAGAATATATATAAAAAAAACACTAGGGTCCAAAGTACTAGCAAACCACACTTGACCTTGTAGATGCAAATAAAACAGGAGAACTGGGACTAACTACAAATATTGAAACATCAAACATTATAAAGAATAATCGTAACTGGGCACATTATAAAAACAACTATGAAGAAAAAAGTGAATGAGATAGTCTTCATTGGTGTTTAATCATCAATAGTATGAATACAATGTTCCTTGGCTTGGCAGATACGGAAAAGCATAAGCAATTACTGGATTGGAGATTACGACTAAGCATTATCAATGGAATCGCAAGAGGACTGCTATACCAGGACAATGTGTCTTCAAGTGAAATGAAATCAACCAAATTATGATACATTCTATAACAGAACAACAATATCAATGGATACTACTTTAGAGGGAAAAAGAAAAGTATAAAAAATGACAGCAACAGCAAATAAACCGCAACAGCAAATGACAGCAATAACAAATAAAAAATGACAGCAACAGCAAATAAAAAATGACAGCAACAGCAAATGACAGCAACAGCAAAATGACAACAACAACAAAAGTATAAAAAAATTTGCACCATCAGTAGCATTATTAATTTGGATTGTTACCTCTCTCCTATGATGTCGAGTGTTAATCTTTTCTTCTTCAAAAAACCGCAGGGTTCGGCGAAATAAACAGGAACTGCAACAGCAACAACAACACCCTACAAAATAGAAAAAACATTAAAACAAAATTAAACTTAAAAATACGCGAAGCTGCGAAGCTATGAAGATGGAAAGGACGGGAAGAGGGAAAAGACGCGAATCTTTAAATCTTTAAATTAAAAAGGATAGGCGGAAAGCCAGTCGTTATCCTGGAACCTTAGCCCGAGCATCTTGTTATCATATCTTCAAGACTTGCTGGTCTGCTCTGTTAAGAGAACAAGTCCTCCCCCAGCTCAACAACAAAAACAAACAGCCCGAGCATGACGATGGATTTAATGTAATCACATGAATTTAAACTCAAACAAATTTATGTTTTAGTAATCGACGGGGATCATTAGGAACAAATTCAGTGTTGTTGCTTTCTGGTTTAGGAAAACATCCAAATATAATTAACATTTAGACAAAAACAGTTTAGGTAGTTTACAAAAGGATACTGCTGAGAATTAATATTAATTAATAAATACTAATAAAGAGAAAAGATTGTTTATTGATATAAAATATTATGAGCATTCGCCGAGGAAAGAATGCTTGAATGATTTCAAAAAGTCAAATAAAAGAAACGATCACAAATAAAATGATAAGATCAAATAAATAAAAAGTGTAACAATAACAGCTAACAAACTTCCATTAGAAACAGAGTAAAGAAATACAGGAAAGTTATTAAACTTCTCACCGGAACAGCCCGAGCCGACGGGGGAGCAAAACAAATAAGTCCACCGACAAATGAGCGACCTTCCTCACCGGAACAGCCCGTGCAAACAAAGTAACGCTCCGCTACAGGGGAGATTCTTCTTTCTGGATCCAAAGGAAACTGGCGAAATCTAACCGATTAAAGGAAACTGGCGATCTATGCCTCACCCAGGTTGCTCAAAAACCCTATCCCAGCACCGCTTGACTCGATAGCAAGTGAGGAAGCGAAATCTGACCGAGAATGAAAGAAGGGTTTAAGGGAAGAGAAAGCCCTAACTAACCGAGAATGAAAGAAGGGTTTAAGGGAAGAGGGAATCTGAAGAGAAAAAAAAGAGGGAAGAGTGAAAATGAAAAAGAGGGAAACAACGCCACTTATTACAATGTTAGCCACGGTTAACTGTGGCTAATTGTTTAGGTTACACACGGTTACTGTAACCATAGCTAATAAACCGTGGCTAATCGCCGTTTTTGTTGTAGTGAAGGAAAAACATCACATTATAAAGTCAAAAACACTCAAGGAAAATTAATACATTTCACTATAATATCAAATCATCTACGAGAAATTATTATCGCAATGTTATGCATGAGCTAAGAGTCTAAGAGTCTACAAAATACCAAATACATTTCACTATATTAATCAAAATAAAACAATCATAAGAAAATGCAATGTTATGCATGAGCTAAGAGTCTACATCGCAATGTCATACCATTCTAACTCTGAAGTACTTAGTTAGGAGGCTTGATACTATGCCATCACTCGAGTGGACGGACAATTCAAATTGGCCATGTTCTCATAGATCCCCTCAACTCAACCCGAGACACATATACACGACAGTCGAGATAAACGTGTGTTGCATGGTAGCTCCCGACATTTGGAATGCTAACTCCAAGTCACCTAAGAATTGCCCACCTGAATACCTCCAAAATCTGACAATCTTGCCTTAAGGTTCAACAGTAGACCGCCACGATCAGGCTCATTCAGTTGTACTTCCCCGAAATCATCAGGCTTGTCAGACCCTACCTATATGATGACAAAATAATCTCCTCTTCAAAAATTCACATCAACTTCAAATATTCTCAACATCTATTTCTTCCCTCGTTAGCCTAAATTACTCCATTAATAGCATCATCTTTAGCACAAGTTGGAATCATCACTATTTCATCAATTATGGGGTTACTTCAATATTCTCATCACGTTTATAATATCATTATCATTAATTATACATCTTCATGATCATCATATAAACTCATACATACAATGCACCAAACTTTTATTACCACATCACATAAACTCGTCTAATCAAACATATGCACATAATGTCATTCTACGTCCAACATCACAATAATATCAAATATCAAATACCACACAATTATTAAAAATTAAATCAATCAACACCTTATAAATATTTCTATTTCACATTTTAATCTCACGATCCTCATATTTTCATATTAATTAATTTTATCTCTCAAAGAGCTACTACCGTAGCGAGCTGCAGATTAATCATTGGAAAATACAGTTTTTCCGTTCATCTCCCAATATATTATACTCATAAATTCAAACGCTCTCTCACCCTTTACCTTATTTTGACGTTTCCCCATGCGAATACGAGTTCACTAGCAAAAATTCTTTATTCTTTGACTCCTTGTCCTACAATCGATCCCAAATCGGAAAATAATTAATGGATAATATAGCCACTATTAACACGGTCATTTTGGTGTTGGTCTCACTCAAATCGAACGGTGAGGAAGAGCGGTGCAAAATAAGGAATTTTAGAAACAGAGAAGTCAGATATCTAATAGAGAAATTGGGATGGTTAAAAATATGAGAAAATATGTATAATTGACTAACTAAATAAACGAAACAACGTACTAAAATTTGGACAAAAACGAGGAAAGTTTTCTAGAATAGTTATCAATCACCGGTGCCGATTTTCTTGCTTTTCTCTCTGTTGCCCCGCTCATCTTGTCCTATTCTCTCTTTCTCATGCTTTTCTTTCTTTTTTCCTTTTCAATTAACTTTCTGTTTATTATTATTATTTAACTAGGTTTTAGTCTTCCATATCGGCCTAACCCATAAAACACATTTTACTCATTTCTTTTATGTTTTAAAAATAAACCAATAATTATCAAAATGAACTTTTTTAACACTTTTTGTTTTTTAACACAATCTCATTAATGAAACATTACTATTATTTCAAAAGTAATATTTTATAAAATAAAGTAACTAAAGTAATTAATTTTTTAAAATAATCAAAATTCTCATATTCAAAATAATAACCATAATTATTACAATAATATTTTTCAAATAATCACGTAAAAATACTACCATTTTTGTAGAATAATTAAAATGATAAAATAAATAAACCTAGCATCAACAATTTATATTAATTACAAAATCACAATAAATATGTATAAAATCATCATTCCACATGAAGTATATAAAAACAAAGGAAATCAATCACAATATTACTAATATCTCAAGATAATTATTTACAAAATAAATAACTTAAAATAAGAAATAGTTATAAATAATTAAAATATAAATATGTGCACACTTAACATTAGTTGAACATACAAAAAAATATCACATTAATTACGAACGCATGTATACACGTAAAATCACCTAAAATCTTAATCTTTAAAATATTACACTAAAGTATTATTATTTTTATAAAAATAAATAAAATATAAAAATATAATTTTTTATTTATTTATATTAGTCATTTAGTATTATATGTACAAGATTAGCATGTCATAGAAAGCACTTATATAAAGAACATTAATCACAAAATTTATCAACATATATTCTAAAATAATATTAACACTAAATTAATTAATTAAAATCATATTTTATTAATAAAATAGTTTATTATAAATATTGGGGTGTTACATGAGACAATTACAAAGTTAATGATACAGTGTTTGAGATCAAATTATTTTTAAGGTTTTGTTTGTGAAATCTTAAGACAAACCTAGAATTATAATGACCTACAGAAATAGTGTAGAGAGCTAGATTTTCTTTGATTGAAGATATTTTGACTGATGCTTCCTTGAAGATGGGTTAGGAATGATTTTTGGAGAAAATTTTGCGAGTTATTTTTTAGGTGATTTTATGGATGTTTTTATCGGGTTTGATTAGAGGATTTTTTAGTGGTCTTTTTTGAAGGTGCAAACACGAGAAGGTGGTTGAATTGTGTTTGCCAAACTTGAATTCTTTTTGCTGTTTTGTTGAATGTTGATGCGAATTATTTGATGAATAAATAATCAGACTTAGCAGTGGATAATAACAACATAAGAACACAACGATTTATCCTGGTTCACCATTAACTTGGCTACATCCAGTCCCTTCACTCCGAAGGCTTTAATCCACTAATTCACAACACTTTAAATTACAACACCTGACCCTCCAAGTCAGTCTTCTCAAACAGTCTGACAACTCCAGACTTTTGAGGAACGATAACAACATTGACCCTACAAGTCAAGTCTTCTCCTACCAATCTGACAACCTCAGATTGAAGAAAGAATCTACACCTCTAACGGGTTTGATTACAAGGGTTTGGAACTTTGCAAAGTTGCTTCTGGAAAGCTGATTGTTGCAATGACTTTCACACTCTTTTGTTGCTTCTAGAAAGCTGATTGTTGCACTAAATTTCACTCTCAAAAAATCACTTAGAGAATATTTCTTTTGCACTCAAGTGTTTCTCTCTTTTGAACTCTCGAATGACTTTAAATTGAAGCTTGAGTTCTTGTGTTTTTCGATGCCTAATGCTGCTGCCTGAAGCCTCCTTTTATAGCTGCAATTAGGGCTTTGTCCAAGCTTCAATTCGAGATAAATCATGCTCAAATTTCCTTTGAAAATTCTGTTGGCCAATCATGTTTCTCTTAATTTCAAAGCATATCTTTTAGCTTCATATTTCATTTGAAAATTCTGTTGATCAATCCTGTTTCTCTTAATTTCAGATCATATCTTTTAGCTTCAGATTTCATTCGAATTTGCTTCAAGTCTTCAGTGATTTTTGAATCAAATCCACTTAAGACTTTGATCAAATTTCTATCAAAATTCAATCAAGTTTTCTTCGAATTTTAAATCAAGTATTCACTTATCTGCATTATGATTTAAATTTTGGACCGTACGATCTGCTAATTTGGACCAAATTTGGACCATGTGATCTGATCTGTACTATTCTGTCTCATGATCTGGATTGTGTGATCTTTTGATCTAGACTATTGATCTTCTGATCGGGACCAAGTCTTCTGTTCTGGACCATGCTATCTTCTGGTCTAGACCAAGTCTGGACCAAGTCTTCTGTTCTGGACCAGGCTATCTTTTGGTCTGGACCAAGTTTGAATCAAGTCTTATGTTTTGGACCATGCTATCTTTTGGTCTGGACCAAGTCTCCTTCTGGACAATGTTTCCTTCTTGTCTGGACCAAGTCTCCTTCTGGACATGCTTCCTTCTGATCTGGGCCAAGAATAATATCCTCTGATCATGTCATTGTTTCTTCCCTCTGATGATATCCTCTTATGTTTGCCTTTGATGACATCCTCTGATTCTTGCTTCTAATGGGATCTTCTGGTGATATCCTCTGGAGGTATCTTCTGGTATCCTCTAGTGATATCTTCTGGTCGTATCTTCTGGTGGCATTTTTATCTTCTGGTGACGTCATCCTCTAATGGCATCTTCTGCTTTTGATTTGTATCTTCTGCTGACGTCATCCTCTGATGACATCCTCTGGTGACGTCATCCTCTTATTTTTCATACTTCTTCGAAGTCAAAATTTGATTTTCATAAAATACTTTTGTTAACATCAAAACTTTAATTGAAAAAACCAACTTGGTTCCAACATTTTTTGGCTCAAGTTTTTTGCGTGATTTCTTTTGTGATGGTGATGGTTTGGTAGATGTTTGATCAACCATGGTTTATTTTGAGATAGTGATGATGAAGTGATTTTGGGGGAGAAGTTTCTGTATCAGAGGTGTCACAAATGTGTATATGGTTTGTCAACACTTTTTGTTTTTGTAGTGGTTCCTAATTCAACCATGATTCTTTATGACTTCCTACTATGTTGGACTAACTTATATTGGGCAAACAATTTTATACTAGAGGCAAAGATCAATAGTACCAACTAGAAATCTAAAATTTCTTTTAACTGCAATTATATAAGATTCTTTATGCGAAGATTGAAATGTTGCGCATAGGCCAACTGCCAAAACAATTTATGGTTTAGTAGCAATTAAGGACAATAGGGAACCAGTCATGCCTCTATATTCTTTTTTAGAAGTAGTTTTTCCATTTTCATTTTTGTCCAAATTTAACGATGGATCCATGGGAGTTTCCATAATTTTGGCTTTCTTCATTTTATTTTTCCTTGGAAGATCTTTAATGTATTTTTCTTGGCTAATAAGATTAGACTTGTTTGTCCAATATTTACTCTTTTAATTTCTTTACTTTGAAGTAGCTAAAACAGTCACAAAAAAATGAGGTTTGAATTATGACCCATTTTCTAATTTAGTTCTTGTACTTAAGTGAAACTTGGTAATCAAAAGTTAATTTGTGAGCTTTCAAATGACCAAAACCTTCTTGACAAGTATTTAATGTCAATAAAAACGCTAATGATAAAATGTGATTTATACGTGCTGAAAATAAAAGATAATACATTGAAAGATCACACACAAAAAGTATATTGGTTCATCCAATATGGGTTAGTCTAGCCCTAATACTTTGTGAGGATTTCACTACAGTGCTCATCATTAGAACATTGTCCTTTGCGTTATTTCTCTTGATTAGTTACAAATTGTATCCTACTAGCATCAACATGCTTACATTTCTTCTCAACTCTATGTTTGAGATAAATTAAGATATACTAAGAAAAATAGTGACCCACATATATATATAATGTAGAGAGCTAGAGTTTGCTTGATTGAAGAGTTTTTTACTCGTGCTTACTTAAGCAACTGAATATTGATTGATTATTAAACTCTTGCATTGATCTTTAAAATGTTCTCCTATTTATATTTGTTGAGACACTTGGAGACCAGTTTAAATTGAATAAAGCCTTTAAATACATTTACCTGTAAGAAATTTTACTAACATCTCTTTACTTTTCAAAAAATATAATAGAAATGTTAGTCACCAAATGTGCATGCAGAATAATTTGACCCATAAAATAATTACTTCTAGCCATTTTTGCAACAAACAAGAGTTTTAACTTTCTAAATTATTGGTTCTTCCAAGCTTTCACTCTCTCACTATAGATGGTGCATATAAAATATTGGGTGAGAAGCTTAGGGACCAATAACCTATTTATAGGCATTGTACCATCACAAAAATATTGAATATCCATTTTCACTATCATAATATACATGAAAGCTATGACCTTTCATATGCATAACTTATGAACTACTACCATTAAGTTGTAGTCTTTCATATGCCTAACTCATGAGCCACTACCATTAAGCTATGACATTTTATATGCATAACTCATGAACCACCAACAAATAGGATTTCCAATATTTTGGATCACTTAATATAATTTTTATGATGAAATTATTACATTCTCCCACTTGATCTAAACAATCAACTCATTAACCAAAAGACTCCATTTAAAACATTCCTTAAGAAATAAACATGTGAGTCATAGTGATAGTTCCTCTTATATTGAGTATTATTACAACATGTTTGGTTTCTCAAGTATTATATTTAATGTGACAATAAAACTTAATGAGTAAATCCAACATTTAATCTTGATCCAAAATGAAATATATTTTCTCAAAAACTAACGTGCCTTTGAATGCAAAAAAATATCAAAATGTAAGAGTTTCATTAATAAATTGTATGTATACATGCAATCATAAAGTGGAACCAAATCTCATTTTCTCCATATGATCCTTGAATTTTATTGGTGGCATGCACTTAGTCAAAGATCAATGATGATGAAATTAGTGCTAATGTGATCAACAACCACGATTTTATCTTTAACTATTTCTCTAATGGCAAAGTACTTAATGTTTATATGTTTGCTTTGACTTTCGATTTTGTTGTTCTTAGTCATAAAGACAAATCTGAATAATCACATAAAAATTTTCAATGGTCTTGAAATAGAATCTAGATTTTAAGTTCTGAAATAAAACTCTTAATCCATACACCATGAAAGGTAACCTCAAAACAAAAGACAAAATATTTCATTCGAAATCTCTCTAGAACCTTAATGATATATGCTTCGTGTGATAGACCAAAAATACCTTGAGGTCTATCTCTATGGATTTTAATATCAATGACATAAGATGTCTCACCCATATCCTTCATATAAATTTTTTTAGAGAAAATTGTTTTACCTCATGCAACAAACCATTATATCATTTGAATCAAGTAGAATAACATCCACATATAAAACAAGAAAACTAATTTTACTCCCACAAACTTTCTGGTATATGCATTGATCCATAGGATTTTCCACAAAACCAAATGAAGAAAATATCTCATAGAATTTAAGATATCATTGATGGGAGGCATGTTTTAAATCATATATATAGATTTCCTAAGTTTGCAAACTAAATGCCCCTGTCAAAACTGAGGCATATTTTTTCAAATTGCACGTATTACCAAAATTATATACACAGTTTGCTTGGGAGCTAAAATTTTAATTTATTAAGATTTATTTAAAATTTATGATGGACTTGTCAAATTATATACACAATTTCATACTTTATACATATAAAATAATTTGACTGTCTATCCAAACTTTACTTTATGATTTTTTTATTCAATTCTACTTTATGATAAAACTATCAAATTATGTACCAATTCATAATCCTTGTAGACAAGTTATGAAAATAATTTGACATTCTATCTTAACTAATCACACAAACATAATACAAATTCATGTGGGATAAATCTCACTATATCACGTACAATTAATTACAATATTATGTCTAATTCCTTACGTGATCTCACAGACTTAATATATATTTTTAATTTATGGATATTATGGCTAATCCAAAACCAATCAAAATTATAAAGATCACTAGACATAAAAAAACTAAATTATACGAGAATAAGAAAGTTATCCATTTTAAGACATGATCTAATGATAAATAAAATTCTCATATAACTATATAATTTAAATATAATATTATGTATTTGAATTAATATATGATGAAATAAATTGATTTCAATATAAGAAGGTTAGGTTCAGGCTATTTTTAAAGGCTATTTATTTAAATAGGTCAGGTTCAGACTTATATAAAAGCCTATTAAGCCTGACAGGCCAGCTTATAATATATATATATATATATATATATGTTATTTATTTATTAATGTTATTTTTTATTATTATTTATTAATACTATTGTATTGTATTTTAAAGTATATATATATATATATATATATTATTTATTAATATTATTGTTTCCTATTTTAAAGCCTATCAATTATGCTATTTTAATATATTAGATTTGATTATAATTTTATTAGTTTTCCTTATATAAAACTGTCTAATTTAGCCAATTTAAAAAATTGTAAAATATAACATTTAAATGTTTTAATGTGAATAAAGCTTTTAAATAGGCTTTCAGGCTAGACTAGATTTTTAAAAAGGCCACGACAGGCCGGAAAAAAAACCTATGATAGGCCGTAGGCCATGCTTAGACCTAAAAAATTAATCGTAGGTTAGGCTCAGGCCTTTCAAAGCCTGGCCTGGCCTATTCCCACCTCTAATTGTAACAACCTTATCTACAACTTGGATTTGATTTGCACAACGGTTAACTAGAACCATTTTCAATTAGAATGCGAGTTCAAACCCATGTAGTTATTTTTTTAAAATAAATAAATTCGGGATCTGTTCATCTTCAACCTTAATACAAATCCAATCGTAAAATATCCGATATTGGAAAAACCAAAGAACCAACCAGCATGGTGTTAATTAGAGGACCCATCGTTAGAGATCTAAAACCCTTGCACCTACAAACTCAGGACCCCAACTTGAAACCCTTGCGTCGACGCCTTCCATCCCCTCTTTTCTCTGGCCTCCGCGTCCACCAGTTAGACAACGACCAACATTTCTCGAGCCAAACAACAATCTGACCCGTTCCACTGACACGTATGGCGACGTTGCCAGCATCGTTTTGCCTCCTAGATTTGGAATTGAAAGTCTCTGCCTTAAGTGGTTGATGCTCGATCATAGACCTCATGGATAGACATGGCAACGGGGCGGGACTGGGGTGGATTTTGCCTTCCCCAAACTCGCATCCGATTAATCGGAGAAAATCCCTACCGCTCTGTTTTTAGCGAGTGTGAAACTTAGACCTCACCCGCAATGGATTTCGGGTTTTTCCGCCCAAACATGCACTCATTCATATATATGAAATTATAAATTTAAAAATCATATCTATCTTAATTAAAATAATAAAATAAAAATTGTTAGACAATAATTAAAATAAAAAATATATTTTTATTAGAGACGGGATTATAATTTTTAATATTTAAAAAAATATTAAGTATATTTAATATGTGAAAGTATATAAAATTTAAGAATTACAATAATATTACTAGTGGGGCGGATTCGGGTGCGAGGTATATCAACATTCGCACACCCGTCCCCGCCCCGATGGGTACGAACAAAGCGCTTTGGGTACGAACCTTAGGATGAGTTCAGCCTATCACCCACAAATAGATGGTCAAACTGAAAGAACCAATCAATCCCTGGAAGACTTATTGAGAGCTTATGTGTTGGAACAAAGTGGAAGTTGGGATAGTTTTTTGCCACTTATAGAGTTTACCTATAACAATAGTTTCCACTCTAGCACTGGAATGGCCCCCTTTTGAGGCGTTGTATGGAAGGAGGTGTAGAACCCCTCTATGTTGGTTTGAGACAAGTAATAACCTTGTGTTAGGACTCGAGATTGTCGAACAAACTACGGATAAAGTAAAAATGATTCAAGAAAAGATGAGAGCATCTCAGAGTAGGAAAAAGAGTTACCATCATAAAAGAAGGCAAGACCTCAAGTTTCAAGAAGGTGATCATGTATTTCTGAGAGTTACTCCAACAACTGGTGTTGGTCGGATGTTAAAAATGTGAATGCTTACTCCTTGGTTTATAGGACCTTACCAAATTTTTAAACGTGTTAGTAACGTAGCAAATCAGATCGCGTTGCCTCCGTCTCTTTCTAATCTTCGCAAGTACATTTTCGATCCTTCGCATGTGATTGAGTCAGACAATGTCCAAATAAAAGAGAATCTAACTTTTGAGACCTTACCTCTACGGATTGAGGACCAAAAGGTCAAGGAATTAAGGGGTAAGACGATTTCATTGGTTAAGGTTGTCCAAGCTTAAATTTGAAATAGATCTTGCTCAGATTTCCTTTGAAAATACTGTTGGCCAATCCTGTTTCACTTAAATAAAAATCGTATCTTTTTAGCTTCAGATTGCATTTGAAAATTCTGTTGACCAATCTTGATTCTTTTAATTTCAAACCATATCTTTTTAAGCTTCAGATTGCATTCGAATTTCTTCAAGTCTTAGTGATTTTTTGAAAGAAATCCCCTTAATACTTTGATCAAATTTCTATCAAAATTTAATCAAGTCTTCTTTGAATTTTAATCAAGTCTTCGTTGATTTGCATCATGATTTAAATTCTAGATCGTATGATCTTCTGATCTCGACCACCTCTAAACCATCTAATCTGATCTATACCAATTCTGTGATCCTCTGATCTCGGCCAATTGTGGACCAAGTAATCTGATCTGTACCAATTATGTGATCCTCTGATCTCGACCAACTCTGAACCATGTGATCTGATCTGTACCATTATCTAATCTTTATGATCTAAACCATTGATCTTCTAATCTGGACATTTGATATTTTAATCTGGACCATTGATCTTTTAATCTGGACATTTATCCTCTTATCTGGACCAAGTCTGGATTAAATCTGGACCAAGTGTGGACTAATTCTGGATTAAATCTGGACTAAGTCTTATGTTTTGGACAATTATATCTTCTGATCTGGACTAAGTTTCATGTTCTGGACCATGCTATCTTCTGTTATGGACCAAGTCATTTGTTCTGGACTAGTTATCTTCTGCTCTAGACCAAGTATGGATTAAGTCTAGACTGATTCTTATATTCATGACCATGCTGTCTTCTGGTCAGGATTAAGTCTAGACTAAGTCTGACTTATGTTTCCTTCTGGACCAAGTCTCCCTCTGACAAGCTTCCTTCTGGTCCGGACTAGGTCTCCTTCTAGACTCTGCTTCCTTCTGATTTGGGCCAAGAAAGATATCCTCTTAAGATGTTATTTTTCCTTTCCTTTGATGATATCCTTTAATTGATATTCTCTGATGTATGCCTTTGATGACATCCTTTGATATCCTCTGGATGTTTCCTCTGGCTGAAACTTCTGGTGACATTTTTATTCTCTAGTTGCTTCCTATGGACGTATCCTCTGGTGGTGTCATCCTCTGATTTTGCACAGCCTCTGATTTGTTCTTCTAAGTCAAAATACAATTTACATAAAATACACTTTGTTAACATCAAAACTTTGATTGAAAGAACCAACTTGGTTCCAACACTTGAATGTGCCACCTGTTTGATTTCTTATTATGTGATTGATGAGATTGGACTGTGTATTGTGAGTAGTGTAAACCAAATATTGAGATTTTATTGTGATTGACTGATATATATATATATATAATGATGAATATTGTGAAGTCCAACTGAAAATTATTGAGTTGTGATAATCGAGTAAGTATGAGATAGATGTTGTAGTTTTGGAGTGAGGATTATTTTGTCATCATATAGGGAGGGTTTGACAAACCTAGTGATTCGAGGAAGTACAATTGAATGAGCCTGATCGTGGAGGACTATAGCCGAACCGTAAGGTAAGACTGATAGACCTAAGGGTACATCTAGTTGGGAATTCCTTAATGGATTAGTGGGTTATTCCCTAAGGCCAGGAGCTACCGTGCAAAACAAGAGTACCCCGACCGTCGCGTATATGTGTCTCGGGTTGAGTTAAGAGGATCTATGAAGACTTGGCCATTCATGAATTGTCCGTCCACTCTTGTAGTGCCATAGTATCAGGCCTCCTAACCAAGTACTTCATAGTTGAATGGTACCAAATGATGAAGAAGTAGAGAGTATAGGACATGCATAACATTTTATCCTTGTGACGGTTTTATTGTGATTGAATTAGATTAACCTTTGAAATTTTGTTCTTGAGTGTTTCTAATGTTTATGTTAATTTGAATACTTGTGTGTTCTCCTCGTTTATCTTATACTATTACATAATTTTGAAACTCACCCCTCGTTTGTGTTTGGCGTTTGCGATGGACGTAGACGAGCTGCTAGCGGTAGGTGAAGATAATACTCTCAAAGTGTAGGAAACTGTCTTATCTTGAAGACTTTTATTATCTTCCTTTTTGTTAACTTCGTATATAAATGTCTTTTAAATTTGGAATTTCCGCTCTAATAGTGACATCGGGTTGGGACTACATTTACAATTATCAGTAAACTTATGTATGTGTGCTTCAAAAAGGATTTTGTTGACTGCTATTATGATTTCGAATTGTTAAGTTTGATTGAAATTTTGGATTAATGTGACATGTTCATGATTACGTGATACTCCTTGCCTTAAAGAAAATGTTCAAAGTTTATTTATTTATTTTTTTGAATTTTATTATTTTTAAAATTAAATTTTAGAAAGAAGAAATAATTAATATAAATTTTAGGTTTAGGATGTATGGCCACGTAGGAAGAAGTTGTTACGTCGAAGAATGTATTGAATGTCTATGAAGATGTTTTTGTTAGCAGGTGAATCTTCATAAATTTGAGGCGTTCTTTAGCAGAAATGTGATGAAAGATCTTTAAAGTAGTGTGGTAGATATTCTTCAAGTCAATATCATTCTAGGCACCGGAATATATTTGGGCATACATTCCTTGATTGGGAGGAACAAGAAAGACCTTTTCAATTTTATCAAGGACAGAGTGTCGAAGAAAATTAACTCTTAGGGAGGTAAATCATTTTCGAAAGTTGAAAAAGAGGTGATGATAAAGTTAATTTTACAATCTATTCCTACATACTTTATGATCATTCTCCTTATTCCTTCTTTAGTTGGGGGCAAGATTGAAACGACAACGAAATCCTTTTGGTGAGGTCATTGTAGCATGCGATGTGACACCCTAAACCCCAAAATAATATATAGAAATTTATATCATATTTTTAAAATAAATTTGCAGCAGATAAATAAAAAACTCTTTTAGAGGAAAAAGAGAATTTTACAAGTTATCTAGGATATCACATTTCTCAAAATTCAAAAGGAACATTTAAAACTTTTTTCCTCCTATAAAACAGTGCAATCTCCATAAACTTGATTTAACTAGAATTTTTTAATTTACTAGTATTTACTAGTATTTATAAGCTTTCATACAAAAACCCATTTCTAATTAAATAAATAAAAATACGACTTATGACACTCATTCCCATTATCACCTATCAGAGCACGACTTCTCCCAAACTTGAACTTCAAGACTAAATAACCTGTAATAACTGTGATTTCCCAAACGCATGGCCAAACCAATCAAACAAAAATTACGAAGAAGATGAGTATCAAAATCATGTTTATAGTATGACATAAGAAGAACACACAATTTATCATATATAAAGCGTATCATTACACAAACATTATTCAAGGAAAAACATCGCATTATAAAGTCAAAATCACTCAACCAAAATCAAAATATTTCACTTAACATCAAAACATATAAGAGAAATTGTTGTCGTACACGATACATATTAACCACAACAAAACATTCAAAAGACAAAGTATTGCTATGCATGAGCCTAAACTCTACTTCACAATTTGGTACCATTCTAATTATGAAGTACTTAGTTAGAAGTGAAGGTGCAAACGCGATAAGGGGGGTTGAATTGTGTTTGTAATACTTGAATTCTTTTTCTGTTTTTGATGATTATTTAAAATCTGATATATAAGCAACCATAATTAGCAGCGGATAAAGTAAAATAATCAACACAAAGATTTATCATGGTTCACCGTTAACTAGGCTACATCCAGTCCCTTCACCTTGAAGGATTTTTCCACTAATTCAAAACCTCTGAATTACAACAGCACTACTGACCCTCCAAGTCAATCTTCCCAAACAGTCTAACAATCCTAGACTTTTGAGGAACACAGCACCTTGACTTCACAAGTCAAGTCTTCTCCTACCAATCTGACAACCCCAGATTGTAGAAGGGATTTCAACACCTTGAATCTAATTGCTAAGTCACCTGCTACTTCTTTTGACTCTTCAGATTGTAGACTCTACTTCAACAATATAGATCTGACACAAGGGAACGAAAAACAAGAGTACTTGCTTCTGGAAAGCTGATACTCACAATTAACCTCACTAAAAACTCGAGTGTTTGCCTCTGGAAGTTTATGACTCTTTTACTGATTTTCGATTACAGTCTTTAGCCTTGAGCCTCCTTTTATAGATGAAAATTAAGGTTTCTTCCATTATCAAATTCAAGCTGTATCTGTCCAGATTATCTTGCAAAAATAACTTGGCCAATCGGGTTTGAGCTTTATGCTTGATCCGAACCTTTTCGCTTCATATTTGTTCTAAAAATAACTTTGGCCAATCCGGTTCTTGGTTAATTTTGGACCGTATCTTTCTTCCCTCCAATTGCTTTTAAATTCCCTCCAATACTTCAATTTATTTTTGTATCAAATCCCCTTAATACGTTGATCAAATTTCTATCAAAATTTAATCAAGTCTTTTTCGAATTTTAATCAAGTCTTCACTGATTTTCATCATGATTAAAATCTGGACCGTATCATCCTCTGATCTCGACCAACTCTGGACTATGTAATCTGATCTGCGCCAATTATGTGATCCTCTGATCTCGGCCAACACTGGATCATGATACTTTAATCTAGACCATTGATCTTTTAATATGAACATTTACCTTCTGATCTGGACCAAGTTTGGACTGAGTCTGGATTGAATCTGAATTAAATATGGACTTATGATATTTTAATCTGGACCATTATTCTTTTAATCTGAACATTTATCCTCTGATCTGGATCATGTCTGGATTAAATCTTATATTCACAACCAAGCTATCTTCTAGTCACGATTAAGTCTGGACCAAGTCTCCCTTTGACAAGCTTCCATCTGGTCTGGACTAGGTCTCCTTCTGGACTCTACTTCCTTCTGATTTGATTTTATCTTCTAGGGACGTCATCTTCTGTTTCTGGTGACGTCATATTCTGGTGGCATTTTTCATTATTATTCTAAGTCAAATAAGATTACATAAAAGTACTCTTGTAAACATCAAAATTCTAAGTATAGAACCAACTTGGTTCCAACAAGAAGGCTTGATACTATGCAACCACCCGAGTGAACGGATAATTCAAATTGCCCTTGTCCTCATAGATCCCCTCAACTCAACCCGAGACACATATACGCGACAGTCACGGTAAACATGTGTTGCATAGTAGCTCCTAAATTTGGAATGATACCTCCAAGTCACCTAGGAATTCCCCACTGAATACCTCCAAACTCTAACAATCTTGCCTTCAGGCTCAATAGTAGACCGCCACGACCAGGCTCATTCAGTTGTACTTCCCCGAATTCACTAGGCTTGTTAGCCCTTACCTATACGATGACAAAATAATCTCCACTTCAAAAGTTCTCAATATCTATTTTCTCCCCTCGTTAGCCAATGATACTCCATTAAGACCATCATCTCAAGCACAAATTGGAATCACCACTATTTCATCAACTAGGGGGTTACTTCCATATTGTCATCACAACTTATAACATCACTATCATTAATCATACATCAAAATCATCATCAAATTTATAGCATCACTATCATCAATCATACATCATCACATAAACCTATCACAATCTATCCATATTTTATAATCACATAAACTCATCTAATCAAACATATATACCAAATTCATTCGACACCCAATATCACAATAATATCAAATAACATACATTTAACGAAATTAAATCAATCAACACCCTATAAATATTTCTATTCCACATTTTAATCTCACAATTTCTATATTTGCACATTAAATAATTTATCCCTCAAAGAGCTAATGCCAAACGTAGTGAGCTATGTTGGGAAATACCATTTTCACGTTCATCTCACAATATATTACTAATGAATTCAAACGCTCTCTCATCCCTTACCTTATACGCTTTCTCAAACAGGAAAATCAATGGGAGTTTTTAATGGAAATTGTAGATGAAGAACATACAACGATCGAATCCGAATAAACGGCGAGTTCCAAATATTATGGAGTTAAAACAACACGAAAAAACGGCAGAAAAAGTCTCATTGACTCGTCAGAGCGCTGGAAGGATCTGACGTCAACTTCACCAAAAAATGCAAATGAGTATTGCTTCTTGAAGGTTCCGACGAGAGGAATCCAAAAATAATGCCAGTTTTTTACGACGACAAATGTGGTGATCGAAATCGACCAAAAACAACTCACCGAAGGAAAGAAACGTAGCTGTTTATGATGAAACAAATCCACAATCGATAAAATTGATGCCAAAAATGAATTCAGTGGCCTATTTTGTGGGGATAGAGGTTTGGATGAATTCAAATGGCAAGGAATTGGTGGGAGTGATCATTGCTGACCAAGCTAAGAATAAAGATACAATGCAAAACTAAACAAGGACTAAATTGAAGCCCTAATTTTATCGATAAATAAATACTCAAGAAAAACATAAAAGAGTTGAAGAACTCAAGCTCAAAATTCTAAATTCAGCTTAGAGTTCAAAGAGAGGAATCTTAGAGTGTGATAGTCATTGTTATAATCATCTTATTAGAAGAACTACTTAAGTTTCAAACCTTTGTATTCAAACCCGATAGTGGTGTTAGTGTGTGCCTTCAACAATCTGGGGTTGTCAAATTGTGTTGGGAAGACTTGGCTAGTAGAGTCAAGGTGTGTATGTTCCTTAAAAGTCTGGAGTTGTCAGGCTGTTTGAGAAAACTGGCTTGAAGGATCAGGTGTTTTGTAATTCAAGTTGTTGAATTAGTGGATTAAATCATTTTGAGTGAAGGGTCTACGTGTAGCCAAGTAAGTGGTGAACCGTGATAAATTACTTGTGTTACTTTATTCATGCACTCCTTAGTTTTTGTATTGTTTCTACTCCAAGTAAATCATCAAGTCTGAACCATTTTAATCAAATAATGAAAAAGTTATTGACATAGTTAAAGACAATTCAACCCTTCGTCTCGTGTTTGCACTTCATATATGAGTCCTTTCTAACCTTCTCCATGCCTATAAAAAGAACATCAAGGTGAAGACAATAGCAATAGTTTTTAGAGCAATCAATTCATTACTTAAACAATCATACTCGAGCAAACAAAACTCGTCAATGAAGCAAAAACTCCAGCTCTCATATACTATATTCAAGGATCTCTTTATTGAGTTATTGTTGATAATCAATCTAAAACAAGTGTTGAGTAGATTTGGATCCTGCAATCTCTTATCATAACATCATTTGAAAGGTGAAAGTTGTAACTGATCATAAGTGATCAAGAATAATTGTTGTGAAAACAAGAATGTTCTCGTGTGAAGAAAATTAGTGGAAACATTCACAAATTGTGAGGAATGGATGTAGTCCACCTTGGGTAAACCAGGATATATCATTATGTGATATTCTTATTTCTATCCTTTATTGTTTCTCACTCATTATCATTGATCACGTAGAAATAATATGTTTCATTTGTTTTTAACTAACCAAGAACGTTCTGAATTTTTACATGTAACCAAAATTGATCTTGGGTTAATTTTTAAAAGTAAAAGCAAGAATTAACATTCCAAAAATCTTTATCCATTTCATTAACCCCTAGATCTTTGCTAATAGTTCCGTTATAGTTTTTCTAAGTCTCCCTGTGTCTCTAGTTATTGGATTGTCATTTATTTGATATACTCCCCTTACTACAAAATCTATAAGTTTTTCCTTTTCATGGCCAAACCATTTAAATCAAATTTTCACCATATTTTCCTTGATAGGTGCTAACCTCTGTATATACCCTTTATCAAATAACAACAACAACCACCACAATGACAATATATATTATTTTGAAATTAATATTTTAAGTATGAATCTCCCAAAAGCTAATCCAAGTGTGAATCCATATTATTTTTAGTAAAAAATAAGTTTTATAATAATAAAAAATAAAAAAATAAAAAAAATTTATTAAAATTTATTAAAAATAACAAAAAATCGATATTAGACTAGAACCAAATCAAACAACCTTGAAATTTAATGTTAGTCAAAACTACTATGCATGCTACTGATATTTTTTAACAATTTTGGTCAAGTTGGTCCATACTTGACTGTAAGCATGAACTTTCAAGTGATTATTAGGTGGCTACAAATATGATAATATTTATTCAAATATACTAAAAGATTCATTTTAATTATAATTTTTCGAAAATATTATTAATTAAACTAACACAAGTAACATTTTCCAATTTAATAATTGCTAGGATTTTTTAACTTTAAACTCTTACCGCTTATATGTATCTAACATTTTAAAACACTAATATTTCTTGAAGGATATCTTATTTTCACGATGCAACAACCTATATCATTGAATAAAAAGTTTTCACACCAGGAATTTTGAATAAGTCCGAAAAGGAGATTTTAAAAAATAATTAATTAATTTTATCTAAAGAGTACTATTCACGTTTTTATGAGTATATAAGAATTTACCACAAATAAATGTATTTAATTGATATATATTGTTGGTGTAAAATTTTTTTTACAATTTTGGTCAAGTACTGGCATTATATGACTCATCCTTGTGTTAATTTTTTCATGCACTTTTTAGTTTTGTTATTGCTTTTTCTCCTAGTAACTCATCAAGTCTGAACCAAATAAATGAAATAATGAAAAAGTTAACAATTAGTCAAACACTATTCAATTCTCTTCTCGTGTTTGCATCTTCAATTGGTATCAGGGATCGGTCTCAAGGCTGAGCACTTTACAGTGTTTGAGGAAATATCCAATGGTTCAACATGTCTAGATTCAGTGAAGAAGTTGTTGCATGAAACATCAACAGACCACATCTGTTTGATGGAGAACGTTTTGAGTAGTGGAAGGACATGCTGAGAAGTTTCTTTATTTCATAAGATCCTGAACATTGGGACTTGGTGGAAGATGGTTATACTGCTCTAAAGAATACTGATGGTATTGACATTCCAAGGAAAGAGATGGATGATGATCAGAAGAAGATGCCCAAGATGCATCATAAGTCCAGAACATTCATGATAAATGCAATCACTTTCAAGGTGTTTGACAAGTGCACCAAGAAGGAGACAACAAAGAGTTTTTATGATAGTCTGATTCTGGCCTATGAAGGAAGCAAACAAGTCCAAGAAGCAAAGGCCAACCTTCTAGTGAAAAAGGATGACTTGTTCAAGATGAAAGAAGATGAAGACATTGAAACAGTGTTCTTCATATTACAGACTCTGATCTCAAGATTAAAAACACTTGAGAAGAGTTATACTACTGCTGATCATGTGAAGAAGATACTAAGAAGCATGCCAAGCAATTGGAGACCTAAGATCATTGCCATGCAAGAAGCAAAGGATCTAAATACTCTTAAGCTAGAAAAATTAATTAGCTTTCTCATATCACATGAAATTGAACTTGCAGAGGATGAGCCCAAGAAGAAGCAACCAACCTTGGCTTTGAAATTCATGCAGAAGAAAGTTCTGAAGGCAACAATAGAATCAGAGAATGATGATTCATAGGATCATAATGGAGACTCAGAAGAAGAGGAACTGTCTTTCATATCCAGAAAAGTTCAAAAGATGTGGCACAACAGAAAAAATAAATTTTCCCAAAGATATTAAAGGCAGTTCACTAGAAGAAATGATGATAAATCTAACAAGAAAAGCATCATCTGCTATGGATGCAATTAACCTGGACATATCAAGTCAAAATGTCCAAATCTAGAGAAAAGGAAACATCGTAGCAAAGATTCCAAACCCAGGAAGAAGAGTTTGATGGTTACATGGGATGATTCTGATGAATCCTCTAATGATAAAGAGCATGCAGATTTGGCTTTGATGACTCATACCATCTCTGCCTTTAGATCCAGGTATTTTCTATCTAAACTAGATCAAATTTAATTACTGTTATAATTGACTTCTTAAACAAGAATCACAAATTGTCTTTAAAACTAAAAACACTAAGGAAAGAAAATGCTATCCTAACTGAAGAAATTAATGTTTTAAACAATCAAAGTGCTGAAGTTAAAACAGAAAATGAAACTCTGAAAACTGATATTACTAAACTTAAGGCTGAAAATCTAACTCTGAAAAAAAATCATAGTTCAACATCAATTGAAAATACCACAAGTAACTCTCATAAGCATGAAGTATTTTCAAGATTTTCTTATTAATGGTATGGAAATAAGCAAGTATGCTTCTATGATATATAGAGTTAGTAGAAATGGTAAAAGAGGTCTAGGATTTGAATAAATTGTAACTGAACCTAAACCTATTCCCTCTAATATCATGTGTACTATTTTTTCTAAGAAAGGTCACTCTAAATTATCTTGTCGCATTTTAAATACAAGGAAAGATAAGAAACCTTTCAAGACTAACAAACTAGGACCCAACCAAATATGGGAACCTAAGAACAAAATTACCTATATTGCAGATGTCCCCAGCAGCCAAGTTAAAACACCAATCATGGTACCTGGATAGTGGATGCTCGCAACATATGACAATAGAAAATTCTATGTTCCAAGAACTAACATTGAGAAAATAAGGCATAATGACTATTTTAGGAAAGCAAAAAGGGCAGATCATTTGTCAAGGTACAATTGGTAATGGTACTTCACCTTCCAATAAAGATGTCTTGTTTTTTAAAGCTCTTAAGCATAATTTATTAAGTGTTAGTCAATTAAGTGATAATATTTATGTATTATATTTTATCAAAAAATATGCAAGGAAATTAGTCATAAGGATGGATCTGTACTCTTTACGAGAAAAACGAAAAACAACGTTTATGTTAGTAAATAAAGAGAAACTAATTTGGCACAAAAGATTAGGTCAGGCAAACCTTAGATTCATTTCAAAACTAAATAAACTTCAACTTGTTAGAGGTCTACCTAAGCTTAGTTACAAAACTGAAATTATGACTGAAGCTTGTCAAAAGGGAAAACAATCCAAGAACTCTTTTACCACTAAGAACTCAGTCTCTACCTCAAAGCCCCTTGAGCTCTTACATATAGATCTCTTTGGGCCAGTTAAAATAACCTCTCTAAGTTGAAAGAAACATGACTTTGTTGTAGTAGATTACTACACTAGGTGGACATGGGTGTAATTCTTCATAAGTAAGGATGAATTCCACAAAGTATTTATCACATTTTGCAAACAAGTAATTAATGAAAAGGGTATTAAGATTGTAACAATTAGAAGTTACCATGGAGGAGAATTTGAAAACAAGTTCTTTGAAGGTTTTTGTGATGAGAATGGAATCTCTCAAAATTTCTCCTCTCCTAGAACACCCCCAACAAAATGAAGTTGTAGAAAGAAAGAATAGATCATTCCACGAAATGGCCAGAACCATGTTAAATAAGATGAATGTTGCAAAACACTTTTGGGCTGAAGCAATTAACATTGCATGTTATATTCAAAATAGAGTCTTAATTAGGTCTAAATTAAATAAAACACCATATGCATTGTGGAAAGGTAAAAAAGTCTAACATCTCTTGCGTGTTATATGTTGATAACTAAATATAACCTTGGTAAATTTGATTCTAGATCTCAAAAGTGTACATTCTGTTGGAACCAAGTTGGTTCTAAGTACTTAGGATTTTGATGTTTACAAAAGCACTCCATGTAATCTAATTTTGTACCTTGAATTATTACATTAAATGCCACCAGAAGATAAAGTTTCCAAAGGCAGAAGATGAGTTACCAGAGGATAAAAATAGACCAAAGGATACACCTCCAGAAGTCACCAAAAAATGCATCCAGAAGGTACCAGAGGATGCATGCTGAAATTACCAGAGGATACACCTAGATGCCAAAACACCACCAGAGGATATCTTTCCTAGCCCAGATCAGAAGGAAGAAAGGTCAAAAGAAGACCTGAACCAGATCAGAGGGAAGCCTACCAGAGGAAGATTTGTTCCAGACCAGAAGACATCATAAATCAGACGTAGTCTAGAAGTTATTCTGACCAGAAGATAGCCTGGCAGTGAAATGATAAACAGTCCAGACTTGATCCAAACTTAATCAGAGGATAAATTAATGGGTCTAGAACAAGAGATTTAATCCATATTTGACCCAGACCAGAAGATAGCATGATTTAGAGTATGACACTCAGTCAAGATCAGAAGAAATGATGTCCAGATTTACTCCACACCTGATCCAGATCAAGAGGTAAATGTCCAAATTTAAATATCCTTTGTCCAGATTTAATTTCAGTTCAATCTAGACCCAATTCAGAATTGGTCCAGATCAGAGGGAAAAGGTTCAGATCAATGGTCAAGATTTAAGTATATGGCCCAGTGTTGACCGAGATCAGAAGATCAGACCATGGCCCAGTGTTGGCCGAAATCAAAAGGTCAGAATGTGTGGTCCAGCATTGGCCGAGATTAGAGGATCACAACAGATCAGTTTGCAAGTCCAAGTTGGCCGAGATCAAAAGATCAGAAGATTACAAAGTGTGGTCCAGGGTTGGCCGAAATCAGATGATCACGGCAAATCACTTAGTATGGTCCAGATGTGGACGAGAGCAGAAGATCAAACGGTCCAGATTTAATCAAAGTATTAAAAGGATTTGATACAAAAATAAATTGAAGTCTTGTGGGTACTTAGGAGCTATTGGCAGGAAGAAATATTTGTTCCAGAATTAATTAAAGACAGGATTGGCCCAAGTTATTTTCGAAAGCAAATCTGGTGTTAAAAAGATATGCTTTTTATTTAAATGAAACCCGATTGGCCAACTTATTTTTGCAAGAGAATCCAGCAAGATACAGCTCGAATTTAAGCTTGGAAGATACCCTAATTCACATCTATAAAAGGAGGTTCAAGACTGAAGACTTAGCATCGAAAATCACAAAAGAGTCATACACTTCAAAAATCAAACACTCGAGTTTTCAGTGAGGTTAATTGTGAGTTCCAGCTTTCCAAAAGCAAGCACTCGTGTTATTTTCTTTCCCTTGTGTTAGATCTAAGTTTTGAAGTAGAGTCTACAATCTGAGGGAGTCAGAAGGGGTAGCAGATTACTTAGCAATTAGATTCAAGGCGTTGTAATTCCTTCTACAATCTGGGGTTGTCAGATTGGTAGGAGAAGATTGGTAGCAATTAGATTCTGTGTTTTATTTTTACTTTATATTCGCTGCTAACTCTGTTTGATTCATACATCAGGTTTTGTTATAAAACTGCAAAAACAGAAAAAGTATTCAAGTTAGTCAAACACAATTCAACCCCCCTTTCTCGTGTTTGCACCTTCACATTCATTGGATACTTTAAAAGATCTAAGCCTTATAGAATGTTTATAGGGAAACTCAGATTGTGAAAGAATCCATACATGTTAAATTTGATGATAAATAGCTTAACCTTGAAAAGTCTTAGCAAGATGATGATAGTGCAGATTTACCTGAACTAGAGGAAAATAAATGCAGACAAATTAGAAGAACCTAAAAAATCAGAGGATAGAAACAAATCACAAGATGATGAAAAATCTTAAGAGGATGAATCTGATCAAGTTAGAAATAGTCAAGATAAGTTAGAAGGAAGATCTGAATGGAAGTACAAGTCATCTCATCTTGAAACTCTAATCATTGAAAGTGCAAGTGATCCTTTGAGGACCAGATCATCACTAAAAGATACCACTTTGTTTGGATTACTCTTATTAGTCGAGCCTACCTTTATTGGTGAAGAATTGGCAGATGATGGATGGATTCTTGCAATGCAAGAATAGTTAAATCAA
The DNA here is from genome assembly GCA_037974295.1 of Cicer cuneatum. Lineage (NCBI taxonomy): Eukaryota > Viridiplantae > Streptophyta > Magnoliopsida > Fabales > Fabaceae > Cicer > Cicer cuneatum. The sequence continues at coordinate 42,984,277 of JBBPBO010001986.1, forward strand.
TTTAGGAGAAATGATGATTAGGATCTAGTACCTAGACCAAAGAAGAACATTATTGGAATCAAGTGGGTTTTCCTAAACAAGCCAAATGAAAAAGGTGAAGTTGTCAAAAACAAGTCAAGACTTATCGCACAAGGCTACAATGAGCAAGAGGGCATTACTCTAGTGGCCAGGTTAGAAACTATTCATATCCTACTTTCTTTTGCTGCAAATAATTACATTACATTATTTCAAATGGATGTTAAAAATAATTTTCTAAATGGTTATATAAGTGAATAAGTTTATGTTAAAAAATCCCCAGTTTTTTAAAGTTCTGAATTTCCAAATCACGTTTTTAAACATAGGAAATCTATGTACGGTCTTAAACAAACACCTAGGGCATGGTATGGTACACTTAGTAACTTCTTGCTTAAAAATAACTTTCAAAAGGACAAGTAGATAATACACTTTTTAGAAAATCAATATGAGATGACATTCTTATTATTCAATTTATGTTGATGACATTATTTTGGATCTATTAATGGCACTGTTTGCCAAGAATTTTCTAAATTGATGCAGCTTAAATTTTAAATGAGTATCATGGGAGAACTTAAGTTCTTCTTAGGGATAAAAATTTAGCAAAGTGAAAAAGGTATATACATTCATCAAACTAAATATAAAAAGGAGCTTCCCAAAAAGTTTAAGATGAGTGATTGCAAACCTATGGCTACACCAATGCATCTTACTTTTTCACTTGAAAATGATGAATCAGGCCAAAAAGTTGACTAGAAAACCTACAGAGGAATGATACGATCCCTACTTTACCTTACTTCTTCTAGATCTGATATCATGTTTAATGTATGTGTATGTGCAAGATTTCAAGATGACCCTAGAGAATCACATTTAACTACTGTTAAGAGAATCATTAGATACCCAAAAGGCACTACCAACATTACATTTTTCTACAAGAAATCTTCTAAGTACAAGCTAAGTGGGTATTGTAATTCTAATTATGCTGGAGATAAACTTGAAAGAAAAACCACAAATGGAAACTGCAAATTTCTAGGTGACAACTTAATCTCTTGGCCAAGTAAGAGACAAAGCACAATTGTCATGTCAACAGCAGAAGTTGAGTACATTTCAACAACTAGTTATAGGTCTCGACTAATTTGAATGAAACATCAACTAGAAGACTAAAAAATCCTAGAAACCAACATTCCCATTTATTGTGACAACACTTCTGCAATTTGCCTAACCAAAAACCCTATACTTCATTCTAGATCTAAACCAATAGAAATCAAACACCATTTCACTAGGGACGTTGTTCAAAAAGGTGTGCTTAATATCCAGTTTTTAGACACCGAACATCAATGGACTGACATATTCACCAAACCACTAGCAGAAGATACGTTTGACTTCATCAAAAAAACCTAAACCTCATTCTTTTACCTAACTGATGTTGTGCCAACCTCATTTTAGGTTTTATGTTTATGTTATTTTCATTTTATTAAAAAGGGGGAAATTAAAAAAAAAAGGCAAATTTCATTTTCAAGTCTTTTTTTCTGATCACAAAAGGGGGCGAAAGATGTTTTATAATGTGGGGAGAAAATACTTAGACTTATGGAGCCTCAACTAAGGGAGATTCAAAATAAAGAAATGGATCTCCTAAGTTTGGATTCATAAATAAAGAAATGGCTAAAGAACATATTGTCAAGAAGCATCTTTTTCAAAATCATTTTTGAATAAATCACTATTGACCAAGCTAGGAATGAAGATACATTTCACAATTAAACAAGGAATAAATTGAAGCCCTAATTTTATCTCTAAATAGATACTCAAGGCTAAAGAAGAAGATCATCGAAAAATCAGAAAAAGAGTAGAAGAACTCAAGCTCAAAATTCCAAATTCATCTTAGAGTTCAAAGAGAAAAACACTTATTCGAATGAGAAGTGTTTCCTAAGTGTTTTTCGTAGAGTTTCATAGTCATTGTTATAATCAACTTGTTAGAAGCAACTACTCAAGTTCCAAACCTTTATAATCAAACCCGATAGTGGATTTAGTGTGCCTTCAACAATTTGGGGTTGTCAAATTGTATGGAGAAGACACGACTAGTAGAGTCAAGGTGTGTGTGTTCCTCAAAATTCTAGGGTCAAGCTATTTGAGAAGAATGACTTGGAGGTTCAGGTGCTTTGTAATTCAAACTATTTAATTGGTGGATTAAATCCTTCTAAGTGAAATGACTGGATGTAGCCAAGTTAGTGGTGAACCATGATAAATTACTTGTGTCACTGTATTCCTGCACTCCTTAGTTTTGTTATAGCTTCTACTCCAAGTAAATCATCAAGTCTGAACCAGTTTAATCAAATAATGAAAATGTTATCAACTTAGTCAAACACAATTCAAGCTCGTTCTCTTGTTTTCACCTTCACCCTCTACAAATTGACTCTACTAAACTAGAAGGTTTAGACGACTTAAATACAATCAGATTGACTAGTAAGTGTTCAATGGACGTGTGATACATTTGGTGATAAATGGATTAAATCCTTCAGAGTTAAAAGATTGGGCTTAACTACTATATGGGTGGTGAACCAGGATAATTTGTCTTGTGTTTTTCTCTTTTTACTCAATTAAGCTCGATAGCTTGAATCAAATTAATCAAAACGTATAATATTTTAAGGAACAAAATTATTGGTTCAATGTTAAGTTAAAATATTAAACAAAAATAATTATAAAAACTTACTAAAGCCTATATAATATAAACTAAACTCAAAAATAAATTTTCTTATTATTATTGATTGTCTCATGTGTTGGTAGTGCACTCCTTATATATAGGAGAAGAGGTGACTGTAAGGGAGTATATTTGTCAAACAAAAACTAGAACTAATGTAAATAAGCCTGATAGTGGCAAAAACTCTCTCATACTTAAGAGGTACCTAAAAAGGTACAACGACTCTCGTGAACCTCAATGGCAGGATGCTAGAAAGTTGAAGATGGTTTTGAAGACGATAGCATGGAAAGGCTAGAAAAAAATACTCAAAGCATGAAAAGACAGAGTAAAGAATACTTGTATGCTATTTATGGAAATAGTGGATTAAACCCTCAACTATCATGAGGCAAAATCTCTCTGTAAGGGGAGGACTAGATGTAGCAACAGTTTGTTGTGAACTAGTATAAAATATATGTATCTCCTTTATCTTCTTCAAATAATTGTTCTTTATTTGTTTGTTTTTGTTATCATCAAAACATGAACCAGATGAGTGTAGCTAAAACAATTTTTCTCTAACATACATCTTGTCCCCATGTAATCGAATGAGAGTTTTCTTCCTTTGAAAATTCTTTTGGCCAATCCTGTTTTACTTTAATTTTGAACCGTATCTTCTTGCTCCAGATTTCATTCGAATTTCCTTCAAGTCTTCAGTGGTTTTTGAATCAAATCTCCTTTATACTTTGATTAGATTTCTATCAAAAATCAATCAAGTCTTCTTCGAATTTTAATTAAGTCTTCACTGATCTACATCATGATTTAAATCTGGACCATATGATTTGCTGATCTGGACCAAGTCTGAACCATGTGATCTGATGAATACCATTTTGTTTCCTGATATGGACAGTGTAACTTTCTGATCTGGACTATGTGATATTATGACCTGGACCTGTGATCTTTTGATCTGAGCCATGTGATCTGTTATGGACCATCCTATCTTCTCGTCTGGACCAAGTCTAGACCAAGTCTTCTGGTCTGGACCAAGTCTTCTGTTCTGGACCAATTTTGGAACATGTCTTCTGTTTTGGACCAAGTTTGGAACATGTCTTCTGTTCTGGACCAAGTTTGGAACATGTCTTCTGTTCTGGACTGAGTTATCTTCTGAACTTTGTTACCTTCTGGTCTGACCAAGTCTCCTTCTAGACAAGATTACCTTCTGGTCTTACCAAGTCATCTTCAGGACAATGTTTCCTTCTGGTCTGGACCGAGTCTCCTTCTGGACAAGCTTCCTTCTGGTCTGGACCAAGTCTCTTTCTGGACCGTGTTTCCTTCTGGACTATGCTTCCTTCTGATTTGGGCCATGTATAGCCTCTGATAATGTCATTGTTTCTTCCCTCTGATGTTTGCCTTTGACGACATCCTCTGATTCTTGCTTCTGATGGGATCCTCTGGTAACCTCTAGATGCATCCTCTGATGACATCCTCTGGTGATATCTTCTGGCTATATCTTATGGTGGCATCTATCTTTATGATTTTCATAAAATACTTTTGTTAACATCAAAACCTTAATTGAAAGAACCGACTTAGTTCCAACACAATCCTCCAATTCTGAGTACACATCTATCTTCAAGTTAAAGATCACACTTCACCCATTGCAAGATAAACACCTAGAGAACCCTCACTAGAAATTCCATGAAGACCACCTTCTTGAGTTCTTTGACACACAATCCACTAATATTCCCTCGATGATTCGTATCTAGAATAGACACCCAACATTTGATACCCCCCTTGTTGTTTCTCGCTTCAAAACTCGATTGCACACCTGACTTGATCAAGAACGAGTTATCAATCTACGATATGATCTTGAATGCTTTAGTATGAGGAATGGTTGAAAGTATTTTTGTAAAAAGCGTTGTCGTAGGTGATATTTAATAGCGCTTTTTTTGAAAAGCGTTATCGTAGGTAGAAATTTGTAGCGCTTTTTGCATAAAAGCACTGTTATAAGTGTCTCCTTTGACAGTGCTTTTCTAAAAAGCGTTGTCGTATGGGGTATCTTAAAACGTTTTTTTTCTTTCTAAAAAGCGTTGTTGTAGGTATTTAATAGCATTTTAAAAAAAAGAGCTATCGTAGGTATTTCATAGAACTTTTGTTGTGCTTTTTTTAAGGAAAGCGCTGTCGTAGGTTTTATTTAATAGAGATTTAATAGCGCTTTTATAAGAAAAACGCTGTCGTGTGTGTTATTTTAAAGATAAAACATATGTCATATGTTAGCCACACGACAACAATATTCAATTAAAAACGCTGATATATTCCAGATACCAATTTTGTTAAACACTAATATATTGATGTTATTTTTCTAGAAATCTTCTCTGTTCATTCAAACTCTATTTACAATTCAAAAAACAAATAATTAAGCACATGTGTGTGTGTGTGTATAAGAAAGCATAAATGTGATGTGCAAATATATTCTACTATACGTATATTCTCAATTTCCAGCAACATCAATTTTTCCAAGATCATCAACACAATAACAATTTCTTACTTCAACCTTATTGTAACAAAAAATAAAACAAATTAATTAGAATAATTCTCAGTTCACACAAAAATATACAATAATAGTTTACAATGTGAAACTCACATAATAACAAATTATATAATTCTCTGGTCGAGCACATAATGACCCCATTCTTCCTTGATTTTAGTTAGATCACTTTCAGAGTAAGTTTACTTGGAGTTGTCAAAGTACTATGTGCGATATAATATTTGAACTTAAATAAGTTAGAATTAAATATATAGGTAGTTTATATATGAAAATTCAAATCTAATGAAAATAACGTACCATTTCTAGAATGATACTTTGATTCATAGCAACAATCTCCTTCATGAATTACAAAATATAGTACTCGCAGTCTATATTGTTATATTGGCGAGGAAACTATAATATAAAACATGTATGCCAATATAGTTATGCATTGATTGTAAATGAAATTTTAAAGGTATATAATTAAGTTCTATAATAAATATTTAAAAAGTATATAAGTAAAATATTTATTATTTCAAACCTTTATTCGAACTCATGTGATGTTGCTTGACTTATGCTTCGACACTGTAGCACCCCTTTAAACGCGTAAAACTTGTAAAGCACTAACAAATAAATATGATTATTTTGCAATGACCAAACACATTATATATATATATAAGAAATAAATGAATATTACTTACGTATCTAAGATATTCTTTATTTTTGAGTGATTTTTATAAAGACGTGTAGTGGATCCAAATAATATATAATTTCTGAGGTGGCATTGATGACAAACAACACCCAATATTGCTTACAACAACAATAATTTGGTTGGCAAATTTGTTTACAACTGATAAGGTATCATAAACAAGATATAGAGAAAGAATATCTAATTACCCCGAATTATATGGCGTAAGAAACAACTTATCCTTTTCTTTATTTTCCACAAGTAGATCAACAACATATTTTTTACTCTTATTGGATAAAGTTGAAGCAAGGATAGCTTATGGGGAGATAAGAACGAAAATTTATATGTCAATTGGCGCAGGCACACCAATTACCAATAATTGTGGCAGTGATGCAAGTAAAAGAAATTTTTATCTAATATAAAGTATTTTACATTACCTATTGTATATGTTGATGACAGTAGCACCCAGCTCATCATGTTTCAAAAGTTCATATATGTGCTCTTTATTAAGTAATTCTTCATAGTAAAATCCGAAAATACCTTTCTCCATTTTTATGATACATGTATCTGTGTTCTCCACATACGTTTTTGTTGTTATGTCAAGACACGTACCAAATCGAGAAAGGCTTGGATGATTCATTTTAGGAGAAGCTTGTTGAATAGTTGCTTTTCCACATACCAGTTTTTGTAGTACGACGAATTTATTTTTAGGCTCAACTTTCTTAACCATTTGTATAGCTTTTGCTTGAATATGAAAAAGTGTAGTTCAATTTGTTAGAATTTGTAGGAATCTAAAACATGTGAAACTAAATAAATTAATGATTGAAAAATTTTTACTGACTATATTGTTGGAACCAAGTTGGTTCTATACTTAGAATTTTGATGTTTACAAAAGTACTTTTATGTAATCTTATTTTTGACTTAGAATAATAATGAAAAATGCCACCAGAAGATGACGTCACCAGAAGATAAAATCAGAAGCAGAAGATGAGGACACCAAAGGATAAAATCAGAGAATGACACCAGAGGATACACCTCCAGAAGATATTAGATGATGTCATCAAAAGGAAAAACATCAAAGGACAAATAACATCATCAGAGGATATCTTTCTTGGTCCAGATCAGAAGGAAGCAGAGTCCAGGTCCAGACAAGAAGGAAGCCTGTTAGAGGGAGACTTGGTCCATACCAGAAGGAAACATAAGTCAGACTTGGTCTAGACTTAATCCTGACCAGAAGATAGCTTGGTCGTGAATATAAGAATCAGTCCAGACTTAATCCAGACATGGTCCAGACCAGAATATAGCATGGTCCAGAACATAAAACTCATTCCATATCAGAGGATTAATGTCCAAATTAAAAGATCAATGGTCCAGATTAAAGTATCATGATCCAGTGTTGGCCGAGATCAGAGGATCATACGGTCCAGATTTTAATCATGATGAAAATCAGTGAAGACTTGATTAAAATTCGAAAAAGACTTGATTAAATTTTGATAGAAATTTGATCAAAGTATTAACCGGATTTGATACAAAAATAAATTGAAGTCTTGGAGGGAATTTAAAAGCAATTGGAGGCAAGAAAGATACAATCCAGAATTAAACAAGAACAGGATTGGCCAAAGTTATTTTTAGAACAAATCTGAAGCAAAAAGGTTCGGATCAAGCATAAAGCTCAAACCCGATTGGCCAAGTTATTTTTGCAAGAGAATCTGGACAAATACAGCTCGAATTTGATCATGGAAGAAACCCTAATTTTCATCTATAAAAGGAGGCTCAGGCAGAAGAGGCAAACACTCGAGTTTTCAGTGAGGTTAATTGTGAGTATCAGCTTTCCAGAAGCAAGTACTCTTGTTTTTCGTTCCCTTGTGTCAGATCTATATTGTTGAAGTAGAGTCTACAATCTGAAGAGTCAGAAGAAGTAGTAGGTGACTTAGCAATTAGATTCAAGGTGTTGAAATCCCTTCTGTAATCTAGGGTTGTCAGATTGGTAGGAGAATACTTGATTTGTGAAGTCAAGATGTTGTGTTCCTCAAAAGTCTAGGATTGTTGGACTGTTTGGGAAGACTGACTTGGAGGGTCAGTAGTGCTATTGTAATTCAGAGGTTTGAATTAGTGGAAAAATCCTTCAAGGTGAAGGGACTGGATGTAGCCTAGTTAATGGTGAACCAGGATAAATCTTTGTGTTGATTATTTTACTTTATCCGCTGCTAATTCTTCGTGCTTATATATCATATTTTAAATAATCATCAAAAACAGAAAAAGTATTCAAGTATTACTAACACAATTCAACCCCCCCTTCTCGTGTTTGCACCTTCATATATATGCATATATAATTCTGGAGGAATTCCAAATCCCTTATTAGAAGGATACAAATCATGGTATTTTCATATTGCTTTACAAAACTAACTAAATAAATAACTAATTCTACTAATAAAAGCAACCCAATTCAAGAAAATAAGTAATATTACAAGAACCAAATAGTCATCGCTAATGATGAGGAAATATGTTCTAAAAAAATTATTCATTTGCATTCATATGTTAAATAACTAATTTACCACGAACCTGCATTTGCAGTTCGACGAATTTACTTTTTTCGGCTCAACTTTCTTAACCTTTTCAGTATCTTTTGCTTGAATCTGAAAAAATGAGGTTGATCAGTTTGTTAGTTATTATATTAAATATAGTAAGATAATCATTTCGTATACAGTTGATGCATATGTCAAACATTTTCTGGTAAAGTGACTGACTCGTTGTGAGGCTAAACCTTCTTACCATTCCCTTTAGAATTTGTAGGAATCTAAATAAATGTGAAACTGAAGAAATTAGTTATCGAATAAATGATTAATGATAAAATATATATGTATAAAATATATGATTGGTAGTAATGTTTCTCCCAAAGTGTTGTATAGTGTTCATTTTCCAACCATGCAATAAGTAGGAAAATATAAATAGAGCACACAAGATGAGACACCCTAAATCAATGGTTAATACGTAAATCAATTCATGTACTTAGTATGTGAAACAATTAGCTTGAATGAATTTCTTAATTCATTAAGTAATTACCTCTGGAAGACTTTAATGACCAGTTGCAACTACCATTTTCACTAGGGAAGTCTATATCACGTTGACACTCCCGAAGATGTTTTCCCTTATCCTTTTTCACCAAATATGCAACTTGCTCTGTTAGATTTTTTAACACATCTAGTACTTGCTCATTAGATGGATTTGTGCGCTTATCATTTGAAAAATATCTTTTTGGAGTTACGCCAAATCCTTTGCTCCTCACACGGCCAGAATACTCAAGAACATTAATACCTTACCAAGTATGTCCCTACAACTAAGTTGTTGAATCTCCTTTTGAGATAAACATTGTTCTAGATTCTCCTAACATACATGAAGTATTAAAAAGATAAGTTTATTATCTTTTGGGGGTCGATCCTCCCGGTGAACTGACCGTAGCCCAAACCGACCGCATGACTGATTGATGTGATGGTCTTCAGTCTACCCTCTCCCTTGTCAACTCTGAACGAATGCTTAGTTAGCCGTGAATGAGAACTCTTGTTGGCTGGTAGCTCCATGTAAGGTTAGCTCGAAAGCGAGTTCGGAAGAAAGCTGTGATTACCTGGGGTTAGGTTGACCTTCTTTCTGCGGTACGGCTATTAGTCTTATTAGAGTCAACCCGGATCAGGCATCACCCTTGACTCTCCCATCCTTGGTATAGCTCTCCTCTCCCATCTGCTCTCGGGGATAGACTATTGATCTGACTCTCATGGTCAATCAGTTTCAAGCTTGAAGGCAAGTGCCGCCTTCATCAAGTCTTATTGCACTAGCATCAACTATGGCTGTTCCCACCACCAATACTGCTTATTCCGCTAAAATTGAAAAGAGACAGGACATCTTATGCGAGACGGAAAAGTAATAATAAAAAAAAAGTGATAATATACTTACACATTGTTCTATCACTTGTTGAACATTTTCATTATCAACTAGTCCATCCTTATTCAAACGAGCCTCCTTCCACAAAATATTACGACCTAATGGTTGATCTGATTTCATCTCTTGAAGCTATTCGTTAAGACATATAATCATATTAGTTAGAAACTATAGTTATAATCTACCACGTTGCATAAACTTATATTTACTTACAATTTTTGCTCTAAACATGCATACCCGTATGCGACTTTTTGTATGGATGTAAGGGATTTAATGCTCTCTCTCGATTTGCAGTACTTATACTCCATATAAAAAAATAAAGGTTTTGTAAAAAAAACATGATAAGAATATGAATAAAACACACATGCTAATAAATTAATACACAAAAGCAGGGTCTGCATGTTTAGCTACAAAAGTGCTCCACTCTTCAGGTGATATGTAGTGTTTATATATTTTCGGAGCTTATTCATTCAAATATCCATCAACATCTCTTAAGTAGTACTTTGTCAAGTGAGATCTAAATCGTCTATATAATTTTCCGGCAACTCTAAGTACATAATTTTTCCGCACATCATCAACGTTAAAACCCGACTGCAAACCAAATAAAGAAATAGTTTGAGTAAAAGTATTTCAATGGAAAAATGCTAACTAACAAATAAGTGGAGTAAAAAAGTTACTTGTATATAATTCTACATGATATCTTTAGCATCCTTCAAAGTTTTATCTCTCCAATCATCAATTGTGATTGGGATATTATGACGAACAACTGCACCAATTTAACTTACCATCATGGAACTGTTGGGCTCAATTGGCTGGCCATTTTGATTTCATCCTACCTAATAAACTCATAGAGTAAGTGCATGCTTTCAGAAAAGATACAAAATAAATTCTAAACAAAGTATGTATACCTCAAATTTTATCCCACTATTTCTTGCTTTGATGACCTTATGCACAATAGTTTCCCCACACTTAACTTCATTTTCATAACTATAAGTGGTGACATTTTCCTCATTTTGACGAGCGCAATCATCATCAGAATCCATTTATCTACACATTTAACACATTAGAATTATAAAAGCAGTACAAGCAAATACAAAAATTAATAAATAGCAATAGGGGCACATACAAGAATTAAAAAGGCAGTGAACAATACAAGGTAACATGAATTAAGGTAGCAGTGAACAAGGCAATTATCATGTGGAATACCAGCAAAAAAGCATAACCAGCATAAAAGCAATCAAGTAGAATACAAGCATAACCAGCAAAAAAGCATAATACAAGCATAATAGCAATCAACAGCAATATAAACATAATCAACATAAAATCAATCAAACATAATCATACAATTAAACATACACAGCATCCATTATAAAAATACAAAATAATTTAAAATGCAAATAGAGAAAATAGCAAACACTTAAACACCTTAAGATTCCCTCTCCTTTTCTTGGTGGGATTTGAAGGTGCAAACACGAGAATGGGGGGTTGAATTGTGTTTGACTAACTTGAATACTTTTTCTGTTTTTCCAGTTTTAAAACAAAACTTGATGTATGAATAAAACAGAGTTAGCAGCGGATATAAAGTAAAAATAAAAACACAGAATTTTATACTGGTTCACCGTTAACGAGGCTACGTCCAGTCCCTTCACCTTGAAGGATTTCACTAATTCAAACCTTGAATTACAACAGTTCCACTGACCCTCCAAGTCAGTCTTCTCAAACAATCTAACAATCCTAGACTCTTGAGGAATACAACACCTTGACTTCCTAAGTCAAGTCTTCTCCTGCCAATCTGACAACCCCAGATTGTAGAAGGAATTACAACGCCTTGAATCTAATTGCCAAGTAATCTGCTACCCCTTCTGACTCCCTCAGATTGTAGACTCTACTTCAACAACTTAGATCTAACACAAGGGAAAGAAAATAACACGAGTGCTTGCTTCTTGAAAGGTGGAACTCACAATTAACCTAACTGAAAACTTGAGTGTTTGCTTTGGAAGTGTATGACTCTTTTGTGATTTTCGATGCTAAGTATTCTGCCTTGAGCCTTCTTTTATAGATGCGAATTACGGCCTCTTCCAAGCTTAATTTCGAGCTGTATCTTGCTGGATTCTCTTGCAAAAATATCTTAACCAATCGGGCTTCACTTAAATAAAAAACATATCTTTTTTAAGCTTCAGATATGCTTTCAAAAATAACTGGCCAATCTTGTCTTTAGTTTATTCCCGCCAACAGCTTCAGAACTCCCATACGACTTCAACTTATTTTTGTAACAAATCCTTTTAATACATTGATCAAATTTAATTAAATCTCCACCGTTAACTGTAACACCCCGAGTTTAAAACACAGTGCGAGTGTATTTTTTTTTTAAATAATTAAAAATAATTTCCCAATTTCATTACTTCAAAAGGATTGAAATAAAATTTCCTTTAATTCATTTCATAAAAATAGTACGTCGTGGATTAATTGATGAACGTAATTAAATAATTTCATCAGAAAATATCACTAAGTACTTATCTTTGGAAATTAATATTAAACATTAATACATCCCAAAATATCAATGTCATATCATACCAACAGAAAATATCATAGTGCATGGTTTAGCGGAAAGTAGTACAAATATCTCCAAAATAAAGCAAATTACAATCCCAGTTCAAATCCTATACATCAAGTCTAACTGATCATGCACTAAAGCTACAGTAGCACGGATTTCCTCCGCATCCCAAACAAGTCTCATCCGTCTTCGCCGCTCGCCTCGATGTGACCTCCTCCTCCTCCTCATCATACATAGAGGGATCAGTCTCCTCCGAAGTTAGGTCAATGCATAGTTTCGGTCGCTTCAGCGGTGCCAGAATCTCATAACAATCATCGGAGATCCTAGACGGACCCGGAATATCAGCTGCTATTGGCCTCGGCTCTTCGTTCTTCTCTTCCGTCTCAGACTCATGTGCACCTCCTCCAATCACCGAGTTAGGAGTCACCACTCCTACGGTGGCCTCCGTCGTAACCCTCTAGCTGGCTCCTCAGCATCATCAAAAATACTGTGCGCCTCCAAAATCAAACGAGAAGGCACAGGAAAATCAATCCTCGCATAGCTGTGCTCCACGTAGTGCACCACTCCATTGGTCCTACAAGTCCTTGTCAATCTCCCCGTGTATGTAGCCCTACTTTAGGTGGGGTTGTAAACCCAAGCAATAGGCACGGCACGATCAATGAAGTCGAGCGACGTTTCCGTCGTCTCGGGACCCACGGGTGGCATGGGTTTGGGGGGCATCTGAGAGCAAAGCCTAATTTCCACAATATAATAGCAAGGGTCACCGACCGAAATTAACAAATAATCACAGAGCATATATCTCACAGCAACAAATTTATTCATGGCATAATATATGACAATGATGAAATTTAAGGATGCTCATTTGAATTTTCATGACATATAAGCTTTTTCAAACAGCAACCGTCTCATGTGGAAATATATAGTAAGTACAGTCACCACTTCAATAAACACAATAATTAATCAGAAATTCATATTCTGTCAAGTACTCACACACATCAATTTCCAAACATCATCATATAAACCAATCGTGACCCACCGGTCAATCCCTCGATGCAATATGTATATGCTCATGTATACATTTTCTTGGAATCACCAAGGTGCAATCACTCAAAAGACCAGCACAATATGTTTGACTTTAACGGCCCTCAAGACCAAGGTGCAATCGCTCAACAGATCAGCACCTAGTGCAGTCGCTCAACAGACCAGCACGTTTGACATATACCAAGGTACAATCGCTCAACATATCAGTACCTAGTGCAGTCGCTCAACAGACCAGCACTCGTGCAATTGCTCAACAGATCAGCACGTGGTTGCGCATTTCAGGGTACAGACGCTCAACAGTCCAATACCAGTGCAGTCACTCAACATACCAGCACCTATATACCAAGGTACAATCGCTCAACAGATCAGTACCTAGTGCAGTCGCTCAACAGACCAGCACTCGTGCAATCGCTCAACAGATCAGCACATGGTTGCGCATTACTCTGTGGCCCATCGCGGGTACCACTTGACTATGCAATGCATGAATATGCAGTGTTTCACTTCTCTGGAAACAGTATGCAAAATCAGCAAATTCATGCCTTTCCATCATATTTAAAAATATCTCAGCACAATCAACATTATCATCATCACAAACATGACTAAACAGCCAGTAAATCATTAACATTTCGCAATGTTTTCCCAAACTCTTAAAATTCATAACACAGTGTTTAAAACTGGGATTTTCTAGAAAATACGAATCTGTATTCGAATACAGCTTATCTATATTCGAATACAGAAGCCAAAAATAGTGCATAATTACACTCTGTATTCGAATACAGCCCTCTGGTATTCGAATACAGATGCAGTCTCAGTGCACAAATCAATATTTTTCACTTCATCAGTAGAGTCTCAAAAACTACATCACCACTACTTCAATATATCACCAAGAGTTCCATTTTAATTCACTTTAACTCTTCTCAAAGTTTCCCAACACTTTAAAATTCACAAGGCAGTGTTTAAAAACTTGATTTTCTAGAAAACACGAATCTGTATTCGAATACAGCTTCCTTGTATATGAATACAGAAGCTAAAAACTGAGTTTCTGGAAAAACCCGAATCTGTATTCGAATACAGATTCCTTGTATTCGAATACAGAACTGAAACTAGTGAAAATCTGCATTCTGTATTCGAATACAGCATGTTTGTAGTCGAATACAGATGCGAATACAGTGTTAAAATTTCACTTCTGTATTCAAATATGACATGGTCGTAGTCGAATACAGATGTTAAGTCAGAAACCAAAATCCCTCCTCTGTATTCGAATACATGGGCTCGTATTCGAATACAAGTTTGAAAACTTAAGTAAAACAGAAGCTTGACAGGTTGTATTCGAATACACTCATGTTGTATTCGAATACACCTTCGAAATCAGTGAGACTTTCCTGAGATTTAAACACATTTCAAACTTTAGCTCCGTAATGGTGTGGGGAATAACTTTTGTACTGGGGTTTTGGTGTTTCGGTGCTTGGATGTCCAAGTAATGGCACTTTTGAGGAACTCTCTTTTTCCTCTTTGAAATCGTGAACTGGAACAGAAAACAGAAACAGGATGGGAGGGAAAAATGGGGTACTGTTACATGCAGTATGGGTAGTGAAGGAGGAGGAATGGTGTTCTGATTTCACCATCCTTCTCACTCCTATTTATAGGCTTTTGTGGTGCCACCTCACCCGACACTTGTCTGATTTTTAGCACTTTACCCGTCTCATCGCAATTAGCCGCTAATCCCTTAATTAACTGTCCGTTAATTTAATTACTCGTAATTAAATTAATTTATTCTTAATCCAATAATTTTAATTCTTCTTCCAAAATAAATATTTATATATATATATATATATTCACTCAAACATACATATATTAAATATTTTACAAATATCCGCAAAATACAATTAAAATTAATTCCATAATTTTAATTAAATATTAGGGTCTAACATTAACCCTCATGATTAAATCTAGATCGTTTGATCTTCTGCGCTAGTCCACATCTGGACCATACTAAGTGATCTTCTGTGATCCTCTGATTTTAGCCAACCCTGGACCACACTTTCTAATATTCTGATCTCGGCCAACCTGGTCTAGCAAACTGATCTGTTGTGATCCTCTGATCTCGGCCAATGCTGGACCACACATTATGACCTTCTGATTTCGGCCAACACTGGGCCATGGTCTGATCTTCTGGTCTCGGCCAACACTGGGCCATATACTTAAATCTAAACCATTGATCTGATTATCTTCCCTCTGATCTGGACCAATTTTGGACTTGGTCTGGATTGAACTGAAATTAACTTTGGACAAATAATATTTCAGTCTGGACGTTTTACCTTCTGATTTGGATCAGGTCTGGATCAAATCTGGACATCATTTTTTCTGGTCTGGACTTAGTTTTATACCCTGAACCATGCTATCTTCTGGTCTGGGTCAAATCTGGATTGAATCTCTTGTTCTTGACCCATTAATTTATCCTTTGATTAAGTCTGGATCAAGTCTGGGTTGTTTTATCATTTCACTGCCAGGCCATCTTCTGGTCAGAATAACTTCAGGACTAAGTCTGACTTATGATTCCTTCTGGTCTGGATCAAGTCTCCCTCTAGCAGGCTTCCTTCTGGTTTGGGCCAGGTCTCCTTCTGACTTTGCTTCCTTCTGATCTACGCCAGCAAAGATATCTTCAGGTAATTTCAGGATGCATCCCCTGGATGCATTATCTGGTATTTTCATCTTCTACCTCTGGAACCTTTGTCTTCTGGTGGCATTTAATGTAATAATTCACGGTACAAAATAAGGTTACATGGATGCTTTGGTAAACATCAAAATCCTAAGTACTTAGAACCAACTTGGTTCCAACAATCTCCCCCTTTTTGATGATGACATAATCTTAACTTATTTTGCTAGCTTGTGACTCAAAGTACTTGAAATACTCCCCCTCAGACCAAACTCTCCCTCTAAGTCTGATACTGACTTTTTCTTCTCCTTTTCAACTCCTTCTTGAATCACTCTTTCTTTTCTTCTCTTCTCAATTCCTTTTCAACTCCTTCTCTATTCATCTCTTTCTGATTTATTTTTCTCTCTCCCTGTTTCTTCTCCTTTTCAACTCCTTCCCTTTTCACTCTTTCTTTTTCTCTCTTTATTTTTCTCTCTCCCTAATTCTTCTCCTTTTCAACTCCTTCTCTTTTGATCTCTTTCTTTTTCGCTCCTCCTTTCTTTTTCTCTCTCATTTTCTACTTATTTCTCATTTTTCTCTCTCTCCCCCTTTTTGTCATCAGCCAAAAAGAGGTCCTACTATTTTTGTATTTTTGTTTTTTTCTTTACAAAGTACAGAAATTAAAAACAAAAAATAAAAGACATAAAATTAAAATTACAAGAAAATTAAAAACTCCTAAGATGACTACTTGAGCTAGTCAAATATGGAGACAATGTTGAGATGCTTCTTGATGAACTCGAACCTATCTTCAAGTAATGCTTTGGTGAAGATGTCAGCCCATTGATGATCAGTGTCCACAAACTGGATGCTTAAAGTCCCTTTTTGAACATGGTCCCTAATGAAATGGTGTTTTATTTCAATGTGTTTGGCTCTAGAGTGTAAGATCGGGTTCTTGGTTAGGTTTATGGCTGAAGTGTTATCACAGAATAAAGGGATATTGGTTTCAAAGATGTTGTAATCTTCAAGTTGGTGTTTCATCCAGATTAATTGTGAGCTGCATCCTGCTGCTGATATATAATCAGCTTCAGCTGTTGACATAGCAATGGAGCTTTGTCTTTTGCTTGACCAAGAGATCAAATTATCACCTAAGAAAGTGCAGTTGCCGCTTGTACTTTTCCTTTCCTGCTTGTCTCCAGCATAGTCGGAATCACAAAAACCTCTGAGTTTGTAGGTGGGGGTTTTCTTGTATAACAGGGTAAGGTTGGTGGTTCCTTTAAGGTATCTCAGAATTCGTTTGACAGCAGTTAAATGGGATTCCCTAGGGTCAGCTTGAAATCAGGCACAGACACAAACACTAAACAAGATGTCAGGTCTAGAAGCAGTTAAATAAAGAAGGGATCCAATCATACCTCTGTATGATTTATGGTCTACCTTTTGGTTGGTTTCATCTTTCTCAAGTGAGCAGGTTGGGTGCATGGGGGTGGCCATAGGCTTACATTCACTCATTTTGAACTTTTTAAGAAGTTCTTTAGTATATTTAGATTGGTGAATGAGTATACCTGATTTACCTTGGTGAATCTGAATTCCCAAGAAGAACTTGAGTTCTCCCATCATGCTCATTTGGAACTCTTTCTGCATTAGGTCAGAAAAATCTTTGAACAAAGTGCCATTAGTCGATCCAAAGATGATAAATTCAACATAAAGTTAAATAATCAGAATATCATTTTTAATGGATTTCCTAAATAGAGTATTATCAATCTGACCTCTATCAAATTCATTCTTAAGCAGAAAGTTGCTAAGTCTGTCATACCATGCCCTTGGTGCTTGTTTTAAACCATATAAAGATTTCTTAAGTTTAAAAACATGGTCTGGAAAATCAGAATTTTCAAATCCAGGGGGTTGTTTGACATAGACTTCCTCACTTATATAGCCATTTAAGAATGCACTTTTAACATCCATTTGATACAACATTATATCATGATTAGCAGCAAATGATAAAAGAATTCTAATTGCTTCTAACCTGGCCACTGGAGCAAATGTTTCAATGTAATATATACCTCCCAGTTGATTGTATCCTTAAGCTACTAATCTTGCTTTGTTCCTTACCACTTCACCTTTTTCATTGAGTTTATTCCTGAAAACCCACTTGGTTCCAATAATGTTTTTGTTTCGTCTGGATACCAGATCCCAAACATCATTCCTTTGAAATTCATTCAGCTCTTCTTGCATTGCAAGTATCCAACTTTCCTCTGCTAGAGCTTCATCAACATTGGTTGGTCTGCATCAACTTCTGGTTATGGTAAATCAACTTCTGGTTCTGGTAAATCTGTAACAGCTTTTGATTCTGGTAAATATCCAGATTTCTCTTCTGGCTTATCTTGGCTGTTTCTGACTTGATTAGATTTATCTTTTGAAGATTTGTCATGTGTTGCTGACTTGCTTCTATCCTCTACCTTTCCAGGTACTTCTGTTTCTTCTGCTTCTGCTCCCTTTGGTTCTGGTGAACCTGCACTATCTTTATCTTGCTTTGATTTGTCAAGATCAAGCAGTTTGTCATATAACATAATATAAATCAAATAATTTAAAAATGAACTCAATACAGCCAAACCATTAATTTTGCTTCTGGTGGTTTCTGCTTGTTTTTGAAACCACTAGAATGTTATTTCTGTTGAAGTGTTCAATTCGTGTGAATCACCTGGTTCCTCTGATAGTTTGAAAACCTGCATAATACTTATCTAGCTTTGATTTTTTAAGATCAAGCTTCTTGTTATCACAGTAAACATAAATTTCAAACAATAATAGTATTTACAGCAAGATGTAACCTCTATGTCAAGAGTTTCAGTTTTACTCTGAAAATCCTTTTGCTTCTGATTTTTAGATTCTGAATCTGTATGTTCTATGATTACATGATTTGGACGAAGGGTTTTGAATTCCCTTCCAGGTTAGTAGTCTTGATGAAATTTACTGGAGTGTGTGAAGAACTCTCCTGATTCTAATTCTTCTCTTTCTACTTCGGCTGATACACCATGTTCCTCTGGTGATTCTGGAACTTATGGTGATTCTGGTAATTTGGATGAGTTGGGTGAATCTGGTGATTCTGATAATTCCTGTAGTTATACTGATTCTGATAATTAGAGTAATTCTGATGATCATACCTGAACCTTTGATACTGATACATGTTCTGGTTCTGGTTCCAGTACTGATTCTGGTTCCAGTACTGATTCTGGTTCTGGTTCCAATGTTGATTCTGGTTCTGGTTCTGGTTCCAGTGTTGGTTCTGGTTCCAGTTCCTGTGTTTCTGATATTGGTTCCAGTGCTGGTTCTGCTTCCAGCTCCTGTTCTTCTGATACTGGTTCCAGTTCTGATTCTGATTCGTGTGATGTGTGTGATTTCTTTGATATTTCTTGTTCCTCCTATGCTTCTGGTTCTGGTTCTGATAGGTATTGTGTTGACCAGTTCTTCTTCTATCAGAGTCAATTGGCTTCTGTTTGGTAGATGTTGGAACATAAACCTTCTTCTGCTTGTGCATTGCCAAAATCCATTGTCCAGGCACCATTGTTGTTGTCTCCGTCTGGTTGCTCAGAATATCTGCAACATAGACAATTTGATCTTTTGGTACCCATAACTGATTGGGTCTAGGTTTGTTAGTTTTAACAGTTCTCTGATCTTGTTCAGATTACCATTGGACAAGATAATTCAGAGTGACCTTCCTTAGCACAAACAATACATAGAACATCAGAATGAACATTTTTAGTTTCAGCAACAATTTCTGTAAAACCAAGACCTCTCTTTCCAATGTTACTGTTTCCATAAATCATAGATGCATATTTACTTCTTTCCATTCCATTAGAAATAAAGTTTTTAAAAAATTGCTCATGCATATCAGATTCACAAACAGTTTCGGAAGTGGAATAAATGTTACTTTTGAGTTTGGTTTTCAGATTTGAGTCTTGCAACTTCAGTTTTAAAATCCTTGTTTTCAGTTGAATACTCATAATTTTGATTCTTTAAGACTTATACTTCTTTGGTCAGATTTTTCTTATCTTCCCTAAGAGTTTTCAGTTTTAAAAACATCTTATTGTTTGCATTTAAAAAGTCTTTTACAACCTCAACTAATTCAGATCTAGTGAGATCAGAAAATACCTCACTGTCTTCATCTTCTAATTATGTTCCAGAGCCTGAGCTGTATCCAGAACTTGAGTTGGTATGAGCCATCAGAGCCAGAATTGCTTCCTCTGATGTGCTTCCAGACTTGCCTGAATGTCTCCTTCGATCATTCTTCCTTCTGCTTGCTTTCCTTCTTAAAGTCGTGCCTTTATGAATTCCAGAGGCAGACCTAATGTGTGCCATCTTTGTTGTTTTTGCCTCTTCTTCATCAGAAGATTCTTCCTCTGATTTTGGTGCATCCCAGGCTACCATCAGACCCTTCTTTCTGAATCTGGAACTCTTCTTGTGTTGTTTGCCTTTTTCCAGATTTGGACATTCTGACTTGATATGTCCAGGTTCATTGCATCCATAACAAACAATACTCTTCTTGTCAGATTCTTCCTTTCCTTTGTTGTTATGTTTCTTCTTGAAGCTTCTCCTCTTCCTATTTTCCCAGATATTAACCATCTGTTTGGTTAAGTAGGCCATATCATCACAGTCACTGTCGCTATCCTCTGATTCTGATGCTGCCCTTGCAGCTTTCTTCTGTTTCGACTTCAGGGCCAGATTCTTCTTCTTCTTTGGTTCATCTGCTTCTAGTTCTATTTCATGAGACCTGAGTAAGCTGATTAGATCTTCAAGTCTTAAGTTATTCAGATCTTTAGCTTGCTGAACTGCAGTAACCATTGGTCTCCACTTGGTTGGTAAGCTTCTTAGAATCTTCTTGACATGATTTGCTGTTGTGTAGCATTTCTTCAAGACCTTCAGTCCAGATATCAGAGTCTGGAATCTACAGAACATTCCATTGATGTCTTCATCATCTTCCATCTTGAACATCTCATACTGTTTGACTAGTATGTTAACCCTTGCTTCTTGAACCTGCTGACTTCCTTCGTAAGTCAGAACCAAACAGTTGAATATGCTATGTGTTGTTTCTTTATCTGTGCATCTGTCAAATTCCTTGAATGTGATGGCACTGATCATGATGTTTCTGGACTTGTGATGCAGTTTGTATAATCTGCTCTGGTCTGGTTTCATATCATCCATGTCCAGTTCTTTAGTTGGATCTCCTGGAACAGTAGGTGCAGTGTATCCTTCGACTACCATCTTCCATAATTCTGGATCTTGAGATATGAAGAAACTTCTCATTCTGTCCTTCTAATACTCAAATCTTTCTCCATCAAATAGTGGTGGTCTGTTGATGTTGCCTCCCAAATCATCTTTGGATTCTGCCATGTTGAACCCCTTGGACCTCACAATTAACCTCACTGAAAACTTGAGTGTTTGCTTTTGCAAGTGTATGACTCTTTGGTGATTTTCGATACTAACTATTCTGCCTTGAGCCTCCTTTTATAGATGTGAATTAGTGTCTCTTCCAAGCTTAATTTCAATTTGTATCTTGTTGGATTCTCTTGCAAAAATATCTTGACCAATCGGGCTTCACTTAAATAAAAAACATATCTTTTTAAGCTTCAGATTTGCTTTCAAAAATAACTGGCCAATCTTGTCTTTAGTTTCCTCCCACCAATAGCTTCAGAACTCCCATACGACTTCAACTTATTTTTGTAACAAATCCTTTTAATACTTTGATCAAATTTAATTAAATCTCCACCGTTAATCCTCATGATTAAATCTGGACCGTTTGATTGCGCTAGTCCACATCTGGACCATACTAAGTGATCTGCTGTAATCCTCTGATTTCGGCCAACCCTGGACCACACTTTCTGATCTTCTGATCTTCTGATCTCAGCTAACCTGGTCTAGCAAACTGATCTGCTATTATCCTTTGATCTCGGCCAATGCTGGACCACACATTCTGGCCTTCTGATTTCAGTCAACACTTGGCCATGGTCTGATCTTCTGATCTCGGCCAACACTGGGCCATGTACTTAAATCTGAACCATTGATCTGAATATCTTTCCTCTGATCTGGACCAATTCTGGACTTGGTCTGGATTGAACTGAAATTAACTCTGGACAAATAATATTTCAGTCTGGACAATTTACCTTCTGATTTGGATCAGGTCTGGATCAAATCTGAACATCATTTCTTCTGGTCTGGACTTAGTTTCATACCCTGAACCATGCTATCTTATGGTCTGGGTCACATCTAGATTGAATCACTTGTTCTAGACCCATTAATTTATCCTCTGATTAAGTCTGGATCAAGTCTGGGCTGTTTTATCATTTCACTGCCAGGCCATCTTCTGGTCAGAATAACTTCAGGACTAAGTCTGACAAATGATTCCTTCTGGTCTGGATCAAGTCTCCCTCTGGTAGGCTTCCTTCTGGTCTGGTCTAGGTCTCCTTCTGACTTTGCTTCCTTCTGATCTGGGCTAGCAAAGATATCTTCTTGTAATTTCAAGATGCATCCCCTGGATGCATTGTTTGGTGTCTTCATCTTCTACCTCTGGAACCTTTATGTTCTGGTGGCATTTAATGTAATAATTCAAGGTACAAAATAAGGTTACATGGAGTGCTTTTGTAAACATCAAAATCCTAAGTACTTATAACCAACTTGGTTCCAACAGGATTCGTATTTGTTTGTCCCTTAACGATACAAAACGATGGATTAATCCAAATTACCTCATAATGATCATCTCTTAGATATAAACAATCATCAGTTGAATCAATTTCATGTGGTTATGATGTCGCAAAGAAATGATCATTACCAACATTTTCATCGTTATTGTTATCATCACTTATTTTATTGGTCGATGGGACAATGGACAATTTATCATCGGTAGGATTAGTGACAGAAAACACTTGTTGAGCTTGCGTCACTAAAATAAAATGCTCATCTTTGTATTTAAAATCGACAAGCAAGAACCCTGACCCAACAATCCGAACACCATTATCATTATCGACCCACTTGCAACCAAAGATGGGAACAGGAAACATTGAATTTAACTCCCATATGTGCTCGATAACCCCAAAATATGATAGATTTACATATATTGGGTTTTTGTCTTTAGCACTTGAGATATACATTGCTTCAGCTACTAGAGTGACTCTGCTATTTTGCATAGTGGTTCGATCATCTTGTTTTATGGTATAAAATGTGTAGTCGTTAATTACATAACCGGTGTAAGAAAAGACATGTAAACTTCGGTCATTTGCTAGCCATCTCAATCTCTTTGAAATTGAAGCGAGGTCTATAGAAAACTTTCAGTTAATGTGATTTTTTAGCCATGTTATAAAACTTCAATTATGCTCTCGTGTTATCCAATTTTTATTCTTATTCGTGTTCAAACTCGTTAATTGATCCATGTGTACTTTAACATACGGTTGAACGTCATTAGCATTGTGCAGAACATATAATTGTGTATGCTCCCATTCTGTCCTTGATATAGTTGTTACTCTCTCTCTAATTATCCATTCTCCTGTTATTCTTTTCGAATGACGAGACATGGGAAGCCCTATGGATTCAACATTGGATAGATATTCAATACAAAATTCAGCAGCTTCTTCGACAATGTACCGTTCAACAATATAACCTTCTGGTCAACATTTACTTTTTATGTACCCTTTTAATATTTTCATATAGCGTTCTATCGGATACATCCATCTCATACAAGCTGGCCCATAAAGTTGTGTCTCCTTAACAAGATGAATTGTAAGGTGAACCATTATATCAAAAAACGAGGGTGGGAAATACATTTCAAGCTCACACAAAGTAACAACAATTTCCCTCTGCAATGTCGGTAATTTCTTAAGATCGATCATTTTACTACAAATTTCCCTAAAGAAGAAACATACTTTAGTTATGGCTTGTCGAACTTTTTTAGGTAAAATGGAACGTATACCTATTGGTAGAAAATGCTCCATTAGAACATGGCAATCATGAGTCTTCAAACCTTTTAACTTGAGGTCTTTCATAAAAACTAAATTTCTAATGTTTGAAGAATATCCTTTTGGAACTTTAACTTCAGGAAAAAATTTACATAAAACAATTTTCTCCTTTCTAAATAGAGTACGAGTGGCAGGAGGTAGATATGTGTGATTTCTAGGACCCAATTCATTTCTTATTCCCACATTGACCAAGTCCAAACTTGCATTGATGTCATTAGACTTTTCTGGAACATTGAGTAATGTACCAATAACACTATCAAATACATTTTTTTCAATGTGCATCACATCGAGAAAATGTCTTATATACAATGACTTCCAATATGACAATTCAAAGAAAATTGACTTTTTCTTCCATCTTGTTTTGACAAACTCTCCTACAAAAGGCCTTGCCAAATTTATTGGTCAAACCTTATACCTTTTCAAATATTTGATATCCAGTCGGTGCTAAAGGAGTAGTACCGTCCTCTGATTTTTCAATGAATGCATTTCTCCACCCACGATAATGATGACTAAAAGGTAAAAACATACGATGTCCAAGAAAGACATTCTTCTTACAATGTTTCAACTGCATCCAATTTGTACTCTCTTCACATATACGACATCCACACTAACTTATAATGTTATATCCTTATAAATTACGGTATGCTGAAAAATTATTAATTGTGCCAAACAACATAGCCTCAAATTGAAACATTCTTTCTTATATCCATCATAAACTTCCACTGACTCGTATCGCTATGCAAAGGGTCATTCGTGCAGTGCGAAGACACATTTTCCATACACTTGAACTCTTTGTTTGGTCTTGCAGTGAGAAGGGTGCATTTTGCATTGCAAGCTAGTACAATTTTTGTGAACAGGGAGTTCATATAACAATGCAAAGCTTAAGCTCATAGTGCAGGCACTGTTTTCCTTATCGTTTTTTAAGGTTTCTCATCAAAATTATCACCAAATCTCCTCTTCCATTCTCCACAAAATTCTGGAGAAAATAAACCCCATCTTCTCCATTTTAATTTCAAGACTCGTGATCATGAATTGTTTGTTGTTCAAGTGTAATCTTCAAGTGAGTTAGAAAGAAACCAACCTTTGATCACCTTGAACAAAACCTATTGCAATGACCATAAAAAACCAACTGATCAGTTTCATTCTTGAGTGTAAATACAGAAATACTGACATAAGTGAATTCTACCTCTGTTTAGAATTATTTTCTATACGTTAGAATGTTTTCATAAATAGTTAGAAAACTCTAGTAAAACAAAATTAGTGAGAAAACTCATTATACAGAAACCCATTCTTCAGTAAACACTAAACATTTCTTTTCTGAAATTTGTCACTAATGATAAAACCTAGCTATTATGGAGCTAATGAGCATCAAGAAGACCGTAAGGGTCATTTTCTATCACTTTCTATCAACCGATAAAACACATTTATCCTTAATATGTGATTTATTAACTTTAAATATAACTTTAATATTTTTATTTCTTTTTAGTATTTAATTTATTATTTATTATTTTTGGAAGTGATTTCACTTAATAAAAACATGGGCACGTGTTGGAGTACAACCTACGGGGGGTATTCTGCTGCTGTAGTCTAAGGTAAAAGCATGTCTTAACTGAACGATTTCATGTAAGACAAACGGGAATATCATGATTCGCACAATGTATGAGACTGCAAGCATCATGTGTCAATAAAAATGAGTTTATAAGTGTGAGTAATAATATTGAATATTGATGTGTTGACCATCAAGAGATGAATATTTGTGAATTGTCTTCTCTTTGCGATGGATATAAGATTTTAATGGTCATTGAAGTCTGAAGCCATGACAATGTCATTTAATGTATTTAATATGTGATTGTGATTGAGAAAATACAATGCTAAATATAACATGTTAGGTGATTATTATTGTTAAAATCATATTAGTTTGAGAAAAGTGTTTTTAATTGTTTTGATGATAATAAAGAATATTAAAGAGAACAATTTATCTACTAAGGTGTGTTAAAGTGTGCAAATAATAATTGGCAAAGTATACAGATGATATTCAAAGCAAAATTGTGATTTTCTTATGATTTCATTTAAGAAGAAGAAACACACAAAAACATGATCATCCATCTAAATAGAATCAAATTACATGTCAATATACTTGAAGTCAATATTTTTGAAAGAATAATCACAACGACTATACAACAGAAAATCCCTTAAATATTGCAACTAGTAATCGAATCTTGTAAGTAAGAGACACATCTTCTTCTTATTATGTGTATCCAAAAAGTTTAGTATTTTGAATTGTCTAATATATGCCACATGGGATTAAGAATTTAGTAATCGAGGTGCATTAAATGCTAAAGCGTTGATTGTTAAAAATGTTGATTGTTAAAAATGTTGACAAAATGGTTATCAAGGTTGAGAAGAAAGGTTTACATATTAAAGAGACTTCAACTTCATCTATTATGAATACGTCTTCTACAATGATATTGCTTTAATTGCTGCATTTGGTCTTGTGTCCTCAAGTTAGAACACTTCGCAACCCAAGTTTTTCATCATGAAAACTTTTGATCATATCATTGATATGACCAACAAGAGGCATGAATATGTTGCACAGCAAGCAGAATCAAACTAGCCCTAACAACTAGTTTAACCAAACTTTCCAACCGATAGGATTCTATCTTATTTTATTTGTTTCTACTCTACTTTTTTTTTTACACTTTTTATGGTTTCGTACATTAATTATTACCTTATCTATGTCTTTTTAATCTGATATTCCGTTACTCAATTCCCTTACTCAATATATTTTTTTCTTTAATTCTTTATTTTGCAAAGGAGATATTATACAAAGATATTTGATAAAAATATATTTTGTTTTCAACCCCTTAGAAGAATTCACAGAAAATATCTGATGATAATCAACTTCATCTACCATATTTTCATTGGAACATAATATAGGATTGTGTTGAAGAGAACAATTTATCTACTAATTAACGTGTGTTCAAGTGTGCACATAATGATGATCAACGTATAAAAATGATGTTCAATGTATCATCACGATTCTTTGATTAGGAGTAAGTTGTTTCTCTTGAGAACAAGAAGTCTTTGCTGTGTGTCATTAAACTATGTGGTATGGAAGAAGTTAGGTGATAATTAAGTTTATGTAGTCATGATAGTTATTGGCCAAACCATGTGCAGGTTATGGCAAAGAGATTTTGATGTGCTACACCTGTGGCAAATATGAGAGGGACATAATGCATTATTGATTTTATTTTGTGAATAATGGTGCATTAGTTTGATTGGGAAAGCTGTGCCTAATAGCTTCGATGCATCTTATACTTAAGCCTTTAATGAATCTGACGAATAGTTTTTGGCCATGGTTGGAAATGATGAGTATCTAAAGGTTCTACTTTTATTTTGAAAGCTGTCATTGTTAGGTAGGGATGGAATTTGGAGAGTTTGTTTGGAAAACGTTGCATTGTGTCTGTTATGGTTGTAACATTGCAGTATTTTTTTTTATATATATGAACATTGTATTACTTAGCCTATCTTGTCGAATAATTTTTTTTTCTATTATTTTTATTCTAATTTATTTTTCTTAGAAGAATATAGAATGTTGTTTTAAATACTTTTTCAACGATAAATTTTACTATAAGTAATTAAAACACAATAATTTTAGTCTAAATAAACACTAATTTCATTAAAATAGATTAACAACATACTGCATGATCTTCATCTAATCAGAATAATTAGTACTTCATTGAAACTGATAAATTAATGCCTTACTGTTATAAAAAACACATTTTAAATATTAATATCTACTATAAGTAAAATTTAGAGAAACATAAAAAATATGCAAATAAATTGTTTAAAAAAATATCATAAAAATAACCATGTATGTAGAATTCTAAATGATGTGTCATATACTTCATCTTATAATTAGATATTTACCTTCGTTCGAAACAATATTTTAATTCAAAGGTGTTTCAATAAAAATGTAAAATAGAATAAAAAATTAATTGTACTTTTAGTCTCTTTATTGTTATCAAGTATCGGTCTCCTAATTTTAAAAGTCGACAATTTTGGTCCCTTCTTTAAACTTTTGAATTAAAAATGACGATTTTATATATTTTTAAGTATGTGTCATACAGTTCTACGATATAGAAATATCTAGATTCATTAATTATTCATATGTCATTAATTAAATTAAAAATATGGAAAAAAAATTCATAATTGAAATCTAAGTTTTGACGACATTTTATTCATTGGTGTTATCATAAGTCATGTTATTTAAAGTATCACATGTTATCATTTTTTTATTAAAAAATCAGAGGGAGAGACCAAAATTGTCGACTTTTAAAATAAGGGAGCAACTTCGTAAATTAGTAAAAATAGAGAGACTAAAACTGCAATTAAACCAGTAAAAAAAATATCACAAGTCAACATTCCTTATGAAATCTTAAAAAACACAAATGGAAGCTAAATAGAAAGAAGATAACACATTTTGAAGTTTTGTAATCAATCTAGTATATTTAATTACATCCACCTTGATAAAATTACCATGCAATGTTAGAGCATCATGTCCACTATGTCCAGTCATATCGAGCTATACTTAAAAATAAAGTGAGTATGTAAAAGTTAGCATAAAAGGTAGAATCTATAAGAGTGTTAAAAGAAGACGACACATTTTAAAGTTTTATAATCAATCTAGTGTATTTAATTACATTCACCTAGATAAAATTATCATTTTTGTTCGTTACACCTATTTTTCTTCTATTTATAACTAAATAATCTACGTGAACTCAGTTCACGTATTTTATGTGAACTTAATTTATGAATTTAATTTTATGTGAATTCAGTTCACATAAGTAATGTAATTTTTGTGTAACTAAAAAAAAATGTGTGACTTGCAAAAGTGTTAAATTATTTCTACATTGATTAATTAATGTCACATTTCAATACATAGGTATCAAACACACATTATTTATGACCCAAGACTTGATGTTTGGTCCATTGTTATTTACACCTTGAAGAGCATTGGGATGGAACAAAAAACTCTATCTTTTAAGAATTGGAGTCGGTGACTTGAACTTGTATTCGATGCCACGAAGTGTTTAATATCCCTCTCAGGTTCCAAATGTCTTCAACCTTTTCTGGTTGAACATTTCCTGCTGAATCCACCTGAGAAAAAGCTCGTTATTAAATGCATATATTGTAAGAAAATTATTTTTTTTAATACAAATATTAGTAATTTAAATTATGTCAATAGTTGGGATTAAATACAAGATCTCCTATTTAAAACCCTTTCGACGTCTTATAACCCACCAACTGCTACCTTCATGGGACATATAGGAGATTTCTTACTCCTATACGGTGTTTCTAAAATATTATACAAATCATTATAGGATTTCACATTCTTAATTGTTAACCCTTATATTTTAAATTTCAAACTCTTTGGGAGAGAATAATTTCGACATGAGTGAGATAATTATCATAGATGAGCTTTACTTTGAAAATTAAAGGGGTTGAGTTCAAATCTATTCAAAGATAGTTATAAAATGGTCATTAGTATCACTTTAATTATTATTTCTCCGTCCAACAATAATTGACTCATTTGTAAAAATGTGTCCCAAAATAAATGTCTCATTTTAATTTTTAATGTAACATTACCTACTCTTTTCCTACAATACCTTTTACATTAATTGTAATAGTAAATGGGAAAATACTTGATAACAATTGTTTAGTAAAAGTACTATCGTCTCTCATATATTATTCACTTTTCTTAATCTTTGTAAAATAATGAAATAAGTAAATTACTGTGGGACGAAGGAGTTAGTAATTTCTCCCTTCCCCAATTTATTTTTAAAAAAAATTATCATAGATGATCAAGAGTAAAGCAATTCAGTTGCGTTATTTGAATACACGGTTTATGACACTGTATCTCGATACCGTATACCATTTAGTGTGGATATTGGTTCTGAAATGAGAGAACAAGCATTAGAAGAGAGACAAAATAATTTTAAAGTCGAAAACTGTATGTGTTATAATGTCCATATCTGCATCTAAAAAATATTTATCAAAGTAATTTGGTGTTCACGTGACTAATACTCTAATTTCAACATAACAATTGTTCATGTGTGTAAACAAGAAATACAACGGTACCAAACTCTAAGAGAGAATAATACATTGTTCAAGAATATGCTAAAAGACACATAACCCTAGTTGCCTCTTTTCCCTTTATAAACCAATATTCCTTGGGAAATGGGCCTCCACGATCCATGCTCATTTACTCCACCGCAAGTCCTTGTGGTGCCTTAATGGTTATTAGGGTTGACTAGGTGCACATACGCACCACCTATTCTGG
Organism: Cicer cuneatum; assembly: GCA_037974295.1. Lineage (NCBI taxonomy): Eukaryota > Viridiplantae > Streptophyta > Magnoliopsida > Fabales > Fabaceae > Cicer > Cicer cuneatum. The sequence goes on from JBBPBO010001986.1 coordinate 43,014,669, forward strand.
GGTGACTGGATGCACGAACGCCACTCTGTAACATGTACAAAAGATGGGCCATATGAGTTGAGTGTCATGCTTTTCTATGTAGTGTGTTGCATAATGTAGTCGGCTCAATCCATACATTGTCATCTTGGGTTATTGTTGGTTATCTATGTTTTAGATACTTCGTTTAGTCCACAAAGCGGGAAGTCCTTTAGGACGTAGGCGTTTTTCTTGTTGCTCAAGTCCCCTTCAAGCTACTTCCCATCCCAAGCATATTCGAGTGGAAAAGTTCATAAGTCTCAAGTTCCCATAGTCTTGGATCATCAAATCCTTAAGTATGATCGAGTGGAGGAGTCACAAAGTCCTATGTTCTTGGATTATTCACATCTTTGGGTGTGACCAAAGGTGGTTTGTAAGTTAAAGTATCCTCGAATTTCTACCAATTCCCCCGAAAATCCAAGGAGACACACCTGATGTTCCCTTAAGATTTCGGTGGGTAAGTCCAATCCCTCGAACGCTTCCGAAAATAGCGCATTGGCTGAGCTTCCAGTGTTTATCATTACTATCTTGACTTTAAAACCACTAAAAGCCATGGAGATGACTATCGGATCATCCTCATGAGGGTAAATTTCTTCAAAATCTTTGAAGACAAAATTGATCTTAGGATGGCATACACCTCTACCATGTTGCAAGTCAACATAAACCATGTGTATCTTTTACACGATGAGATGGTTTGGCCTCCCCCGAAGAGTTCACCTGATATGTTGTTAATCGTTCCTCTATTATCCTTTTCATATCCACCCATATCTTATCGTCTGCCCTTGTCCCCTTATTCCTCTTTGTGGGCCTATCGCGGGAGTTATCATGAGTTGAACCTTAGTCAATAGCTTGTCTTGTTAGAACAAGAATGGTTTGGAGAATAATTCTTAACCTTGTTTTGATGATAACAAAAGATATTTGTGGGAACAATTTAATGCACTAATAATTTAATTGAGTGTGCGAAAAATAAGCTATAGGAAGTGCCCAGGATCAAAGGATGTGTATCCACCAAAGGATACCACCAAATGATATCACTAGAGGATACCACTAAAGGATATAACCAGAGGAAGTGACCAAAGGAAGTCACCAAAATAAGCAAATAGATCAAAGGAAAGGAACAAATGTGCCCCTTTATGTGTTGAATTGTACATCAAAGGAGGTAAGTAGATTAAGAGGAAATGGAATAAAAGGACTAATCAAAATAAAGGAACAACATGCGCCCTTCGTTGTGTTGAATTGTACATCAGAGGAAGCAAGTCAATTAAGAGGAAACAGAATAAAAGGACAAATTAGAAGAAAGGAACAACACGCTCCTTTCGTTGTCTCCAAATGAGATGCCTATAAGGATCTGCCTCTGCCTCTAAGTATCTGAGTCTAAGGATCTGACTCTGATAATCTGCCTCCAAGGTTTTACCTCTGAACATAAGACTCTAAAGTCAAGTGCAACATGCTCCAATAAGTTGCCTCCAACAAAGCAACTCAAAGGCAAGCATCTAAGTCTGATTTACAATGATGCCTTTATCTCTACTAAGTTGTCTCCAGTCAGTAATTCAACACTAGAAGATGATTGGGTTTGACTCTGAACTTCGCACTACTTCTGATTTTTAGACTCTCCCTCCAAAAAAAAGCAAGCATTTGACTTTGAGGAAAGTCAATGCCCCTGATGAAAAAGTCAATGCAACATGAAAAAGTCAACGACTCTGACTCTGATAAAAGTCATGACTCTGGATACTAACTCTGAAGACATGTTCTAAATATAACTCAAAAATAGAATCTGATGAAGGCTCACTGCCGCTGCTGCTGATACTGAAGATTCAAATGATCAAGCAGTTACTTTTGTCCACACTTGAATGGATTAAAGTGCCCATTCAATTACATTCTTAATTGCACCGGATTGAATATCTCATCAAATAGAAATGGTTCAATTCAAATTCACGACAACGGATCTATGCAATCAAAGATAGAACATCCTGGAATCAAAGCAATGATCAAGAATTGAATTTTAGTAAATGACAAATAACGATCAAGAATTGAATTTCTATAACTGACAAGAAATGAATTTCAGAAAACCGTCAAACAATTATTAGAAAATTCAAAGCTCAAGAACAAAGAACAAATTCAAAGCAATGGTCGACTAAGCATGTGGACACTGTTGGAACCAAGTTGGTTCTAAGTACTTAGGATTTTTATGTTTACAAAAGCACTCCATGTAATCTTATTTTGTACTTTGAATTATTATATTAAATGCCACTAGAAGATGAAGTTACCATAGGCAGAAGATAAAGTCACTAGAGGCAGAAGATGAATTAACAGAGGATAAAATCATACCAGAGGATACACCTCCAGAAGACACCAGATAATGCATCCAGAAGGTACTAGAGGATGCATCCTGAAAGCACCAAAGGATACACCAGGATGTCAAAACACCATAAGAGGATATCTTTCCTGGCCTAGATCAGAAGGAAGCAGAGTCCAGAAGGAGACCTGGACCAGACCAATAGGAAGCCTGCCAGAGGGAGACTTGTTCGAGAATAGAAGGATTCATAGGTCAGACTTGGTCCAGAATTTATTCTGACCAGAAGATAGCTTGGCAGTGAAATGATAATCAGTCCAGACCTGATCTAGACTTAATCAGAGCTTTAGATAATTGGTCCAAAACAAGTGACTTGGTCCAGATTTGCCCCATACCAGAAGATAGCATGGGTCAGAGTATAAAACAAAGTCCAGACCAGAAGAAATGATGTCCAGACCTGATCCAGATCAAAAGGTAAATGTCCAGATTAAAATATCCTTTGTCCAGATTTAACTTCAGTTCAATCCAGACCCAGTCCAGAATTGGTCCAGATCATAGGGAAGATATTCATATCAATGGTCCAGATTTAAGCATCATGGCCCAGTGTTGGCCGAGATCAGAAGATCAGAATGTGTGGTCTAATGTTGGCTGAAATCAGAGGATCACAGTAGATCAGTTAGTATGGTCCAGATGTGGTTGAGAGCAGATGGTCCAGATTGAATCATGATCAGTGGAGACGTGATTAAATTTAATCTAAGTATTAAAAGGATTTGATACAAAAATAAATTGAAGTCTCGTGGAATTTAGAAGCTATTGGCCGGAAGAAAGATTTGATCCATAATTAATTAAGATCAGGATTGGCCAGAGTTATTTTCGAATGCATATCTGGAGCTAAAAAGATATGTTTTTTATTTAAGTGAAACCCGATTGGTCAAGGTATTTTTGCAAGAGAATCCAGCAAGATACAGCTTGAATTTAAGCTTAGAAGAGACCTAATTCTTCATCTATAAAAGGAGGCTCAAGGCAGAAGACTTAGCATAGAAAATACTTGATAGTCATACACTTCCCAAAAGCAAAATACTTGAGTTTCAATGAGGTCAATTGTGAGTATCCGCTTTTCAGAAGCAAGTACTCTAAAATTTTCTTTCCCTTGTGTTAGATCTAAGTTGTTGAAGTAGAGTCTACAATCTGAAGGAGTCAGAAGGAGTAGCAGATTATTTAGCAGTTAGATTCAAGGTTCTTTTCCTCAAAAGTCTAGGATTGTTAGACTGTTTGAGAAGACTAACTTGGAGGGTCAGTGGTATTGTTGTATTCAAGGTTTTTGAATTAGTGAAATCCTTCAAAGTGAAGGGACTAGACGTAGCATAGTTAACGGTGAACCAGTATAAAATTCTGAGTTTTATATTTACTTTATATCCGCTGTTAACTCTGTTTTAGTCAAACACAATTCAACCCCTCATTCTCGTGTTTGCACCTTCAGACACAAATCAAAGCCACGATCATTAGAACTTGAACGCAACGGGAAGATTAGAAAATTGAAGTAACTGGAATTAAATGATCTGAACGTTGGAATCAAAACGTTGGAAGAAGTTGAAGAATAACAGTTTGAAAAGTTCAAACAGTTAAGCATCTATAAATGGTTTTCACCACTTGAGGAACCTTACACAACCATATACGAAGCAACAAGAACAAAAAAAATACGATCTTAATATCAATCAATCTTCAATCATCAAACACTTAGTTTTTATTTAGCACTCAATTGTAATATCATTCTAGTTGTGCTAAGTTTGTGAACAATATTGAAAGCATCCTCCAGTGAGAGTAAGTGGTCGTAATTTGGTTTGAATTACTAGATTAAATACTTTTGGGTAAAGGAATTGGACGTAGCTACCGAGTTGGTAATGAACCAGGATAAATTATTATGTTATCCCTCTTCCCTCTATTTATTGCGTCTGTTTTTACTTGTTCTATTTTCACCATTTGTTAGCCCAAAAATTTCTTAAAAACCGAATACACAATTCAAACCCCATTTCTTGGGTATTTTCCACCTACATGTCTTTCTCTTCCGCGAACATAATTGTTCAAGTGTCCCTTTTGCACCAACTTGTTCGACAATCTTATGTGTTATTGCCTTGGATTCTAGGGTATTCGCACCACTTCTCATAATCCTCCCCCATTAGTTAGGGATTAAGGGCGACCTCTTAATCAACTAGGTGTGTAGGACATCCTTTTTGGAAGTAAACTGAGCCAGGAACTTAGTAGCCAAATCGATGATTGATCAAGGAGGGAGCCCATCAATCCACTTGTGTGCCGCCTCCTTCAAAGTTCCAGCAAAATTTTTGCAGCTCAACAAATTATTTGCTCCGCGTATGAACATTTGAGTCTGAAAAGCTGAAACGTGACTGCGAGAGTCTCCCGTCCCGTCATAGGAGTCGATGAGTGGCTCCATGAAGTGTTATGGGATAGCCATAATTTGTATTCCCTTTGAGAACAGTTGGAAAACTCTCGGTGTCATCCTGGTGGTCTCAGTCCCTATTACATTGTTGCACATGAGCTCCAATTGTTGGCGGAGCTCCTCTCTCTTGAGCTTTCATCTTCTCCCTTAACTCATGATCTCACGTTTCAAGTTGATGCCTGAGTTCGACCTCTCGTTTAGTCGCCTTTTAATGTTGTTGGAGTTTCTCATCATTCTTGCATTGTTGTTCAACATTCCATTCTTCCAATTCCCTCACAGCGTTCATGATTCGGAAGCATTTCCGAATCTAAGTATTCCCACAATATTGAGTTAGTGTTTGTGCAGCGATGGAGCTAGGTCAAACAAAGGTTTTATTGTAGCCCTATAGTGATCGCCAATGTAAACGTGTGTAAACAAGAAATTCAATGGTACCAAACCCTAAGAGAGAATAACACATTATTCAAGAATATGCTAAAAGATCCCTAACCCTGTTGTCTCTTCTCCTTTTATAGTTGAATCTTTCTTGGGAAATGGGCCTCACTGATCCAGTCCTATTTACTCCACCCCAAATCATTGTGGTGTCTTAGTGGTTTTTACGATTGACTAGGTGAACGGAAGTACCACCTGGTCCGGGTGACTGGATGCACAAATGTCACTTTGTCACCCGTACAGAGATGAGTTGTCTAAGTTGAGTGTTGCACTTTTCTATGTATTGAGTTGCATCCATCTAAAATGTAATGGACTTAATTCATAAACTCTCATCTTGGGTCATTGTTGGTTTTCTCTGTTTTGATTACTCCGTTCAGTAAAATAATGTATTCTAATTTCCACATCAACCCACCATTCCATAGTTCGGTAACACTTAAAAGACTCATTTGGTTATTTTTAATTACAAAAAAATTTCCAGACCATCATATGAATAATGATGCTTACATCAAAATATCTTACTATGCTTCTATTTTTGTGTACAAAGAAGCACTGCAGGCATGATAAAACTTTAAAAATATTAATTTAGGAAGAAGTAAATTGATTCTTTTATGCAGTTGAGAACAATCAAGTGTTAAAGTATGCTACACATCCATTTAAAAGTGGTCAGCACATTTATTTCCCTTCATGGTACTCCTAATTCATAAAATAGAAAATACTTCCAGCCATTCTATTCTTTGTAATGACCCATTTCTTTTGTCTTAATTGAGAAATTATTTTCTTTATAAAGATATATTTAATTTAGGCTACACCACTTTTTTTTCCCTTAACATGTTTTTAAAGTTTAGCTTGGTTCAATAACTTTTAATAGTATCAATTTGATCCTTTAATTTAACTTTACTAACTCAAATTATTCATTTATGTAACTATGAATAAAAAGAGTTAACTTTCTCTGAAATAGCGTAGACATGATATGACAAGACAAACTGTTTGAACTTTAATTTTCATTTCTTTCACTAATTTATACACATGTTTTTATACGTTAGAGTTACAATAATTAATATTGTCGTAAGTAATTATGAGATTATATAAGAGGACTTATAGAAACAGTTTATAACATTATTTTAAACACACTAGTTTATGAAAACTGTTTTATTTTATTTTTTATTAAAAATATAACTTATGCATAAAACACTTATGCGATATACAAACATTTAATTATTTATCCAAACACACACTAGTTCTTTACTAAAGATAAGAATTTAGAAATTTGAAACTTAGCGGAAGAAATGTGACATACCGCTTTTGCAATAATCTCAGTGCTTTGTTGAATTTCAGCTGTGACCTCAAATAGCACCCATGCCCATTTGTCACTGTTGTTACCATCATCTGCTGTGTAAGGAATGCCACTCTTTTGAAACCTTGAAGCTTCCATCCAAGTTTTTCCTCCATCAACAGACACATCCACTCTTTCAATGCCTCTGCCACCACCTGATGCTGCATATCCACTAATATTTACCTACAGTGTAGGAATCGTGTTAGAATTTGGATTTTCAGATAATTTCTAATTGATTAAACATTAAGTCATACTCCCTCCGATTCTTCTTATGAAGGACAAATTGGTTTATAATTTGGTCAATAAAATTTAATGTATTTATCAAGTACATCAAATTTTGTTGACCAAATTATAATTCAATTGTTTCTTATTAAAAAGACTGGAGGTAGTAATATGGAAATATTCGATCAAATACCAAAATTTGGGATCTTAATCCTCTAAAGTGGTTAATATCAACCTTTGATGAAAAATTCATTGGTTGATATTATATGTACATGTGTAATAAATTCTGTGTAGTTGAAATATCAACTATACATTTTTCTAACCGTGAATAAAGAATAAAACAATTAATTTCGATCATTACTTACAAAATCAAAAGTTGATATTTCTATGGACTCATGATTTGTTGCGTATCTAATATCAATTATTAAAATTTTTTAAATTACTTTGTTTACACTCTAAAGTGAATTATGTACTCTTTTTTTATAAATTGGATAATATAATTACTGCGAAAAAGTCGTCTTATCTACTCTTTTTAATATATAGAATATTTCACTACAACTTGTTATCACATAAACTAACCTTTCCGGGCCTTATTGTGGCCATATCTTCTAGAGAACATGTAACACACTGCCAAAGTGAAATCAAAGGCGTTAGATTAAAAAGTTTGAGTTGAAAACTTGAAGACGTAGTGTCCATGCATAATATTATCACAATGAAATGTATATAAATAAATTGCTTGAAGGAACATGAGGTATTTTCATTTTCTTTCATAAAATAATTTTGAGATGTGTTATATTGAAACACAAATTAGACAACAATTTAGATGAATAACATATTTCAAATATATGGTTAATTACATTTAATAGATGGTTAATTAATATAATGCTAAATAACACTCGTGGTCCCTTAACTTAATTTCAGTTAACGTTTTAGTCATTTATCTTTTTTTTTTCTTCCGATTTGGTCCTTTATTTTAATTTTAAGTGACAATTTGATCTTTTATGTTTTAAAATGTTAACAATATTATTATTTTTTTTTACCAAAATTCAAAAAATTCATCAAAAATTTCAACCAAAACTTATAAAATTAATTATATTCGTTAATATAATACAAATTTCATCAAATTCGTAACTCAAATCTTCAAATAAACTCATATTTTCATTTTATATTTGATGTTGTTAGAGATGGAATTTTAAAAATCAAATAAAGAATAAAAATATGAGTTTATTTGAATATTTGAGTTACGAATTTGATGAAATTTGTATTATATTAACGAATATAATTAATTTTATAAGTTTTGGTTGAAATTTTTGATGAATTTTTTAAATTTTGGTAAAAAAAAATAATAATATTGTTAACATTTTAAAACATAAAAGATTAAATTGTCACTTAAAATTAAAATAAAGGACCAAATCGGAAGAAAAAAAAAAGATAAATGACTAAAACGTTAACTGAAATTAAGTTAAGGGACCACGAGTGCTATTTAGCCTTAATATAATAAGATATCACAACTCATTAACATCTACCGAACACAATCAATATCAATATAATATATTAAAACAATCTCCCAAAATATTACGTTCACACGTCACATTCATATATGACATGTAACCAATAATAAAAAACCAACAATAAAAAATATAACTCTCATTACAAACTTAATTTAAGTGTCATTTACTTTTTAATTCATTGAATATAAATACATCACAATATTGTAATTACATTTTAATAATTAAAATGTAGCAACCATAAATTACCACAAAATATATAAAAGCACAATTATCACATATTAAAAATCAATAATTAAAGTTATGCATAAACAATCGACTGAAGTTTAAATTAAAATAAATAAAAAATATTAAAACACAATCATCTAAATTAGCAAGTCTTTGTAAAAAAAAACCAGCAAATGATATTTTTTTAAATAATAAAAATGTTAAATTATACATTAAATATTTTCAAAGTAATATTCAATTTTGTGTTCATTTTTATTTTATTAGTGCTCGATTACATATTTTATTCCATTAATACAAAAGAAGATATTAAATCAACATCAGAGCATAATTTCAATTAAAGGCAAAAATAATCAAAATCAAGTAGTGATGTCTTATCATTCGCAATATTATTTGTGTTTTTGTCGTTAAAAAATTGTAATTTGATTTTGTTCACTATATACACTCTCCAAAAAGGATAATTAAATCACTCATATTTTATTTTAATCTTTTTAATTATATATACAAATAATCATACATATTTTTTTAATCACATATTTTAGAGTGAAAATCACTCATTTTATTACAAACTTTTCAATTGTTTTAATTTCATTTATTCTTTTGTTATACAATCACTATTTTTATAAATTAATAAACTTACAAATATTAAAACTTTTTTCTAACTACATTGATACGTTTATACACCATAAATATGACCTTCAAACTTTTTAAAAAATTTATATTGAAAGAAAAATTTTCAAATTACATCCGCGTAGCGCGCTAGTTTATTCTAATTAATCATGAATTTGACATCGTTAACCACAATTGTCAGATGTTTATCTAAACAAAAGTCGTGGTTAATCAATATTATGTATATTTGACCACCTAAAAATCATGCATATTTAAACATAATTTGAAAATTAAATAATATCATGTAAGTTTGAACACCTAAAACGTGGTTAATGAAATTCAAAATTGGTGTTAATTACTTTCAGTGAATAATTAATGAGTTGTGACACCTTTTTTTTATTTATTAATCATCAATTCAACATTATTAACCGCATATTTGAACGGTTTTAACCATCCAATAATTATCAAATTTGTGTGAAAATATTTTTCAAATTTGAGAGAAAAGACTGGAATAATAGGAATACCTGAACAGGGAAATCCATTTGAGGCCTCCTAGATGACCAATTAATGTTTTCCCAATTTACTGATGGAGGAAACATCTTATAGTCTTTTTGCACGAAAAATCCCTAAGATATTACAATTCTTAGACATTGTGAAAAGAAAATTGATTTGAATATTTTAGAACAATTTTACATTACATATCAGACCTGACATTCTTCTGCTATGATATTAATAGCTTCTAGCCATTTAACTGACCGGGCTCCGATAACACCAGGAACAATCACACGTAACGGATAACCATGATCTCTCTTAAGAGGCTAAAGAAAATCAACAAGATATTAATTACACTGAGATTAGAACATTAGATTAGTATAATATCACATTATGTCATAACCTTCAGTGGCAAAACTCCCAGTCTCGAAAAAACCAAAAACATTAAATTAACCACCACTACCAAGCCTTTCGGCACTAAGTAGGGTCGGATACATGAATCAAATGATGCCATAACATTCTATCATATAGCATATCGGGTTCTAGATCATTAATCTCTAGGTCTTTCTTAATAGTTTCTCTTATAATTTTCAAAATTAAATTAAAAACACAACAATAAACAAGATTTTCACTTACTTCTCCATTCATCTCATAAGCAAGTAGAACATCTGCTTCAGGATTTGTAGCCTGACTGAGTGGAATTGATGCCTTGTATGGGCCTCCATTTTCCTCCTATACTTTTTCAAGATTTACCAAAACAACAAAGTAATATTCATGGATGAAATAAATAATATGAAAGAATCCGAAATCTCTGAAATACTGTTACACAAACCATAGTCATTACCTTACACTGATCAATGCTTACAAATTCAACATGTTTTCCTCCAAATTTAGCAGTACTTGTCAACTTTGCTATTCCAACAAGTTCAAGTACATCACTCAATTTAGCACCACCCCAAACAGCTGAGAGAAAAATATAATCAAACAACGATTAGATGTTAACACATTAGAAGAAATATGCCAAACACTACTTAACTAAGGTAAAATAGATAAATGAATAATTGGTTATAATCATCTAATATTTCTTGGAGGCTGCAATCAATTGTAATTTAACCACATGTTTCAGTGTACGACACAACACATGTTGCTCATCAACACACCTTCAATCTGAAATGTCAGTGCTACATAAACAAAAATACCTATTCTAACAAAATTTGATAGACAAGCTCCAAGAATAATGAAATTTTATGAAATCATTCACATTTTCACAGGCTATTAAAACAATCAAAAGATGCCTGAGTCAGTATCCTTAAAAATGTAAACACTAAGCATTGGCAATAGCAGAAACACCCCAGCCAACTCCCTTAACTGTTTTAATCTTGCTCATAGCAGTCCTTCTATTTCCTGCACACTGAAAATCTCACAGAGGGAAAACCAAATTCATTTGATGGATGAAGCACACAAAACCAAAACGATTTTGTTCTTCCATGCAACTCTATATCATCTGATAAAAATTAGTATGAACTTATATCCATCCAACCTGTAGTGTGGCAGTGACATTGTACTTGGGAAGCATCCTGTAATCAAATAGCAAAATCAGTTTTCTGTTTGAAAGGCAAATTATTGGAGATAAATATAGGAAATTAATTGAATATTCGGCATCCTGTAATTAATTGAATACATTGCTTTAAACGACAAATAAAATGAGACAAATTGAGTATACGATTCCATTAGTAGATGTGATATTCGAAATTTTGTAGAAGCTAAGATTTCTAAACCAGCACCAACCTGATATCTTTCATAAAAACTTGTTTGGTATTTTCTATCAAACCAGATATGGACACACTGTATCTGCTCTGCCAAACATGTCATGAAAAAAAAGTTCAAAAACCACTATAGTGAACAACATTGACCAAAAGAAGTATAATTCAATAAGATTAACATATCACTTTTCTATGTCATCGACTATTGGTATGGGACCATGATTTCTCTTGTAGAATAAATCTGCAGGAGTCAAATATGCCAAAATCAAGGCAGAACATGGTGGCTCAGCGTTGAAAGGTTCCTGAGGATAACAGTACATTGGAAATCAGAAACAGATAACTAAAAACATGCAGGAAAAAAAATATAATATCTAAATGAAATAATAATAATAATAATAATAATAATAATAATAATAATAATAATGAGGTAAAATAAATAGCAATGTATTCTATAAGTATTCCTATTATTATGTGGGTTGTTTATCACTCTTAGTCTATATAAAGAATTTCCGTTGTGTAGTTGAAACACACGGGTTATTCAACATGTCTCTCAATATTTTCTTCATGGTATCCAGAGCCTATTGAGAGACAACCCTAATCTTCAACTACCCAGTGGACCCACTATCTCCAGTGAGAAATATTTTTTCTTTTCGGCAAACCGTATTCTCAACTCTGATTTCCCCCTCCCTATTTGTGCTACGCTATTGTCTTCTCATTGTTTTCCAGCCACCCACGCTCTGTCGTCGCCACCGCTCCCTCCGACGACCTGGCCAGCGAACGACCACTCTAGCAGCGACGTACACCGCAGATCGGCCCACCCCTCAATGTGCGTCATCAACAAACCTCTCACACGCTCACACGCGTGTCAGATCCACGCGCCACTTCCTGCCACCGTGTGTGACGGCGCGTCCGGCATCTGTTAACGACACGACTTGTCTCTTTGCACTCGCCTCAGCCTTCGGATTCCATATTTGTCCTGAGTTTTCAATTTCAAGTCACGCATATACACATTCTAGTTCAAACAAACCCTGTTTCTCCAGTTTAGACACGTTTTCTGGCACTCTTTACCAACCATAACGTATTTGTCTGCTACTGAAACAAAGAGCATATTTTCCAATTACATCACCTCTCATCTCTCTGTAGAAAAATTGAATGGATCAAATTATGACAGTTGGGCCACTGACATCAAACTATGAATGTTTGGTCAATGTTACAAGGACCATCAACTAAAAATCCTGAAAATGTGGTTGCGACTGAAACTTCAAAATGGAAGCAAATAGATGCTCAGTTGTGCAGTGTCATTAAGTCTACACTTCATCCATACGTTAAACTGATTTTCTGTCCACATCTCACGTGTGAATCGATTGGGAGTCATGCAAAGTCACTCTACACTAATGACACTCAACGTCTCTATGGAGTTTGTCACCGCTTGCTGAATATCATTACTCCAAAGACGATAGATGGTTCTATTTCTACATATTTTGGCACCATTCATAGTGCACTTCATGATTTTAATGAGCTTTTCCCTCCTGCTGCAAGTAATTCAGTTGAACAAAAGAAGGAGCCAGATCAACTAAACACCTTCTTCATGCTTCTTGCACTCTATGGCTTGTCCCAGGAGTACTCTGCAACTCGGGATCAAATTTTGGGGTCTACTATTGTTCCGAATATGTCTACTACCTCAGTTATCCTTCTTCGAGTACCAGCAAAATATCCAGTTGAGCCCTCTATTACTTCAGCTTCGGGTGACATTGTTGCCCTTGCATCTTTGGGACATAATCAGAGTCGCTCTCGTGGAGGACCATCCAACTCTAAGCTTCGTCCCAAATGTGAGCATTGTAATCGACTTGGACACACTATTGATAGTTGTTGGAAGTTGCATGGTAAGCCTTCGCCTTTGATAAATGCAACTCAGCTTGATACTTCTGCCACTATTCAGACTACACCATCTCCACAGGGCTCCTTGGCAAATTATGAAGATTTCCTCTGGTGGGTTCAGAGTCATTCGAACTCTGGTTCTACTACTTCGGTTGCACACACTGGTAATTCATTTGTTTACCTCTCTCACTTATCTTCCTTGGCCCTTGGGTTCTTGATTCTGGTGCGTTTGATCATGTCACTGGTAATAAAGGTCTCTTTTCTTCTCTCTCTACATCTGATTTTTTACCTACTATAACTTCTGCCAATGGCTCTCAAACTCGGTCTCAAGGGGTTGGCAATGTCCAAATTCTCCCTTCCATTCAATTGCATCTGTTCTCTATGTACCTCGATGTCCTTTTAATTTACTTCCAATTAGTCGATTAACTCGGTCCCATGACTATATTATTACTTTCACTAATGATAATGTACCCTGCAAGACCAGAGTTCGATGGCATCGGATGTGAATGTATGTCTTCAGCTCGATCACTCAAGTATGTCTTTCTTGGATATCATCGGTCCCAAAAGGGTTATCGTTGTTGTTCTCCTGCACTACACCGATACGTTACATTAGTTGATGCTACCTTTTTTGAGTTTGTACCATATTTTGAACCGACCCATATAGCTATTGAGCCCCATCAGGACATTAATCCCGAACTTCCTCAGGTAGTTATCCCTATTCCGTCCACTCTTATTCCTATCGAACCTGTCGAGTCTTCCCCCCAAAATCCACGACCACTACAAACATATCACCGTCGTCTCCCACCCTCTGTTGTGCCTATTCATGTTCCCATTACAGACTCTCCTCCGACACCACCACTGGATCCAGCTCTGCCACCTGAGTATGACCTTCCCATTTCTCTTCATAAAGATATTCGAACAACACGTAATCCATCTCCTCATTATATTGATTTGTGTTATCATCATCTTTCTCTCTTGCATTACATTTGTTTGTCTTCTATTTCTATTCCTAAATCTCCCAGTGAAGCATTATTCCACCCTGAGTGGAGGCAAGCAAAGCTTGATGAGATGTGTGCTCTACAAAGCAGTGGTACTTGGGAACTGGTCCCTTTACCTCATGGGAAGTCTTTAGTAGGTTGTTGTAAGCTCTATACAGTGAAGGTTGGCCCTGATGGTAAGATTGATCGATTTAAGGCTCGCTTGGTGGCCAAGGGATATACTCAAATTTTTAGGTTGGGTTACAGCGATACCTTTTCACTTGTTGCCAAAATGGCATCTGTTAGACTGTTTTTCTCCATTGCAACAATTCGACACTGGTCTCTACATCAACTTGACATTAAAAATGCCTTTTTGCACAGTGATCTTGAAGAGGAAGTTCATATGGAGCAACCACCAGGGTTTGTTGCTCAGGGGAGTCTTCCACCATGGTTTGTCGGCTACACAGGTCCATTTATGGTCATAAACAGTCTCCTAGAGCTTGGTTTGGCAGATTCAGCTCGGTAGTATAAGAGTTTGGTATAATTCGTAGTGAAGCCAATCACTCTGTATTTTGTCGTCACTCAGCCCAAGGGTGCATCTATCTTATTGTTTATGTGGATGACATTGTCATAACTAGTAGTGATCGGCAAGGAATACTCCATTCGAAACAACATCTTTCAAATCAGTTTCAGACTAAAGACCTTGGTAAACTCCGTTATTTTTTGGGTATTGAGGTAGCCCAATCCAAAGATGACCTTGTAATTTCACAAAGAAAATATGCTATGGAAATTCTTGAAGAAACAGGTCTATTAAATGTCAAGCCAGTTGATACTCCTATGGATCAAAATGTCAAACTCCTACCTAATCAGGAGGAGCCTCTATCAAATTTAGGAAGATATAGGAGATTGGTTGGAAAATTAAACTATCTCACAGTCACTCGTCCTGACATTTCCTTCGTTGTCAGTGTGGTAAGTCAGTTCTTAAATTCTCCTTGCCAAGAACATATGGATGTTATAATCGGATTCTTAAATACATCAAAAGTGCACCTGGAAAAGGTCTCATTTATGAAGATAGAGGACATACTCAGTGGTTGGTTACTCATATGTTGATTGGGCAGGCTCGTCCATTGATAGACAATCCACTTCTGGGTATTGTGTACATGTCGGAGGAAATTTAATATCTTGGAAGAGTAAGAAACAAAATGTTGTTGCAAGATCCAACACTGAGGCAGAATATCGGGCCATGGCACTAGTAACATGTGAGCTCATCTGATTGAACAGTTACTAAAAGAACTTCAATTTGAAGAGGACAGCCCAATGACATTAATATGTGATAATCAAGCTGCATTGCACATTGCTTCAAATCCTGTTTTTCATGAGGACCAAGCATATTGAGATAGATTGCCATTATGTTAGAGAAAAGATCGAATCGGGTGACATCATCACTAGCTTTGTCAATTCTAATGATCAGTTGGCAGATGTTTTTACAAAGTCATTGTGAGGTCCTACAATTAGTTATATATGTAACAAGTTGGGTGCATTTGATTTAATATGCTCCAGCTTAAGAAGGAGCGTTGAAAATAAAATATTAGTATATAAATAAATAGAAAGTTTGTAAGTATTCCTGTCATTATGTGTATTTATAACTCATAGTTTATATAAAGAACTTTCGCTGAGTAGTTGAAACACACGGGTTATTCAACATGTCTCTCAATATTCTCTCCTCATTCAACATATTATATAATCAAACATGTATTATACTTGACCAATGACTCACACAAACATGGGAATAATTATTGTTCTAGATGAAGCACAGAAACATAAAACAAAAATTGTAGAGCTTTAAGAAACTAACCATGCAGAACCTTGAGCTGTTGTGCATTTTGAACAATGTGCGCAGTAAGCACAGCTAGATTTTTTGTAGCTGTGATTTAATAGGTATTCCACGTTTCAAAAGAGATCTATAAGCTGAACTTCTTGACCATTCATCGATTTCACTAGCACGTAGAACAGGCAGAGGATGTGACAATTGGCTTGTTTGAGCGTTCCTAATAAACAGAAAAGGTTCAGCTTCTAATAGAAAAGTTGCAATTCAACTTTATAGCAGTGCCAGCCGACAGAAATTACTACAAACCTTATGTACCATCCAACAGGGCTGGAAGCAGCTTTTTCGTAAGAGCGAGCTTGCTCCAGGAATGCGTCAACATTTAGTTGATCGGCCAAAGATGGGCATCCACCAGCTAATTTCATGAGGACAGAGACGACAACCTTTTGTAGAGTTGGGAAATTAATATTTTATAATTAAACCAACAAATCATACAGAAGTTCCATTTAAACCAATCTATTTATATATAAATTATAAATATTGACATTAGCATACCCTAGGGTCTTGAGCAACAAGAAGAGCTGCACGATCACAAGTTAACTCAGCTGCTCGAAGCCAGCGCAATATCTGCTCTTCCAGAGTCCGAGCAATCATACCTCCAATGCCTGAAACAAATGGACTCAAGGTTTAACGAGCTGGAACAGCTACAGTCAGATATAACTGCATTATCAAAATAAGCAATTTTTTCAAAGATGAAAGAAAGGATCGAGAATAACAATAATGGCATTATATATGAATCTTTATGATCATTATGTGGTAAGAAACTAAGAGTCATTGGTTTCATCCCCAGTTCAGTTCATAGGAGTCAGACAAAAAGTGTTTCTCGAACTTTGAATATCCAACATAGTTAAAAACTTCACCATAATATGTAACATATAACCATAGGTTAGGGTCCTCTACATATCTTACGCACATTATTAAAAACTTCACCATATCTTACACACACATTATTAAAACCTGAAAAATGCTCCATATCACCTACCAGGTACGGTATAGGCTCCAAGGGTTAGAATATTTGCATATGTAAGCCACACACCATGATCACATTTTAGGTGACCCAACTCATGAGCCAAAACAGCCTGTTAAAAGTAAACTGCTTGCAAGTCAATAGTATTTTGGAACCAGAACAATGAATACCATAACGAAACGGTTTGACTAATAAATTAATAAGGAAAACTGGAAGTGAAGAATGTATTTCTCATGTAATGGTTCCCATATCCAACATCATTCGACATCGAAGTCTAACTCCTGGAAACTTTTATTGCTTGTTTACCATGAAGAATTGGGAGAAAACATCTTGGATACTATACAAGTTAAGAAGTCAGGATGGAAATTAAAAATGAGCTACAAAATAAATTAGAACCTGTAACTCTGCTCTTGTCAGTAGCTCCACTAGGCTAGTATGAATAACAACGAACGGTCGTTTACCACTTATAGCTAATGTATATGCATTTGGCACAGGACTTTGACGAACATATAGATCAGGGGCAGGAACATTTAATATTTCTGCAGCTTCCGCCATTAAGTGATGAAGATCAGAAAGCTGATACCACATTAAAACAACAGTAGTTACTTCAATGAGGTGACATTAGGTGACAGAAACAAAGCAGTATTTGTATTATTTGTTGGCATAATTTACGTCATACTGCTAAACAGAGTGGAAATTACAGAAATGGGAAAGGTGAGGTGAAGAAACTTAACAGCTTTCATGTGTTTAATCAAAGCCACCATTACCATTAGGTGACATAAACACAGAAGTATTTGTATATTGAAGTAGATACGTAATGGGATGAACACTTATTCTTCATTTATGAGGGAAAAAAATAAATAAATGGAATTCACACACATTATTTAGAGCTTTACCAGCATGCCTGCTTTTTTATAGAACATATACTGTTTTACACAGATATCTGAACTTGTCTGTAAATGTAAATGCATGCACATTTTATTATGAACATATCATTATCCCTTTTCGTATAGTAAGAGTGGATTTTAACAAAAACACAGCACTTCCACTAAGAGATGAATACTATTCAATGCAGGTACATTTTTATTCATTATGTTACATGTATGCTATTTCTTTATTGATCACACCTTGAAGAAATTATATTTTACTGACATTTAAGGATACCTGATTTTTGGAGACAAGGACAGATGTCCCTATGTTCTCAAGGAGCATGACCTGCTCAGTTACAGTGCCTGCAACTCATAAAGGGAAACATGTCATATAGCAACCTGAGTAACTGGATCAAAAGCTATGTATATGAAAGTGTCGTTATATATACAACAACAGCAACAACAACAAAGTGATTTTCCATGTAGGATCTGAAAGCATGCACATAAGCAGCAAAAATTCACAGTTAGTGCACATCAGTGGTGTCTTCAGCCAGATGTCCTGCTGACAGATGAACATATACACAACTTTTTATAAATGGAAAAGAATAACCACAGTACAATCGTGCACAGAACAACGTCTTGCGCATCTACCTAAATATTGCACATGCAACTTGCATGATACGTAAAAAAGTATAAAATAGTATATCCTACATAGGGGCTTCCTATCTCCAACTTACAATATTTAGTAAATACATTTTCATGACTGTGATTGTGGTCGTGACATCAAGGTCTTTGATGTCTCTACGCGACTGCAATGGTAGCCGCATCAGCCATATTTAACCGTAATTTTCTTAATAAAACCTTGCTTACACACACCAATCATGAAATTAACTCATCCTTCTAAAACAGCATCTTATTTGAAAGATTTTATAAAAACAAAGCAAAATTGAAGAAGACACAATTCCACTATCAGCTTCAACAAGAGAAACAGCTTAAAACTCATGTTATCGTGAAACTAACTCAATCAAGTCATCAACTATTTGCTACAGTTCAAAGGTAAACTGCATCATTTTTCAATACCTAGAAGAGCTTTTCCCACTTCATTCAATCCCGGAATCGCTCTCAGCATCAATGTATTCTGTAGACAGAAAACAAATTCAAATAACAAAGCATTAGTGCTCCGGAAAGAGCAAAAAATCTACAAAGCGTCGACATAGACACGTACATCGAACACGATACTGACACATAAAACAATGTAATAATTTATAAAAATGAAAGTGATGGAATATAACTACGTGTGCCAACACGTCAAACACCAGAACACCATTAGTGCTCTCGAAAAAACAAAAATCTACAAAACACTGGCACATAAACAACGTAATAATTTATGAAAATGTAACTGATGGATGATAACTATGTGTACCGACACTCAAACACCAAACACACTTATAATCCGAAATGTAGGTGCTACAAAGACATAAACTACACAAGGTAAAAAACTAACTAAATATTCAACCATTCACGCTAGAAACTTTCGATTCCAAAAAGATGTCGCAAACGTTGCATCAAAACTAAAGGTATGTTTGGATCGATAGTATAAGGATGGAATTATGGAATAACATCCATTTTTTTAAAATCTAAGTGTATCTTTGGTATCAAGGTTAGTTTTCCAAAATGACAGTGAACCGCTGTGAGTGTAAACCATGATTCTGACAAACTCACCACCATGATTCTTGCAAATTCACCATGATACCAAACATGCACTAATTAGATCATTTCATTTCCTTTCACTTCAATTTATATTATACTATCGATCCAAACATACCCATAGGTTTTGTTTGGGAGTTTATGAGGGGAGGGGGCTTTGGGAGGGGAGGTGCTAGGACCTTAAGAATTGAATTTCTAAGAAAGAACGCTTTTATTAAGAAATAGGAGAGATATCTCTGCTCCAAGGGTTTCCCCTTCACAGTAGAGAATACTCTATTCACAATTACAAATATTCAAAGATATCTCTCTAACTCCCTAACCTCCCTATTTATATAAATAGCCTTATAACAACCTCAACTAACTAACTATTATTAATAACTAATTCTACTCTTTTAAGTTCTAACAGGGGATTTGGGGTTCTATTTTTCTTCATTATACAAAATCTCTCTAATTTGGGGAACTAACAAAATATATTGGACTAGGATTTTAGAGGGCTTACATTTCAACTCTTTTCTATGTTATTATAATACTCTAAAAATTAAAAATATATTCATTATACATATTCTCTTATCATTCTTTACAAAATTAGTCTCCATATTTCCCTCTCTTCCCCTCCCATCCAAAGTCCCACCTAAGAAAAGCGAAATCGGAGCAAAACCTGTTTATCAAGAGGATGACGAAAATCATCAGCATCGAGGTCACGGAAGGCTAAAGCAGAACCAGCTCTACAAACAGGGAAACCGAGTTTTTTATTCTTCTGAACCGTCACGAACCGGAGCCCTGAACCGCCACCGAACCTGAATCTGTCCAAAGCATAAGCAACGAAGCTGAGTGGCTGAGAAGCAAAAGGCACAGAAGCCATGGAATGGAAGAAGAAACTAACGTTGGTGGTTAGGTTGGGAAAGGTGTTTTAGTTTTTTGAGAAATGAAAGAGAGAGGGTGAAAATTGGGATGCGAAGTGTAGAGCAAGTATAGAGCATGATGATGATATTTTGAGGATTGAATTGAAAGTTTGTTGGGATTGGGAATGTGGTTAACGTAAAGGAAGTGGCGACCACAACAGTTGCTCTTTGCTCTATGGTGTTTATTTCGCGCCCCTTCGTTGTCTCTTGTGTTGACTTAAATAATTACTTCCGCTGATTAATTAACAAAATGGGTAAAGTCTTTGCAGTAAGATATTGTAATTTAGGTACATGCCATTTAATCAAAAATTTAAATTAATTTTTGAATTATTAAAATAGTTTTTATAAGATATAATATATTATTATAAAATTTGTTGAAATATATAGTATAATATTGAATAATTAAAAATTTAATTAGTTTTTGAATTATCAAAATAGTTTTTATAAGATATAATTCATTATTATAAAATATTTTGAAATATACAGTATATTATCAAAATATTTTCTAACGGATGTAATTTAAAGATTAAATTAACATATGTTTTAATAATTTAAAAATTAATTTGAAATTTTTTTTTGTTGAATTAGGAATTAAAATACAACCATTTTATGCTTTTAAAAATTAAAATGGTGGTTTAGCCTTAACAAAATCGGAGTATAATCGATAATCTTGAGTTTTGAATTCGGCATAAGAGAGAAATATAGAGTCATTTAGAGTTTTTATTTAATAAAAAAAAATTCTTACTAATAATGTTATTTAAAATTTTTAACAGAATTATTTATTAAAAACGTTAAACCTTACAACCATTTTATACTTTTAAAAACTAAAATAGTAGTTTAGTCTTAGCAAAATCGGAGCGTAATCGATAATCTCGAGTTTTGAATTCGGCATAAGAGAGAAATATGAAGTCATTTAGAGTTTTTATTTAATAAAAAAAATTCTTACTAATAATATTATTTAAAATTTTTAACAGAATTATTTATTGAAAACGTTAAATAAATTAATTTACAATGTATTGATATAAAAGTCAATTGCCTTTTCTAAGTTTTCTATGTTTTTTTAATTTTGTATATGAATTTATTATGGTAAAGCTTTTATGATATAAAGTAAAATTAATTAAATTCTATTTACATCTGAAGAATAAACTATTTTACTTAGAGTTTACAACATTCATCCATATTATCCTTTAATATATTAATTATTCGTCCATAAAATTTTAAAATAAAAATCAAATACAGAATCTAGAGTTTACAACATTCATCCATATTATCCTTTAATCACTCTTGTAGGAATGTGGTAGTTTGTCTTTTTCTCTTTTATCAAAAATAATTCAAAGAATTCAACTCCAATTTAATAGAGTTTAAATTTGAATTAAGTTTTAAATATTTTTCTTTAAATTTAAATATTTTAGCTAATTTAAATTGTAATTTAAAGGATGGTTCGAGTATGGTATACTTCTCATGTAGGTTAGGCATTTTGTTGATGTTAATCTTTTGGGAGTTTATTCTCCACATTTAATTGTGTGTGGGTCTTTCTTTTTTTGATTTTTTGTTGATGTTAATCTCACATTGACAATGCTAAAAAGAACATTTTGCCCTTGCTCTGACCTTGTCATTCTTTACCTATTTTATCTGTCTACCAAGATGTATCGTATAGTCTTTCACAACTTTTTTAAATTCAGCTGAAGTTGTAAACTTCATCTCTAAAAGCAACTTAATTTCCTTAAATTGAGCTTCAACATTAAATTTTAGAAATATAACCCTTCTAGATTCATTATCTTCATCTGATGAGCTAATAACATCTCTAAATTCTTTCAATAGATAAGAAAACATTACTTCATCCGTTATATCATCATCACTCTCAGTACAAGAAGAATGTCTGGTATAAAGAGTCCTTTGCAGATTTATAATTGTGGGATACAACATCACCCAAATAATCACTTTTTCGGCCATCTAAAATAACAGTATATACTATTAATAAGCAAACATGAACGTCTAAAATTTAAAAATAGTAGAATAAACAAATCATAAAAACTTGGACCACAATAAAATAAATGACGCATAAAAACTGACCACTAACCTCTAAAAAATTTAAAGGACCACAAACTCATTAAACTAATATATTACCAAAAAGTAATATATTATTAATAAACAATAACATTTGAATGAGTATAAATATAAATACGGAAAAAGATATATGAAGAATAAAAAAAAACAATTATAAAAGGAAGAAAAAAACAATAGAGAAGTTGGAGTCGGAATAAAAAAAAAGTAACAAACTTATCAAAACTCTAAAAATATAACAAAAAAATACAACTAAGCATTGAGGATTATCAAACTCACCATCAAATAAGTCAAAGAAATTGAGAAGATGAATCGGTGTAAACAGCCGTTCAAAGGTACGTTGGAATTGGATCGGGTCAAACCAATATTAATTAAAAAAAAAGTTGATAAAATTTTTTTATTGAATATTAATGCATTAAATAAAAAAACATACTAATATTATAGTTTTATAATATTTTAAAAAGCTGGCTTAATTTATTACTACTAAGTACAAGCTTGCAACATTAATTGTACAACTTAAGCTGCAATAAATGTATCACTTTGGTTCAACATAAGTTGTTTTATTAATTAGTATTTTCTTTTAAAATGGTGTTTTTTCTCTCTCCTATTAACTTTTCTAGAATAAAAAGTTATTTTCATAAAATATTAACCATCAAATTTATTCTTTAAGTCATCAAATCCTTTAACTTTCTTTTTTCTTTAAAAAATGTAAATATATTTTATTGAATTAAATCACAACTACACGAGAATAAGATATGCTTATAGTAGTTTAAATACATTAGTACAACATTTATCCTTTAATGTGGAAATCACACATCTTTTTCCATAAAATATTTTTATAGTTAAAGATTCCAAAAACAAAATTAACCCATAAAATATTTTTATAGTTAAAGATTCCAAAAACAAAATTCACAAACATACCTTAACATTTACTTTGTCTCTAAAATTACACCATACTAACAAAACTACATTTTCAGCATTGGAAGTTCTAAAGCAAAAAAAAAATGTTATTCCTTTTTATTCTAATTTCATGATATAACTCCAAAATTTTAACTAAGGCTTTAGATAAAAAAATAAAATAGGATCCCAATTTTGTTGAGCTTGAGCTTCATTTTTCCTCTTCTTGGTGATTATTGACTTGAATATAACTTTCTTTTTCTGGACAAGTTATAACATTTTGTGGCCACTTCTCTTGCAAAAGGTACAACTTCTTGCTTTCTTTGACAATTCCATTCTATTTTTTGATCGTTCTATTTTGGAACAACTTTTTGTTATTGAACTTGGAGGATTTTTAATAAAATCTACTGCATTCTCCACATTCTCAATAGATGGACCTTTATCTTTAGGTCCTCCTTCACTAAGCATCATATTTACTTCGACCTGTCTTTGAAATTCATCACGTTACCAATGTAATGGCAAGTACCTTCTTGGAATCTGAAAGCAATCTTTATGAAGAAATATTGTCAATACATGACGATAAAGAATGCCCCAAAATTCATACAACTATAAACCGTTCTTCTTCAAAATAATCAATATTGTCAAGCTTGTAAAGCTTATAAAAATCAGCACACCATGATAAATATCGATTTCGAATAATTGAAGTAAACCAACCACTAAATTTAGCAGTAATGTGCCATATACAAAAGGCATGTTTTGTGGATGACATTTCAAAAGCAATTGGTTGAGTCATCCATGAATCTTGATCAATAATGATTGTCTTTGGAGGATTCTTCGCGAGAGTAACAAAAGTCTGGAAAAAAAAATCAAATATAAAATATGTGGGGATACTATTTAAAAAAAGAGATGTATATGAACTAAATTAACCATTGAATGCAAAAGTTTCTTGAATGCAAATGTATATGAACTAACTTCCAAAATATATTCTCTTAGTCTTTTTTCTTTATCAATAGTAAATGCAAATTGGATGCAAAAGTTTTCATCATTCGCACATTTGTAAAACAGTTTTCAATAGTAACTGCTTCCTAGTCATCGTTACTTAATAACTTCATATTATTCATTATTTGGAAGATTGTTCAAATCAATCAAATATGTGACTCTCAACCAACGTAAATAAATTCATATTATTACTGGATTGCCAAAAATAAAATAAAATAAGGGATTAGTGGTGAAATACTTATTAAAAGTACCAAATGTACATTACATTAAAAAATTAAGAAAAGATAAATGCACTCAATGTTGTCAAAAAAGAAAAACGTGAAAGCCATTGAAAGAAAAGTAAAGTTGTTAAGTTATTGTGGTATAGGGACCATATGAGAACAAATGGATGGGTCTTGTCCACTTGCCATATATCCTTGACAATGTTTTCCAACGTTGAAGGAGAAAGTGTGATAGAAAAAAGAACATAGTTACAATGGGGTTGTATTTAGAAGATGACTATTTAGTTTCCTTATTTCTAAGTTTTTCATAAGATATAGTAAATAAAATGATTAATAGGAGAGAAAAAAAATAATCTCTCAAAAAAAAAAATAATTAATAAGACAATTTATATTGAACAAAGAGGTATATTTATTGTAGCTTAAAGATGTGCAATGTTGCACACTGTAAGACCCTTAATTTTAAATATTAATCTTGGAATTAATGTCAAGGGCATTTTGTAAAATATTTAATATATGTATGTTTTAAGTGAATATATATATATAAATATTTATTTCGAAGTATGAATTAAAATTATTGGATGTAGAATTAAATTAATTTAATTTCAAGTAATTAAATTAATCAGACCATTAAGTAAGGATTAGTGGCTAATTGCATGACAATTAAAAGCTGGAAATCAGACAAGTGGCAAGTGAGGTGGCACCATGAGAGCCTATAAATAGGAGTGAGAAGGATGGTGAAGTCATAACACCATTCCTTCCTCCTCACTGCCCATATTGCATGTACCAACCCCATTTCCTCTCTCATTCTGTCTTTGTTCTGCCCAGTTTCCCGAATTCAAATTAAAGAGAGGGAATTCCTCAAGACTCCAGTAACTGAGAATCCAAGCCTCAAACCTGAAAACCCCCAGTGGTAAAGTTAACCTCCACCTCGTTACGAAGCCAAAGAGCCCAGTTTTGCAGCAGCAAACTCAGGGAGCAGTTCGCCGTTTTTGACGCCCAGACTTGAGCAGAAGCAGAGCACGCTACAAGGGTAAGGGCACCTTCCATTTTTAGCTGCATTAGGGCCATGAATGAGTGTTATTTCAATTCTGTTTTAAGAGAAAGACTGTTTTCGAAAATGACATTTGAAATAAAATGCATTTTTGTTGATATGTGATTTATCTGAGATGGTGGTTGCTACTGTTTTTCTAATAAAACATGCTATTTTACTTATGAGTGAAAGCTGGAAAATGTTGCATGTCATTTTAATGATGAATAAAATGCATGTCTTAAAACTGTTTTGAAAATAGTCTTAAAATGCAAAAATGCATTATGTTTGGGGTTTGTTGTTCAGTGATGCTTGCATGATATTCTGATGTTTGAAGAAACTGAGTATTTGCGTATTTCTGATGTTTTGAAGAAACTGAGTATTTGCATGTTTCTGATGTTTGAAGAAACTGAGTAGTTGCATGTTTCTGATGTTTGAAGAAACTGAGTATTTGCATGTTTCTGATGTTTGAAGAAACTGAGTATTTGCATGTTTCTGATGTTTGAAGAAACTGAGTACTTGCATGTTTATTCTGATGAGTGAGAAAACTGAAGTGTTACATGATGTGTTGATGGTTTAGAAAGCTGGATAATTATGATTCTGTTTTGTTCTGGGTGATTCTGATGATATGAATGATTCTGATTCTGGATGTCTTGTGTGATTTTGATGATATTGATGATTCTGATTCTGGTTGTTTGTGATGATTCTGGTGGTGTTGATGATTTAAAGGAAAAAGGGATTTTAAATGAGGAAAGGGTTTTGAAAAAGTGCATAATTTGTTTAATGTTTGGTTGTCATCTTTAAAAGAAATAGTTAAAAAAAATGCTTTTGCACAACAATTAATTCTCTCTTTTGAACTATCGAATTGTGTTGAATATGAAGCTTGAGTTCTTGTGTTTTTCGATGTTTGATGCTGCTGCCTGAAGCCTCCTTTTATAGATGTAGATAGGGCTTTGTCCAAGCTTAAATTCCAAATAGATCTTGCTCAGATTTCCTTTGAAAATACTGTTGGTCAATCATCTTTCACTTAAATAAAAATCGTATATTTTTAGCTTCAGATTGCATTTGAAAATTCTATTGACCAATCTTGTTTCTTTTAATTTCAAACCATATCTTTTTAAGCTTCAGATTGCATTCGAATTTCTTCAAGTCTTCAGTGATTTTTTGAATCAAATCCCCTTAATACTTTGATCAAATTTCTATCAAAATTTAATCAAGTCTTCACTAATTTGCATCATGATTAAATTATGGACTGTATGATCATCTGATTTCGGCCAACTCTAGACCATGTAATATGATATGTGCCAATTATGTGATCCTCTGATCTCGATCAATTCTGGACCATGTGATCTGATCTGTACCATTCTATGATCCTCTCATCTCCGCCAATTCTGGACCATATGATTTGATCTGGACCATTGATCTTTTAATCTGGACCATTGATCTTTTCAACTGGACCATTTATCTTCTAGTCGAGACCATTGATCTTTTAATCTGGACATGTATCCTCTGATATGGACCAAGTTTGGAGTGAGTCTGAATTAAATATGGACTAAGTCTTATGTTCTGGACAATTATATCTTCTGATCTGGACTAATTTTTATGTTCTGGACCATGCTATCTACTGCTCTAGACCAAGTCTGGATTGAGTCTTATATTCACGACCATGCTATCTTCTGGTCAGGATTAAGTCTAGACCAAGTTTGACTTATGTTTCTTTCTAGTCTGGACCAAGTCTCCCTCTGACAAGCTTCCTTCTAGTCTGGACCAGATCTCCTTCTGGACTCTACTTCCTTCTGATCTGGGCCAAGAAAGATATCCTCTAATGATGTTATTTTTCCTTCCCTTTGATGATATCCTCTGATTGATGCTATCCTCTGATGTTTGCCTTTGATGAGATCCTCTGATATCCTCAAGATGTATCCTCTGGTCGAAACTTCTGGTGACATTTTTATCCTCTGGTTGCTTCCTCTGGACGTATCCTCTGGTGATGTCATGCTCTGATTTTGCACAGCCTCTGATTTGTTCTTCTAAGTCAAAATACAATTTACATAAAATACTTTTGTTAACATCAAAACTTTGATTGAAAGAACCAACTTGATTCCAACAATCTCCCCTTTTTTGATGATGACAAAACTTTGTATTTTTTATAACTATTTTTTTTTCTTTTGACTTTGACTCCCCCTAGGACTAAAATTTTTTTTGACTTTTTCTCCCCCTAAGTCTAATGCCCCAGATTCTTTATCAAATACATCTTCTCCCCCTTTGTCATTAGACAAAAAAAATTGAAGGAAGAAAGGAGATCCTCTTGGTTTTTTTTTTACCTTTTTTTTTATCTTCTGACCTTTTTTTTATCTTCTGACTTTTTTTATTTTGAAAAACAATACACAACAATAAAAATAAAATAACATACATAAAAAATTAAACTAAGTTATTTGGTTAAGGATGAAGATAAGGTTAAGGTTTTTTTTTATGAAGTCAAACCTAACTTCAGGTAGTGGCTTAGTGAATATGTCAGCCCATTGATGGTTAATGTCTACAAACTGGATGTTGAGTGTCCCTTTTTGAACATAATCTCTGGTGAAGTGGTGTTTGATCTCTATGTGTTTGGCTCTAGAATGTAGGATAAGGTTTTTGGTTAGGTTGATGGCTGAAGTGTTGTCATAGTATCCACTAAGTTGATATGTAGGAGTTTCTTTGTAGAACAGGGTGAAATTGATAGTGCCTTTTAGGTATCTCTGTAGGATTTTTGGCCTTAGTCATCCTTTTTCATGTGAGCTGGTAGGGTGCATTGGGGTAGCCATAGATTTGCAATCACTCATCTTAAACTTCTTGAGAAGCTCTTTTGTATATTTTCTTTGATGAATGTATAGACCTTTTTGACTTTGCTGAATTTGAATTCCTAGGAAGAACTTAAGTTCTCCCATCATGCTCATTTGAAATTCCTACTGCATCAATTTAGAAAATTCATGGCAGAGAGTGTCATTAGTAGATCCTAAGATAATATCATCAACATAAACTTGAATAATCAGAATATCATCTTTTATTGATTTTCTAAAAAGAGTATTGTCTACTTGTCCTCTTTCAAAGTCATTTTTAAGTAGGAAGTTACTAAGTCTATCATGTCATGCCATAGGTGCTTGTTTTAAACCATAAAAAGATTTGTTAAGTTTAAAAATGCACTTTTAACATCCATTTGAAATAATGAGATGTTATTATTAGCAGCAAAGGAAAGTAGGATACGAATAGCTTCTAACTTGGCCACTAGAGCAAAAGGCTCAGTGTAGTCAATACCTTCTTGCTGACTGTATCCTTGTGCAACACATTGTGCCTTATTTCTGGCAACTTCTCCTTTTTCATTTAGCTTGTTTCTGAAAACCCACTTGGTTCCAATAATGTTCTTTTCTAGTCTTGGAACTAGATCCAAAATATCATTCATTTAGCTATTCTTGCATTGGTAGACTCAATCTATATCCTTCTTCTCTTTAGATTTATCCTCTGAAGATTTGTCGTATTCTTGCTTGAAGCTTCTGCTTTTTCAAGTTCTTTTGCCTGCATCAGCTTCTGGTTCTGGTAAACCTGCATAGGTTTCCTCTGGTTCTGATAAACTAGCTTCGGTTTCCTCTGGTTCTGGTAAACCAACATCAGTTAACTCTAGTTCTGGTTAACCTGCATTAGCTTCATCTTGCTTTGACTTTTCAGATCAAGCTATTTGTCATAATACAAACTAAATAATTTAAAAGTGAAATTAATACAACCAGAACATCAGTTCTGCTCTGGTGGTTTCTGCTTGTTTTTGAAACCACTGGAATGTTGTTTCTGCTGAAGTGTTCATATTATATGGATCACTTGATTCCTTTGACAGTTTGAAAACCTGCAGAATACTTATCCAGCTTTGATTTTTGAGATCAAGCTTCTTGTTATCACAATAAATATAAATATCAAACAATAATAATATTTAACGATAGATATAACCTATATGTCACAGCTTCAGTTTCATTCTGAAAATCCTCTTGTTTCTAATTTTCAGATTCTGAATCTTTATATTCTATGATTAGAGGGTTTGGATGATGGGCTTTGCATTCCCTTCCAGATTTGTAGTCTTGATGAATGTCACTGGAGTGTTCAAAGAAGTCTCCAGATTCTGACACTTTTCTTTCTGCTGATATATCATGTTCTATTGATAGTTCTAGACATGATGATAATTATGATGCTCTAGTAGTTCCAGTTTTGTTGATATGTGTGATTCCTCTGCCTATTTTTATTTGGTTGATATGTGTGCTTTCTCTGTCTGTTTTGATATTTCTAGTTCTTCATGTGGTTCTGGTTCTGATAGTTATTTTGTTGACCAGTTCTTCTTCCACCATAGTCAGTTTGCTTCTGTTTGGCAGATGTTGGGACATAGACCTTTTTCCCTTCATATATTGCCAGCATCCATTGACCAGGCACCATGACTGGTGTTTCACTTTGGTTGCTCAGAACATCTGCAACATAAACAATTTTATCTTTTTGTACCCAAATTTGGTTGGGTTCGGGTTTGTTAGTCTTGAAAGATTTCTTGTCTTTTCTTGTTTTTATCATGGGACAAGACAATTTTGAGTGACCTTTCTTAGCACAAACAACACACAAAACATCAGAGGGAATAGGTTTAGTTGCAATTACAAATTCATCAAATCCTAAGCCTTTTTTACCATTGTTACTAACCCCATAGATCATAGAAACATATTTGCTTCTTTCCATACCATTAAAATAAAATCTTGTAAAACTTGTTCATGCATATCAGAATTACATACAATATTTGATGTTGAACAAATATTACTTTTTAGAGTTAGGTTTTCAGATTTAAGCTCAGCAATATCAGTTTTAAGAGTTGCATTTTCTGTTTTACATTCTGCATTTTGATTCTTTAAAACATCAATTTCTTTGGTTAGAGTTTTATTTTCTTCCCTAAGTGTTTTCAGTTTTAAAGACCGTTTGTTATTGATAGTTAAAATATCATTCATTGCAGTAATTAAATCAGATCAAGTGAGTTCAGAAAATACATCTTTTTCATCTTCTGATGATTCACTTCCAAAATCAGATTCTATATCGGATCCAGAAGCAGCGCCTATGTGAGCCATCAAAGCCAGTTCTGTTTCTGATTCACTTCTAGAATCAGAGTCTGTGTTGGATCTTGAGGCAGTGCTGGTGTAAATCATCAGAGTCAGTTCTGCTTCTTCATCTTCTGATTCTTTTCCAGAGTCAGCATATGGGTCAAATCCAGAGGCAGAATGAATATGAGCCATCAGAGCCAATTCTGCTTCTTCTAATTCACTTTCAGAGTTGGATTTTTTGTTGGATCCAGAGGCAGAATTGATAATGGGCCATCATTGCTAATTCAACTTCTTCATCATCAGAAGATTCATCAGAATCATCCCATGTTGCCATCAGATTTTTCTTCTTGGGTTTGTAGTCTTTCTTGTGGTGTTTTCCTTTCTCTGGATTCGTGCATTCTGATTTGATGTACCCAGGTTCATTGCATCCATAGCAGATAATGCCCTTCTTGTCTTGTTCATTGTTTCCTCTGTTGGAATGCTTGGAATTCCTCTGGGGAAACTTCTTCCTTCTGTTTTGCCACATTTTCAGAATCTTTTTTTGTTATGAAGGCAATGTCTTCTGCTTCTGATTTTTGATTTTGGTCCTCAGAATCACTATCTTCTGATTCTGTTTCTGTTTCTCCTTCTGCTTTAGAACTTTCTTCCGTTTGGACTTTAAGAATAGGGTTTTATTCTTCTTCTTGGGTTCATCTTCTTCAAGCTCTATTTCATGTGACTTGAGAGAGCTGATTAAGTCATTTGCTTTGTGAATGGCAGTGATCTTTGGTCTCCACTTCGTGGGAAGACTTCTAAGGATTTTTTCACATGGTCAGCAGTGGTATAGCTCTTCTTGAGTACTCTTAATCCTGACACCAGAGTCTGAAATCTGGAAAACATTGCTTCAATGTCTTCATCTTCTTCCATCTTGAACAGCTCGTACTTCTTGACTAGAATGTTGGCCTTTGCTTCTTGAACTTGCCTGCTGCCTTTGTAATTCAGAACTAGACTATCATAGATGCTCTTTGCTGTTTCATTTTAGTGCACTTGTCAAACTCCTTGAATGTGACTGCATTGATCATGAACGTTCTGGATTTATGATGTAACTTAAAAATCTTCTTCTGGTCAGCACCAAAATCTTTCCTGGGAATTTTAACACCATCAGCATCTTTAGGAGAAGTATAGCCATCTTCCACCATGTCCCAAAGTTCAGGATCTTGTGAGGAAAAAAAACTCTTCAACCTGTCCTTCCAGTGCTCGAACCATTCCCCATCAAACATAGGTGGTCTATTGATGTTTCCTCCAATAGCTTCTTCATTGATTCCAAACATGTTGAACCTATGGATCTTTCCTCAAACACTGTAAAGTGCTCAGTCTTGAGACCGAGCTCTGATACCAATTGAAGGTGCAAACACGAGAAGGGGGGTTGAATTGTGTTTTCCAAACTTTGAATCTTTTTGTAGTTTTGTTGAATGTTGATTTGATTTACTTGATGAATAAATAATCAGACTTAGTAGCGGAAAATAACAGCATAAGAACACAACAATTTATCCTAGTTCACCATTAACTTGGCTACATCCAGTCCCTTCATCCTGAAGGCTTTAATCCACCAATTCAAATCTTTGAATTACAGCACCTGACCCTCCATGCCAATCTTCTCAAATAGCCTAACAACCCTAGACTTTTGAGGAACGAAAACAACATCTTGACTCTCACTACAAAAAAATTAAAAACATTGCGACGGTTTTGAAAGGCATTTGCGGCGGTTCGAACCGCCTCCAATGTGCCTTTGCGACGGTTCGTCAACCGTCGCAGATTCGTGCGTCGCGAGGCGTTTTTGCGATGGTTCACAAAACCGTCGTTGCAACCATCGCAAAGTTTGCGACGGTTTGAAAACCGTCGCTGCAACCGCCTCAAAGTTTTTTTTTGCGACGGTTCAAACTGTCGCAAAACACGTTAATTTTTGTTTTTTTGAAATTTCTTTGTGACGGTTTTGAAAACCATCGCAATCCTAATAATTTAAAATAAAAAAATATTATACAATATTTTCTGATTTTTTATTAAATAAAATAAAAAATATTTATAAATTAATATAATCCACATAATTTAAATAAACAATTAAATAACTATTGTAACTAAATTCAATTTCTATAATTTTTTCAAAATAAATAACACAAATTCATACATTAACTGAACTAAAATAATAAATAACTCCATGAAAGATAAAAATACACAAATATTCATGAAATATAAACATACACAAATATTCAAAACACAACTATTCATACACAAATATTCAAAACATTAATGGAGTGACTAAACAAACAAAACAACTCCATGAAAGATAAAAGTTTAATGAAAATATCTAATCAGTCCCTAATGATGTTCGACGATCATCAGGTTGGTGGCTAGAAACAGATGAACGTCTACCATCTATTAGCGATTCTATGTCTGTTGCCTGGAAAAAAAATTACATTAATTATTACACAATTGAAATTTTTAACCAAAGACAAACTGTTCGATCTAATGGGATTTTATAAACAGGATTCATAAGAAAATAATTTTACCTTTTTTTCTCCAGAATTTTGCATTTGCAACAAGAAAGCAATTTGGTCTTTCAACATATCAAATCAGCATCCCTTTTCTTAAGCATATCGATTTCATCTTGCATTTTCTCCATCTTGTCATTAGCTTCAGAGGATGACATTGATCTTACAGAGTGAGAAGTAGATGTAGTGATTTGAGATGGTGTTATTCCAAGTCCCATACAACGAACATATCCTGGATGTTCTTTTCCAAACACATTAACAAATGCTTCATCTGAAGAATGAGTCTTCCCAATTTCAGATTGCAATTGTTCCTGCACAAGCAAAGGAAGCAAACTAAATTCCTCTATATAAGAGAAAGGTCTAGAATTCTCAACCATTTTAATAGAAAAATGCCATGACTTAGTACATTCAAATATATGTTGCAAAAGAACAATCAATTTGATATCATCTAAGACGATAAATAGATGAACTATATTGGTACAAGCACCAAAACTAACTACATCCAACCATAATGTACCAAATCAAGCCTATGTAACATTGAAGCAAGCACACCAACATTGAAGCCTATAGTTTTATAACTTTGTAACTGACTATTATCAACCAAAATAACTAATATTGTAAATTTGCAACTCACTATTACCAAAACTGACAATTGCATCTTGAATTTATAAAGTGGTCAATAAGAAATAATTACAATTAACACTTCTATTCTATACACTTACATATTTTTCCTTGGCTTCGTCATTGACAAATGACCCATCAGACTTTTTATGACAAATTGAATACATTTCACCCCTGCTGTATTTTCGACCATCTCTCAGTTCCTACACGTATACATATGTAATAAGTAGTTGTTCAATTAAGTATGCAATTAAAAGTAGACTGAGTGAATCCTACCAACTCATCCCTTTTCCTTGCAAGCGTCTTAGAGCCTAATGTATGAAGGATCGTTAGCTTTTCTCTATTTGCAGTATTTTTACCAGCCTTCTCCTGTAGTGAAAACAAATGACATCAGAAAACATAATAGTAAACAACAAATGACAAAGGAACAGAAGAATGGTTACCATTGTTTCTGTCTTGCACCTATATTGGACAAAAACAGTCCAATGATCTGGATTAATAGAACGTGGATAATTTTGTAGGTTTTCCTCTAAAGAAAGATCCCACTTATAAAATTTCTTAAACAACCTAAATCGTGCATCTCGCCATTTCTTTCCAAGGCTCGTAAGGATATATTTTTTGTTGTATCCATCATCAACAACAAATTTTGACTAACAGAATCATAAAAAAAATGTTAGTTTACAATCAGAACATTAAATAAAGAATATTCGGTTGTTTATCTATTGATACCTTTATTTTATCCCTAAAAGTTTCATTTTTTCTTGCCGATGGAAGTTGTTTCCAACTGTCGTACATTATAGGAAAATCTTTAAACTTCCTTGCAATTTCACCCAAAAAACCGCCTAACAAACCAGCAGTTGATCCTATCGGTTGCCCATCTGAATTCCATCTAGTTATTATCCTGCTAACATTAGGAGGAGCTTCAAGCACGTCCGTTACCCTTAAGTGTGTCTTTGAAATATGTCATGCCTCATCTAACACATAATTCAATGAAATATGTCATATGTCAACCATGTAAAACAATTAAATTATATAAATATAATTAGATATTAGATAACATACTAATAACTTCTACATCCTAATATGTAGAATTCCTTTTTTGAGAAATTTCTGGCTCATCTTCAACGACAACTTCAGAATGATAGGATGTTTCTTGGAAAGGTAGTGGTTCTATCACTTGCACTACTCTTGGTGTTGTCGCTTGAGATGGTGGTGATTTTGTCGATTGCACTGTAGTTGGTGGTGCTATCATTGGAGAATGTAGTGGTTCTATCGCTTGCATTCCTGGTGGTGTTGTCGCTTGAGAAAGTGGTGATTTTGTTGATTGCACTGCAGCTGGTGGTTCTATCATTGGAGAAGGTAGTGGTTCTATCATTGGAGAAGGCAGTGGTTCTATCATTGGAGAAGGTAGTGGTTCTATCGCTTGCATTACTGGTGGTGTTGTCACCTGGGTAGGTGGCACAGCTGTCGTTTGGACTGTTGGTTGTAAACCATGTCTCCGCAAGTTCTTCATTTTGGCTACCTTAAGATCTTCGGGTAGTATAAGTCTTGAACGACCCTTCGTGAAACGCTACAATCATTTATTATCCAATTAAATAAATAAAAATCAACATATAATACAAATAAGAAACACGTTATATTGTTAGTATTTTGAGTTATTACTAACCGTTGTGGTTTTTGAAACGGTAGAAGAAGATTTGTGAAGGGATTGAGAGAGGTGAGTTAGATTGAGAGCTTCCATCCTTTTGTGATTATCTTCAATTGTTTTGCGTCGAATATCCTCATATGATGATTCCATTTTGATCACAAGATTGAGACTTCAAACACACTTATACTGCAAACATTAATTACAACCAAGTTAGACCGTTGCAAATAGGTAAACAGATAGAATGCAATGTAAACAGATAGGATGCAAGCTAAACATTACACACAACGCAACAATAAAAAAATTAGTAAATAAATAACATAGATCAAAGAGTACCATATCATAAATTCATATCATGGTTATTGTCATCAAAATCATCATTAAAAGTTGAAGTGTCAGGATCATCATCTGTAGCCATTCTTGCCAATTGTATATGTGTGGTTTCGTTAGAAAAAATTTGATCCAAATTTTGAGATGGGTATGGTTCAATGGGTGCCATAATGTCATCATCTCCACCCATGTCATACAAATCTCTTGGCTTTAAATGAATAGGTATGCTCCATCCTTGTTCCTTTTCATCATCCACATAATAAACCATTTGAGCTTCTGACGCTTTAATGTATGGCTCATCATCTTCATGCTCTCCAGTATGTATTAGTCTTGCAAAATTTATAGAGGTAAAACCCAACTTATCTGCTTTAATTCCTCTTAGATTTGTGGTATTAGCCCATTTGCATTTAAACATGGGAACTTTGAAGCCATCATAGGAAAGCTCAATGATATCTATCAATCTTCCATAGTAAGGCACCCCTCCATATCTCATTTGGGCATCACTATTGCTAGAGTAACTTCGTGTTCCGAACATGCCAAAAACTCCACTATTTTGAGTTTTTAATAAATTGTCTCGTGCCAATGTTCGAAATTTGAATCCATTGACATTATATGCAGTGAACCTTCTAACTTTATCAGAAGGACCTTGAGCAAGACTAGTGAGAACATGTTTATCCAATCCACTGATGTTGTCGAGATTGTTGCAAATCTAAACACCATAAAATACACAATTAGTCACATTCTTATTAAAAACGAAACCAACTCAATCACCAATTTTGTCATAACACTAACACGATTGTGGAACCAGTGAAGAAACTCTCTATGAACCTTCTTGTCTACCTCAGAAGCACTCCTTGCACCACTCCTCATTTGGCTTCGAACAATACTTCTATATTGCCTAGGTTATTTCAAATTAGATGTATAAAAAAGAAAAATTAGTGTTAAATAATACAAATAGAATAAAATTATTTACCTTAGATAGTAGTCAACTATGATGCAGTTTGTTAAAACGTGTCTATGAGCCTGTAACTTTTCAATTGGTGTAAGGGTGTAGTATGAAGATCCACCAACAGATTTTCCAACTTTAGGAAATAATTCAGATACACGTGAGTCAGTTTGTATCTCATTAATAGGCTCATCATCTACACGACCAACTTGATTCCATCTAGTCTTAATGTTGTCTAGATACCTTGAACAAAATGTAAGAATCTCTTGTACAAGGTATCCTTCTGCAATAGACCCTTCTGGTTGTGCTTTATTACGTACATACGATTTAAGTTGTCCTAAGTACCTATTATTGAACCGTAATAATATTAGTTAGAACAAAATTGTCCAATACAAATTATTGAAGGAACAAGATCACACATATTTTACCTTTCAATAGGATACATCCATTGATAATGAATACTATCATCAATGTAAAAAAAGTGAGATATTGGGGTCTCTTCTAACAATACTAATACTATGGATTTTAGATTTTATTAAAATGTTGGCTTTCCAATAATAAGCCACAGATAAGTTGATGTCACTTGTCGGAGTCCCTCTGATGTTTAAAAGCAGTGCAAGTATTGCTATAGATATGGATAAAAAAATTCACCATAATTACGCATCTTAACCTAATACAAATTAATTTTTTAGGAAATCCATAACAAAATAGTTTGAGAGAGGAAATCCCATTCAATTTCTATCATATACCTTTGGCATGTCCAGCTTTATTCCAACCAATTTTTGTTGTGATTCTACCTTTCAAGAACATGGAACATTTCAAAAACAATTAGAGTCTTATTAGTGATGACTTTGAACAAAGTCACTTTGAGAAGGACTCATGAGGTAAAACACTCTTAATTTTATTAGCAATAATTTTAGTGATGATTTTAAAGATTACTTGCACTTTTGTTAATGTTGCTATTGGTTATATATTTCTTTAAAATAAAATAAAAATATACAAAATTGAAAATCATAATAACTGATTATTTTACAATAAGGTTGATATTTTTGTAATGAATGGTGAGCGGTTATGTTGCAACAATGTTGTTATTTTTGTAAATGAGCGGTTCATTTGTAAATTTCTATTTTTAATGGTATATTATATTTGTTGTATAAGAAATGGTAAACATAACATTAAACTCACATTCTATCTCTCAATACATTCTAAAAATATCGATTGACTAGAAATCACGGATTCAATGTAATATTATTATTTAATATCTCTTGTATGAAAAATACCTTTCACGCATATTTTACCTTTCAATAGTTTAACTTCTTCAACAAGGTGAACAACCAAGTGAACCATAACAGTGAAGAATGAGGGAGGAAATATCATTTCCATGTGGCATAAAGTGAGGACAATTTGGTTTTGAAATTTTTCCAACTCATCAACATTCAATACTTTACTACATAATTGTCTAAAGAATGAGCAAAACTCAATCAATATAGCTGAAACATCATCAGGTAATGTTGCTCGAATGGCTAACGGTAGTAGTTGTTCCAACAATATGTGACAATCATGACTCTTCAACATTCCATTCAACTTAAGGTTTTCCATGTCAATGCATCTAGAAATGTTGCTCGAATAACCATCAGGAACAGTGATATTCTTTAAAGTTGTTAAAAATCCCTTCTTTCCTTTAGTAGTCAGAGTAAAGACGGCTGGAGAAATTCTTCCATTTTCATTGGGCCAAAGATCAGGTCTTATGCCCATAGCTTTAAGGTCTTTTCGTGCATTAATATGATCTTTACTTTTTGCGCTATCGTTTAGCAAAGTAAATATGATATTATCGCACACATTTTTCTCAATATGCATCATGTCAAGATTATGGCGCAGAAGATTATCCTTCCAATATGGAAGTTCAAAGAATATGCTTTTCTTTTTCCATTGTTGATTGATACCTTGTGTAGGTCGTCCACCACGTGTTCTTTTTCCCGATCGTTCTTTCTCTGGCTTTCTACCAAATGTGTTATCAATGTTTTGAACCTGTTCAAGAATTTGAAGCCCAGATAACATTTTAGGTGGACCACGCATATCTTGTTGACCATCAAAGCGGACCTTGTTCAATCTAAATCTATGTCTCTGATCAAGAAAACGACGATGACCCATAAAACACCATTTTTTGCTATGAGGGAGACGACAAGGAGTAGAGTCAATGTTATACGATGGACAAGCAAGTCCGGTGTAAGTGTTCCACCCAAAAAGTGTACCCAACCCCGGAAAATCGCTAATTGTCCACATCAACGTTGCATGCAATGTAAACATCTCTTTTTTAAAAGAATCGTATGTTTCAACACCTGTTGCCCACAATTCCTTTAATTCTTTGACTAGAGGTTGTAAGTAGACATCAATATCATTTCCTGGCATTTTTTTACCAGGAATTATCATTGACATTATAAAAGAGGTTTGCTTCTTGCACACCCATAGAGGAGTGTTATATGGAATGAGAATAACTGGCCAAATACTATAATTTGTACTCATCATACCAAAAGGATTAAAACCATCACTAGCCAATGCAAGACGCACATTTCGCGGGTCTGATGCAAACCAACTATGTTTCAAGTCAAAATATTTCCAAGCTTCAGAATCTCTAGGATGCCTCAACATTCCATCATTCTTATCATCGATCGCATGCCATCTCATATCCTCGGCCGTCTTCGAGGACAAAAATAATCTTTGTAATCGTGGTTTTAATGGAAAATAACGAAGCACTTTTGCAGGAACTTTCTTTCGTTTATTGCCATCACCAGACACCCCAACTGCACCAACTTTTGCTTTTGATTTCCATTTGGAAGTGTTACAAATTTTGCAGGACTCCCTCTCTTCATCTTCCTTATTACCCCAATAAAGCATACAATTATTCGGACAAATAGGGATCTTTTCGTAATTTAAACCAAGCTTTGTGATTGTTTTCTTGGCTTCATAGAATGATTTTGGTATATTTGCAAATTCAAATGCATCTTTTAATAACTCTAAAACCATTGTCATGGCTTTATAAGTCATTCCACATAAACATTTGATGTGATACAACTTTACCAAAAAAGATAGTATTGAATATTTAACACACCCTTCATACAAAGGTTGTTCTCCTTCTCTACTTAATTCATAATACTCTTTCGCCTCTTCATACCTTTGTTGACTTGCATTTGGCACCGTATCTTCATTCCGATCAATCTCGACATTTGATTCAATGGGTACTTCGTTTGCATGCTTTTCAACTCCAAAAGCATCGTCGATCATGTTCTGAAGATGATCATCAACGACAACTGTGTCTTCAACTATATTTGAAACACTACTAGGTGAGATAGAACTAGTTTTTCCTATCGACTCCCCATGATGTACCCAAATTGTATATCCCGTTGGAAATGGTTTGCACTTTAAGTGATCGTACATTACACTTCTACTCTGCGGTTTTTTGAAACCACAACGTTTACAAGGGCATATTATTTCGCCATTTTCTAATTCATCTCGAAAGGCAAAATTAATAAACCCCTTTATCCCTTGATCATATTCAATTGATGTGTGTGGCTTCATAATCCATGACTTATCCATTACTTCAAACAAGAAACACATAATGTTATTTTGACACATAAAGAAGATAAACCTCTACTTAATTAATAAAGTAGATTCACAAAACATAAGAATTAACACAGCAACACAGCTCATTTCATTACTTTTCACAAAACATAAGAATTAACACAGCTACACAGCTCATTTCATTACTTTTCACTTGAAGTCTTATAAATTATTGTGTACCAGAATTTGTGTACCAGAAATTCTTTGAAATATAAATATTAAAAGTATTGTGTACCAGAATTTGTTTTAGCTTGTCGTTCTCTTCTTTTAGCAGATTCAGCTCTGCTTCTAGCTCTACTGTATATGCCTGCATTACAAGATTTTTCCATAAGGGAAAGGACCTCAAATGTAATAATGTATGCTGATGGATAAATGATATTAATATATAGCAAAATTGATAAAAATACATGCATAAATGTATTTCTTAGTAATGGAAATATACAGATTATTTATGGATGTAACTGCTAGAAATCAATAATAGTTTGTCCATGCAACTACAGAGTTAAGCTGACCCTTGCAAAGAAATTTTATAGTCTCGCAATGAATGGTTTATCATGTTCCGCATGCATCACACGAAATATCAGCTTCATTAACTATGAAATCAGATTTCATTAACTAGTTTGGAAGGTAGAAGGAGGCTTCAATGAATAATCAAAAGTGGTGAGAGGAGGACCTATTGATCCTACAAAGCTTTTTGTTGAACTTGCTCCAATGGAGATTTGGACATTCTTTGTTGACTTTAATCCCCTACAAACAGTTCCTGCAGCAGAAAATCATGTAGCAATGTAACAGAGAAGCACGTATGTTTTATTGTTGCAGTGTTTGAAATAATATGTATTTTCCATATTTGCTTGTAAATTAATAATAACTTTTGTGATATGAGTTAATATGAATATAAAAGTTTACAACCACAATCTGATTTGAAGTCGACATACTGCAACATCAATTAAAAAAAGATATGAAAGGCATTTAGAGCTAATAAAAAACAGGCATTATTATAAGGACTACTCAAGTGTGAAAATTATCAATAGCTATTTTCATAGCTAGTGTTATAAAATAGCTCACCAACAGTGAATAGGAATTCAAGTAAAGAAAAGAACAATGTACCATTTTGCCTTTAGGTAACCACCAACAAAAGTTAATCACATTGGCACCTATATCAAGTTTTAAAATGTGGCTCCAAGGATCATAGTTACAATTACATTGTGATACTTGATATTGCATAAAATTACCTATTTGTTTAACAGAAAACACATGTGAACTCCACACAGTTGCAGAGATCTCAAAATGCAAGAATCATAAAATCAAAATGTAGGATCTCAAAACACATGTGTCCAGTTATAGCCAAGAAAACACTATCAAACCTATAACCATTTGACTAAAGAATCCCAGTGATTTTATCAGTAATTCATGCCCCCTAACAAATTCAACAACACTCTGATAAAACAAAACCACAATTCTTCTCAGAAACACATATAAACATGGCTAAAGAATTCATTGCTATATCTAGTATCTACACAAATAATACAATTGATATAAAGGGATGATTTTCAATTGATATATTGGATTGTAAATGTAAAAATTAATAATGCTAAAATAAAATGTAAATGATTTCAATATTTCAGCTATGAGACAAATCTATGACTATGACTAAAACCATTGATGAACAAGAACACCACTTTGTCTAAGAGAATTGAAAAGCTGCAAACATTGATCATATGTTTTCTCATACTTGGGACTTCTTTCTCCAGGACAACACCTCTGCCATCTATTGTAATGACACTAAAGAAAAAATTCATCAACCAAACAAATAGCACCGCTTTCAAACAATCTTGGAATCAAATCAAACTCAGTACCCTCAACGTCCATTTTCATAACAGCAAACAAACAGCAACTATGCTCTACCACAACAATCAATGCATATGAAATCAAAGCAATAGGGTTCGAGCTCAACTGAAGGGACAAATAGTTCAAGGAAGCACAACAATATAATAGACTAAGGGAGGCTGCAAAGCACTTACCTTATATAGCACAGCAAGATAGCAGATGAAGGGAGGCCGCAAACAGAGACGAAGGGATTGACAGAGCAAACAGATATCGGAGCAAACAGAGATCGGAGTTACTGTCGCGTCTTTCGGGAAAACGAAATGGAGGGGGGAAGGTTTAGTGTCGTGTCGCGTCTTTGGGGAAAAACAAACGGAGGAGGGAAGGTTTACTCGCGAAACTGAAAACGAAATGGAGGAGGGAAAACAGGGGTAATTATCTTTTGGGGCTGCGGCGGTTGTCAAAAACCGCCGCAAGAACCGCCGCAATCTCTTGATTAGGGCAGTTTTTTAAGAACCGCCGCAATCCAAGTGTCGCAAATGTGAAAATTTCTTGTAGTGTCTACAAGTCAAGTCTTCTCCTACCAATCTGGTGTCAGATTGAAGAAAGAATCTACACCACTATCGGGTTTGATTACAAGGGTTTGGAACTTCGCAAAGTTGCTTCTAGAAAGCTGATTGCTGCACTGAGTTTCTCTCTCGAAAACACTTAGAAAATTTTGCTTTCGCACTCAAGTGATTCTCTCTTTTGAACTCTCGGATAGTGTTGAATATGAAGCCTGAGTTCTTGTGTTTTTCAATGCTTGATGCTGCTGCCTGAAGCCTCCTTTTATAGCTGTAGATAGGGCTTTGTCCAAGCTTAAATTCGAAATAGATCTTGTTGAGATTTCCTTTGAAAATAGTGTTGGCCAATCCTGTTTCACTTAAATAAAAATCATATCTTTTTAGCTTCAGATTGCATTTGAAAATTCTGTTGACTAATCTTGTTTCTTTTAATTTCAAAACATATCTTTTTAAGCTTCATATTGCATTCGAATTTCTTCAAGTCTTCAATGATTTTTTGAATCAAATCCCCTTAATACTTTGATCAAATTTCTATCAAAATTTAATCAAATTTTCTCTGAATTTTAATCAAGTCTTCACTGATTTGCATCATGATTACAATCTGGATCGTATGATCCTCTGATCTCAGCCAACTCTGGACCATGTAATCTGATCTGTGCCAATTCTTTGATCCTCTGATCTCGACCAATTCTGGACCATGTGATCTGATATGTACCATTCTATGATCCTGTGATCTCGGCCAAGTCTGGACCATGTGATCTGATCTGTACCATTCTGTGATCTGGACCATTGATCTTTTAATCTGGACCATTGATCTTTTCAACTGGACAATTTATCTTCTGGTCTGGACCATTGATCTTTTAATCTGGACATTTATCCTCTGATCTGGACCAAGTCTGGACTAAGTCTGGATTGAGTCTGAATTAAATCTGGACTAAGTCTT
The DNA here is from genome assembly GCA_037974295.1 of Cicer cuneatum. Classification (NCBI taxonomy): domain Eukaryota; kingdom Viridiplantae; phylum Streptophyta; class Magnoliopsida; order Fabales; family Fabaceae; genus Cicer; species Cicer cuneatum. The sequence goes on from JBBPBO010001986.1 coordinate 43,058,517, forward strand.
ATGTTATGGACAATTATATCTTCTCATCTCGACTAAGTTTTATGTTCTGTACCATGCTATTTTTTGGTCTGGACCAAGTCATTTGTTCTAGACCAATTATCTTTTCTCTTAACCAAGTCTGGATTAAGTTTGGACTAAGTCTTATATTCACGACCATGCTATCTTCTGGTTAGGATTAACTCATACACTTTCAGAAGCAAACACTCGAGTTTTCAGTGAGGTTAATTGTGAGTTTCAGCTTTCCAGAAGCAAGTACTCGTGTTTTTCGTTCCCTTGTGTTAAATCTATATTGTTAAAGTAGACTCTACAATCTGAAGAGTCAGAAGATGTAGCAGGTGACTTAGTAATTAGATTCAAGGTGTTGTAATTCCTTCTGCAATTTGGGGTTGTCAGATTGGTAGGAGAAGACTTGACTTGAGAAGTCAAGGTGTTGTGTTCCTCAAAAGTCTAGGATTGTTAGACTGTTTAGGAAGACTGACTTGGAGGGTCAGTAGTACTATTGTAATTCAAGATTTTGAATTAGTGGAAAAATTCTTCAAGTTGAAGGGACTGGATGTAGCCTAGTTAATGGTGAACCAGGATAAATCTTTGTGTTGTTTATTTTACTTTATCCGCTGCTGACTCTACTTGATTATATTTCATATATCAAATAATCATCAAAAATAGAAAAAGAATTCAAGTAGTACAAACACAATTCAACCCCTCTTCTCGTGTTTGCACCTTCAATTGGCATTCGAGCTCGGTCTCAAGGTTGAGCACTTAACAGTGTTTGAGGAAAGGTCTAAGGGGGTTCAACATGTCAGAATCCAAAGAAGAATTTGGAGGCAACATCAACAGGGCACCACTATTTGATGGTGATTACTTTGAATACTAGAAGGACATAATGAGAAGTTTCTTCATCTCCCAAGATCTTGATCTTTGGACCTTGCTAGTCAAAGGCTACACTGCACCCACTACACCAGAAGATGAAGAACTGGATGTAGAAGATATGAATCCCAACCAGAGGAAGTTGTACAAGCTGCATCACAAGTCAGAACTATCATGATCAATGCTATCACATTCAAAGAATTTGACAGATGCACCAACAAGGAAACAACAAAAGGCATCAATGACAGTATGGTTCTAACCTATGAAGGAAGTCATCAGGTTCAAGAGGCAAAGGCAAACATACTGGTCAAACAGTATGAGCTGTTCAAGATGGAAGAGGATGAAGACATTGAAGCAATGTTCAGCAGATTCCAGATTATGATATCAGGTTTAAAAGTGTTAAAGAAAAGCTACACCACTGCAGATCATGTAAAGAAGATCCTCAGAAGCTTACCAGCCAAATGGAGACCAAAGGTTACTGCAGTACAGGAAGCTAGGGATCTGAATACCTTGATGCTTGAAGATCTGATAAGCTCCCTCAGATCTCATGAAATAGAGCTGAATGAAGATGAACCAAAGAAGAAGACTTTAGCCCTGAAGTCAAAACAGAAGAAAGCTGCAAAGGTTGTATCAGAATCAGAGGATAGTGATAGTGAAGACGATGATCTTGCTTATATAACCAACCAGATTGCAAAGATTTGGCAAAACAGAAAGAAGAAAGCTCCCAGGAAAAATGGCAAATACTCCAACAGAGGAAAAGAAGAAGCTGATAAGAAAAACATCATCTGCTATGGATGTAATGAACTTGGACATATCAAGTTAGAATGTCCAAACATGGAGAAAGGAAAACATCACAAGAAAGGTTCCAGATTCAAGAAGAAGAGTTTGATGGCAGCATGGGATGCATCTGACTCAAAAGAGGAATCATCTGATGATGAAGAGGCAGAAACAGCTATGATGGCTCACATCAAGTCTGCCTTTTAACTCCATAAAGGTACTAGCTCTGGAAGAAAAGCAGTAAGAAGAATGGACAAATCATTCATTCCGGCAAGTCTGGAAGCACATCAGAGGAAGCAGTATTGGCTCTGATGGCACATACCAACTCAAGTTATGGATCCAGTACAGACTCTGGAACTGATTCAGAAGATGAAAACAAAGAGGTATTCTCTAATTTTACTAGATCTGAATTAATTACTGCTCTTAAATACTTTCTAAATGCCAACAAACAAGATGTCTTTAAAATTGAAAACTCTTAGGGAAGAAAAGAAAATTCTAACCAAAGAAGTTCAAAATTTAAAGAATCAGAATGCTGAGTTTGCAACTGAAAACACAAATTTTAAAACCGAAGTTGCCAGACTCAATTATGAAATCTAACTCTCAAAAGTAATATTTGCTCTACTTCCAATACTGTTTGTGAATATGATATGCATGAACAAGCTTTTCAAAACTTTATTTCAAATGGTATGGAAAGAAGTAAGTATGCATCCATGATTTATGGAATCAGTAACAATGGTAAGAGAGGAATAGGTTTTACAAAATCTGTTCCTGAAAGTAAATCTGCTCATTCTAATGTTCTGTGTGTTATTTGTGGTAAAAAAGGTCATTCTAAATTGTCTTGTCCTATGATAAAATCTGGGAAAGACTAGAGACCGGTTAAGTCTAACAAACCTGTGTTGGAACCAAGTTGGTTCTTGCAATTAAAGTTTTGATGTTAACAAATGTATTTTATGAAAATAACATATTTGACTTAGAAGAAGAATGAAAAATGTCACCAGGAGAATAGATTAGAGGATGACGTTACCAGAAGCAGAAATCAGAGGATGATGTCACCAGATGAGGTCACCAGAAGATGATGTCACCAGAAGCAAACATGAGAGGATGATGTCATCATAAGAGGTACCAGAAGATGACGTCACCAAAAGCAGAAATCAGAGGATGACGTCACCAGAGGATATCATCAGAGGAATCTGTCAGAGAAAAATGCTCAAAACAGAATTGGAGCAAAAGACTCGAGAAACATAATCTAGCTGAAAGTATGCTCAAAACAAAAGCGGAGCAAAATGCTCAAAACAGATTAATCGAAACACACTCCAGAAGTAAAGCATCAGTGAGCAAAAGACTCAAAACAGAATCTAAGCAAACTACTCCAGAATATTCTCAAAACAGATTAATCGAAATACACTCCAGAAGTAAAGCATCAGTGAAGTCCTAAAGTTCAAATATAAATAGAGACTTAATGCTGAAGATTAGAGTATTGAAAAATACAAGAACTCGAGCTTCAATTCAAAGTTATCTGAGAGTTCAAAAGAGAGAAACACAAATGTGCAAGAGCAATATTTTCTAAGTGTTTTTTAGAGAGAAATTCAGTGCAATAATAAGCTTTCCAGAAGCAATAAAAGAATGCAAGAATAAGTGCATCATTTTGCTTTCCAGAAGCAACTAAAGAGTGTAAGAATCAGAGCAGCAAACAACTTTCCAGAAGCAACGTTGCAAAGTTCCAAATCTTTATTATATAACCTGATAGTGGTGTAGATTCCTTTTTCAATCTCGGGTTGTCAGATTTGTAGGAGAAGACTTGACTTGTAGAGTCAAGGTGTTGTTATCGTTCCTCAAAAGTCTTGGGTTGTCAGGCTGTTTGAGAAGACTTGACTGGTTTAGTCAAGGTGTTGTTGTTCCTCAAAAGTCAGGGGTTGTCGGGCTGTTTGAGAAAACTTGGTGGGTATAGTCAAGGTGTTGTTGTTCCTCAAAAATATGAGGTTGTCAGGCTGTTTGGGAAGACTGACTTGAAGGGTCAGTGGTGTTGTAATTCAAAGGAGTTTGAATTACTGAAAAGGCCTTCTGGAGGAAGGGACTGGATGTAGCCTAGTTAACGGTGAACCAGTATAAATTGCTGTGTTATTATGTTATTATTATCCGCTACTGAATCTGATTAGTTATTTATCGAATAATTCAAATCAACATTTAACAAAACAGCAAAAGTAGTTAAGTTTGACAAACACAATTCAACCCCCATTCTCGTGTTTGCACCTTCAATTGGCATCAGAGCTCGGTCTCAAGGCTGAGCACTTTACAGTGTTTGAGGAAAGATCCAAGGGATCAACACATCTGGATTCAATGAAGAAGCTACTGGAAGAAACATCAACAGACCACCTCTGTTTGATGGAGAACGATTTGAATACTGGAAGGACAGGCTGAGAAGTTTTTTTATTTCACAAGATCTTGAACTTTAGGACTTGGTGGAAGATGGTTATACTGCTCGAGAAGATGTTGATGGTGTTTCCAGGAGAGATATGGATACTGACCAGAAGAAGATGTTCAAGTTGCATCACAAATCCAGAACGTTCATGATCAATGCAATCACGTTCAAGGAGTGTAACAAATGCACTAATAGAGAAACAGCGAAGAGCATCTATGATAGTCTAATTCTGACTTACGAAGGCAGTAAGCAAGTCCAAGAAGCAAAGGCTAACATTCTAGTCAAGAAGTATGAGTTATTCAAGATGGAAGAAAATGAAGACATTGAAACTATGTTATCCAGATTCCAAACTATAGTATCAGGATTAAGGGTACTAGAAAAGAGCTACACTATTGCTGATCATGTAAGGAAAATACTTAGAAGTCTGACAATCAAGTGGAGACCAAAGATTACTGCTATTCAGGAAGCTAAAGATCTGAATACTCTAAAGCTGGAAGAATTAATTAGCTCCCTCAGATCACATGAAATTGAGTTGGAAGAAGATGAACCCAAGAAGAAGAACAAAACTCTAGTACTAAAATCTAAGCAGAAGAAGGCTCTGAAAACAACATCAGAAGATAGTGATTTAGACAATCAAAGTCTGAACTTAGAGGAAGAAGAGATTGCTTGCTTATCCAGAAAGTTCATAAAGATGTGGCATAACAGAAGGAATAAATATTCCCAGAGATATTCCAAGCAGTTCAACAAAGGAAGTGATGATATCAAGTCAGAATGTCCAAATATGGAAAAAGAAAAGTACCAGAGGAAGGATTTCAGAACTAAGAAGAAAAGCATGATGGCTACACGGGATGATTCTAATGAATCTTTTGAAGATGAACAAGCATATTTGGCTATGATGGCTCACACCAACTCTGGATCCAACACAGAATCTGATTCTGGAAGAGAATCAGAAGATGATGAAACTGAGGTATATTATGAATTCACTCGATATGATTTGATTACTGCTCTAAATGACTTTTTAAACAGTAATTACAAATTATATTTAAAACTGAAAACTCTTAAGAAAGAAAATACAAATCTAACAGAAGAAGTTAATGTTTTAAAGAATCAGATTGCATAATTTAAAACTGATAGTGTCATTCTTGAAACTGATATTGCAGAATTGAAAACAGAGAATGTATGTTTGAAAAACCAATTTGCTGAACTGAAAAATGAAAGTTTAAATATGAAAAATAATCATAATTCAACAGCAATTGAAAATACCACAAGTAATTCTGATATGCATGAACAAGTTCTTCAGGAATTTCTTGATAGTGGTATGGAAAGAAGCAAATATGCTTCTATGATTTATGGAGTCAGTAGGAATGGAAATAGAGGAATAGGATTTGAAGAAACTATAACTGAACCTAAACTTGTGCTTAAACCTGTTCCCTCTGATATTGTGTGTGCTGTTTGTTACAAGAAAGGTCATTTCAAAGTGTTTTGTCCTATGCTAAATACAAGGGAAAACAAGAAACTTTTCAAGACTAACAAACCTGGACACAACCAGATTTGGGTACCAAAAGATAAAATTGTTTATGTTGCATATGTTCTGAGCAACCAAAGTGAAACACCATTCATGGTGCCTGGTCAATGGATGCTGGCAGTATATGAAGGGAAAAAGGTATATGTTCCAACATCTACCAAACAGAAACCAATTGACTTTGGCAGAAGAAGAACCCGTCAACACAATACCTATCAGAACTAGAACTAGAATCATATGAGGAACAGGAAATATCAAAGAAATCACACATATCACACAAATCAGAACAGACAGAGAAATCACTCATATCAACAAACTTGGAACTACCAGAAAAATCAAAATTACCATCAGTTTCAGAACCAGAAGAATCAGAATCATCATCAGTTCCAGAATTATCAGAGGAACCTGATATATCGGTAGAAAGAGAAGAATCAGAATCAGGAGAGTTTTTCAAACACTCCAGTAAAATTCATCAAGACTACAAACTAGGAAGGGAATTCAAATCCCTTCATACAAACCATCTAATCACAAAACATACAGAGTCAGAATCTGAAAATCAGAAACAAGAGGATTTTCAAAGTAAAACTGAAACTGTTGACATAGAAGTTACATCTTGCTGTAAATACTATTATTGTTTGATATTTATGTTTACTGTGATAACAAGAAGCTTGATCTTAAAAATCAAAGCTAGATAAGTATTCTGCAGGTTTTCAAACTGTTAGAGGAACCAAGTGATCCACGTGATGTGAACACTTCAACAGAAATAATATTTCAGTGGTTTCAAAAACAAGCAGAAACCCCCAGAAGCAGAATTAATGGTTTGGTTGTATTGAGTTTATTTTTAAATTAATTGATTTGTATTATGTTATATGACAAATAGCTTGACCTGAAAAGTCAAATGAAGATGAAGCTGATGCAGGTTAACCAGAACCAGAGGAAACCGAAGCTGGTTCACCAGAACCAGAGGAAACTGATGCAGGTTTACTAGAACCAGAAGTTGATACAGATCTACCAGAAGCTGATTTATTAGAACTAGAAGCTGATACAGATCTACCAGAACCAGAAACTGATGCAGGCAAAAGAACTTGAAAAAGCAGAAGATACCAGCAAGCATACGACAAGTCTTCAGAGGATAAATCTGAAGATAAGTTAGAAGAAAGAATAGATCACTCCAAGACATGGCTAGAACTATGTTAAATGATTTAAATGTTGCAAAACAATTTTGGGCTGAAGCAATCAACACTACATTTTACATTCAGAATAGAGTCTATACTAGATTTACAAGAACCAGAGAAAGTAGAAGCAGATAAACCAGCAAAACATGGAGAAGTGGAGGATACAAGCAAGTCAAAAGCATGTGACACATTTTCAAAGGATGAATCTGATCAAATCAGAACCAGTCATGAGAAATCAGAAGAGAAATCTGGATGGAAATATCAATCATCTCATCCTGAAAATCTGATCATTGGAAGTGGAAGTAATTCTTTAAAAATCATATCATCAGTAAAAGACATCAGTCTGTTTGGCTTACACTCATAGATTGAGCCTACCTCTGTTAGTGAAGCATTGGCACATGATGGATGGATTATTGCAATGCAAGAAGAGTTAAATGAATTTGAGAGGAATGATGTTTGGGATCTAGTTCCAAGACCAGAAAAGAACATTATTGGAACCAAGTGGTTTTCAGAAACAAGCTGAATTAAAAAGGAGAAGTTGTCAGAAACAAGGCACGACTTGTTGCACAAGGCTACAGTCAGCAAGAAGATATTGACTACACTGAGACTTTTGCTCTTGTGGCCAGAATTTTCTAAATTGATGCAGCAGGAATTTCAAATGAGCATGATGAGAGAACATAAGTTCTTCCTAGGAATACAAATTCAGCAAAGTCAAAAAGGTATATACATTCATCAATCAAAATATACAAAAGAGCTTCTCAAGAAGTTTAAGATGAGCGAATGCAAATCTATGACTACTCCAATGCATCCTACCTGCTCACTTGAAAAGGATGATTCAGGACAAAAAGATGATAAAAAATCCTACAGAGGAATGATAGGATCTCTACTCTATCTCACTGCTTCGAGACCTGATATCATATTTAGTGTATGCGTATGTGCTAGATTTCAGTCTGACCCTAGGAAATCCCATTTAACTGTCGTTAAGAGAATCCTTAGATTCCTAAAAGGCACTACCAACCTCACCTTGTTCTACAAGAAAACTCCTACATACAAACTGAGTGGATACTGTGACTCTGATTATGCTGGAGATAAACTCAAAAGAAAGAGTACAAGAGAAAATTTAATATCCTGGACAAGCAAGAGACAAAGCACCATTGCCATGTCAACAGCAGAAGCTGAATACATTTCAGCAGCTGGCTGCAGCTCTCAGCTACTCTGGATGAAGCATCAACTTGAAGACTACAAAATATTAGAATCCAATATACCCATCTATTGTGATAACACCTCTGCAATTTGCCAAACCAAAAACCCTATCCTACATTCTAGAGCCAAACACATAGAGATCAAACACCACTTCATAAGAGATTATGTTCAAAAAGGGGTACTTAACATTCAGTTTGTAGACACTGAACATCAATGGGCTGATATATTCACTAAACCACTACCTGAAGATAGATTTGAATTCATCAAGAAAAACCTTAATCTTATCTTCATTCCTAACCTAATAGCTTAGTTTAATTTTTTGTATGTTATTTTATTTTTCGTGTACTTTTATAGTTAAAAAAAATCAAAAAAAAAATAGAGGATCTCTTTTCTTCATTCAATCCTTTTTGTCTGATGACAAAATGGGAGAAGATGTAATATTTGATAAAATATCCGAGGGAAAAGATGATGTATTTGAAAGGAGGAAGAGAAAATGTATGATGTATTTGATATGATATATGGGCATTAGACTTAGGGGGAGAAAATATAAAATGAAGCTTAGTCTTAGGGGGAGTCAAAGTCAAAAGAAAGAAAAAGTATTATAAAAAATACATTGTTTGTCATCATCAAAAAGGGGGAGATTGTTGGAACCAAGTTGGTTCTTGCAATTAAAGTTTTGATGTTAACAAATGTATTTTATGAAAATAACATATTTGACTTAGAAGAAGAATGAAAAATGTCACCAAAAGAATAGATCAGAGGATGACGTTACCAGAAGCAGAAATCAGAGGATGACGTCACCAGAGGATGTCACCAGAAGATGACGTCACCAGAAGCAGAAATCAGAGGATGATGTCACCAGAGAATGTTATCAGAAGATGACGTCACCAGAAGCAGAAATAAGAGGATGACGTCACTAGAGGATGATCACCAGAGGATATCATCAGAGGAATCTGTCAGAGAAAAATGCTCAAAACAGAATTGGAGCAAAAGACTCGAGAAACAGAATCTAGCTAAAAGTATGCTCAAAACAGAAGCGGAGCAAAATGCTCAAAACAGATTAATTGAAATACACTCCAAAAGTAAAGCATTAGTGAGCAAAAGACTCAAAACAGAATCTGAGCAAACTACTCCAAAATATTCTCAAAACATATTAATCGAAATACACTCCAGAAGTAAAGCATCAGTGAAGTCCTAAAGTTCAACTATAAATAGAGACTTAATGCTGAAGATTAGAGTATTGAAAAATACAAAAACTCAAGCTTCAATTCAAAGTTATCTGAGAGTTCAAAAGAGAGAAACACAAATGTGCAAGAGCAATATTTTCTAAGTGTTTTCGAGAGAGAAATTCAGTGCAATAATCAGCTTTCCAGAAGCAACAAAAGAGTGCAAGAATAAGTGCATCAATCAGCTTTCCAGAAGCAACAAAGGAGTGCAAGAATCATAGCAGCAAACAGCTTTCCAGAAGCAACGTTGCAAAGTTCCAAATCTTTATTATATAACCCGATAGTGGTGTAGATTCCTTTTTCAATCTGGGGTTGTCAGATTGGTAGAAGAAGACTTGACTTGTAGAGTCAAGGTGTTGTTATCGTTCCTCAAAAGTCTGGGGTTGTCAGGTTGTTTGAGAAGACTTGACTGGTTTAGTGAAGGTGGTGTTGTTCCTCAAAAGTCTGGGGTTGTCAGGCTGTTTGAGAACACTTGGAGGGTATAGTCAAGGTGTTGTTATTCCTCAAAAGTATGGGGTTGTCTGGCTGTTTGGGAAGACTGACTTGAAGGGTCAGTGGTGTTGTAATTCAAAAGAGTTTGAATTAGTTAAAAGACCTTCTGGAGGAAGGGACTGGACGTAGCCTAGTTAACAGTGAACCATTATAAATTGTTGTGTTATTATGTTATTATTATCCGCTGCTGAATCTGATTAGTTATTTATCGAATAACTCAAATCAACATTTAACAAAACAACAAAAGTAATTATGTTTGACAAACACAATTCAACCCCCCTTCTCGTGTTTGCACCTTCAACCTGGACCCATCCAGTTTTGGGTACCAAAGAACAAAATTGTTTATGTTGCAGATATTCTGAGTAATCAGAAGGAAACACCAATCATGGTGCTTGGTCAATGGATGCTGGCAATGCACAAACAGAAAAAGGTGTATGTTCCAGCTTCCACCAGATAGAAGCCAAATGAGTCTGATGAAAGAAGGTCTGGTCAGTACAATTCACACCAGAATCACAACCAGAACCTGAACCCGAACAAGAACCAGAACCAATATCAGTATATGAATCAGATGTTCAGCCACAAACAGCAGAATCACACACTTCAGTATTACCAGAAGAAGCAGAATTACCAGAATCACCATAAGTTCCAGAATCACCAGAGGAACATGGTGTATCAGCCGAAGCAGAATCAAGGGAACGATTCAACTAGTCTGAACAAGCCAGAAACAAAACTGGCTCTAATGGCTCGTACATAATTTGGTTACAGCACTGAGTCTGATTCTGACTCTGACAGTGAAGTATCAGAAGAAGAAAGGTCTGATCTACAACACAAAGTATGGTATCTGGACAGTGGATGCTCCAGACATATGACTGGAGATAGATCAATGTTCCAGAAGCTAATTCTGAAGAAAGGAGGTAAGGTTGCCTTTGGAGGACACCAGAAAGGGCAGATCATTGGTACAGGCACAATTGGTAACAGTTCTTCTTCCTTATCTATTGAAAATGTTTTATTAGTTAAAGGTCTGAATCACAATCTGTTAAGCATTAGTCAGCTAAGTGACAGCAAGTATGATGTTGTGTTTAATCAGAAAACCTGCAAGGCTATTAGTTAAAAAGATTGATATGTTTTGTTCACTGGTGTTAGGCAGAATAATGTCTATAAGATAGATATGTTTAGCCTAGTTAAGCAGAAAGTCAAGTGTCTTTTATCTGTTAGGGAGGAAAATCTGATTTGGCACAAAAGGTTAGGCCATGCAAACCCTAGGCTAGTTTCTGAGTTAAGTAAACTTCAGCTAGTGAGAGGTCTTCCCAAACTAAGTACCAAATCTGAGATTCTGTGTGAAGCATGTCAAAAAGGTCAACAGACCAAAAGCTCTTTTAAACCTAAAAATTGTATTTCTACTTTACAACCTCTTGAACTGCTTCATTTAGATCTGTTTGGTCCTGTTCAAATTGCATCCCTTAGTGGTAAGAAGTATGGGTTTGTCATAGTTGATGATTACTCAAGGTGGACTTGGGTAAAGTTTCTGAGAAACAAAGATGAATCCCATAAGGTATTTATTTCTTTCTGCAAGTAAGTTATGAATGAAAAAGGTTTTAAAATCATAACTATTAGAAGTGATCCTGGAGGTGAGTTTGAGAAAATGGTACTTTGAAGAATTTTGTGATGAGAATGACATCTCTCATAACTTCTCATCCCCCAGAACACCTCAACAGAATGGAGTTGTTGAAAGGAAGAACAGGTCACTGCAGGAGATGGCCAGAACAGAGTTTACATCAAGTCTAATCTAAACAAAACTCCATATGAACTGTGGAAAGGTAAGAAACCTAATATTTCCTATTTCAAACAGTTTGGCTGCATTTGTTATATGTTAAACACTAAGGATAATCTTGCAAAATTTGATTCCATATTTCAAAAGTGTACCTTCATTGGTTACTCTAAGAGATCAAAAGCTTATAGAGTGTTTAATAAAGAAACTAACACTCTGGAGGAATCCATACACATTAAGTTTGATGAAAAACAACTTGACTCTGAAAAGTCAAAGCAAGATGAGGAAATTGCAGGTTTACCAGAAGCACAGGAAGCAGGAGAAAATCAAACAACAGAACCAGAGAAAGAAAAGGATGAAAGCAAATCTGAAGATAATGCTGAACCTGAAGACAAGTCAGAAGAAAAGAATGGGTGGAAGTACAAGTCTTCACATCCAGAAACACTGATTATTGGAAGTGCAGCTGAACCATTGAAAGCCAGATCATCATTTAAAGAAATAAGTCTGTTTGGTTTACTTTCTACCACTGAACCATTACTGTTGATGAAGCACTGGCAGAAGAAGGATGGAATCTTGCAATGCAAGAAGAGCTGAATGAGTTTGAAAGGAATGATGTTTGGGATCTGGTATCCAGACCACACAAAAATATCATTGGAACCAAGTGGTTGTTCAGGAACAAACTCAATGAAAAAGGTGAAGTAGTCAGGAATAAAGCTAGGCTTGTGGCACATGGATACAATCAGCAAGAAGGCATTGATTACACTAAGACTTTTGCTCCAGTGGCCAGGTTAGAAGCAATTCGTATCCTACTCTCTTTTGCTGCAAATCATGATATTACTTTGTATCAAATGGATGTCAAAAGTGCTTTCTTAAATGGTTATATAAGTGAGGAAGTCTATGTCAAACAGCCCCCAGGTTTTGAAAATTCTAATTTTCCAAACCATGTTTTTAAACTTAAAAAATCTTTATATGGTTTAAAACAAGCACCTAGGGCATGGTATGACAGACTTAGCAACTTCTTACTTAAAAATAAGTTTGATAGAGGCCAAATAGATAACACTTTGATTAGAAAATCCATTAAAGATGATGTTCTGATCATTCAAGTTTATGTTGATGATATTATCTTTGGATCCACTAATGGCACTCTCTGCCAAGAGTTTTCTGATTTGATGCAGCAAGAGTTTCAGATGAGCATGATGGGAGAACTTAAGTTCTTCCTAGGAATTCAGATTCAGCAAGGCAAAACAGGTATACTCATTCATCAATCTAAGTACACTAAAGAACTTCTCAAAAAGTTCAAGATGAGTGATTGTAAGTCTATGGCCACCCCCATGCACCCCACCTGCTCACTTGAAAAAGATGAATCCGGCCAAAAGGTAGACTAGAAAACCTGCAGAGGTATGATTGGATCCCTTCTTTATCTAACTGCTTCTAGACCTAACATTTTGTTTAGTGTTTGTGTCTGTGCTCGCTTTCAAGCTGACCCTAGGGAATCCCACTTAACTGTTGTCAAAAGAATCCTTAGATACCTAAAAGGAACCACACATCTTACCTTGCTCTACAAGAAAACTCCCACATACAAACTAAGTGGATACTGTGATTATGCTGGAGATAAACTCGAAAGAAAGCGTACAAGTGGAAACTGCACATTCTTAGGAGACAATTTAATATCCTGGTCAAGGAAGAGACAAAGCACCATTGTCATGTCCATAGCAAAAGCTGAGTACATATCAGCAGCAGGATGCAGTTCACAGTTAATCTGACCCTAGGGAATCCCACTTAACTTCTGTCAAACTAATCCTTAGATATCTAAAAGGAACCACACATCTTACCTTGCTCTACAAGAAAACTCTCACATACAAACTAAGTGGATACTGTGATTCTGATTATGATGGAGATAAACTCAAAAGAAAGAGTACAAGTGGAAACTGCACATTCTTAGAAGACAATTTAATATCCTGGTTAAGCAAGAGACAAAGCACCATTGTCATGTCCATAGCACAAGCTGAGTACATATTAGCAGCAGGATGCAGTTCACAGTTAATCTGGATGAAACATACAACATCTTTGAAACCAACATCCCTTTATACTGTGACAATACTTCAGCCATCAACCTAACCAAGAACCCCATCCTTCATTCTAGAGCCAAGCACATAGAAATCAAACATCACTTTATGAGAGACCATGTTCAAAAAGGAACCCTCAACATCCAGTTTGTAGACACAGATCATCAATGGGCTGACATATTCACTAAACCATTGCCTGAAGATCGATTCAAGTTCATCAAGAAGCATCTCAACATAATCTCCATATCTGACTAGATCAAGTAGTCTTTGTAGAGGAGTACTTTTTATTTTTTGTATTTTATTTCCTGTTATTTATTTTTATTTTTACTCTAGAAGATATTAAAAAAAAAGGTCAGAAGATCAATCCTTTTTGGATGATAACAAAAAGTGGGAGAGAAAGAAAGAGTGAGAAGGAGTTGAAAAGGATATGAGAAAATAAGAGAGAAAAGAAAGAGTGAAACAAAAGAAGGAGTTGAAAAGGAGAGGAAAAGTCTTGGACATTAGACTTAGGGGGAGAAGCTTGATCTGAGGGGGAGCCAAGCAAAATAAGTCATAAAAAATACAAGGTTTTGTCATCATCAAAAAGGGGGGAGAATGTTGGAACCAAGTTGGTTTTATACTTAGTTTTGATGTTAACAAAAGTATTTTATGTAAATAGTATTTTGACCTAGAAGAACAAATCAGAAGCTGTGCAAAATTAGAGGATGACACCACCAGAAGATACATCCAGAGGAAGCAACCAGAAGATAGAAATGTCACCAAAAGGTTAGGCCAGATAATGCATCTAGAAGGTACCAGAGGATGCATCCTGAAGGCACCAGAGGATACACCTCTAGAGGATATCAGAGGATTTCATCAAAGATCAAATCACATCATCAGAGGATATCTTTCCTGGCCCAGATCAGAAGGAAGCAGAGTCTAGAAGGAGACCTGGTCCAGACCAGAAGGAAGCTTGTCAAAGGGAGACTTTGTCCAGACCAGAAGGAATCATAAGTCAGACTTGGTCTAGAATTAATCCTGATCAGAAGATGGCCTGGTCGTGAAATAAGAATCAGTCCAGACTTAATCCAGACTTGGTCCAGAGCAGAAGATAATTGGTCCAGAACAAATGACTTGGTCCAGACCAGAAGATAGCATGGACCAGAGTATAAAACTAAGTCCAGATCAGAAGAAATGATTGTCCATATTTAATCCAGACTTGATCCATATCAAAAGGTAAATGTCTAGATTAAAAAATCATTAGTCCAGATTTAATTCAATCCATACTCAGTCCAGAATTGGTCTAGATTAGAGGGAAAATGTTCAGATCAATGGTCCAGATTTAAGTATCATGGCCTAGTGTTGGCCGAGATCAGAAGATCAGATCATATGGCCCAGTGTTGGCTGAGATCAGAAGATTAGACCATATGGCCCAGTGTTGGTCGAGATCAGAAGATCAGATCATGTCCAGACTTAATCCAGACTTGGTCCAGAGCAGAAGATAATTGGTCCAGAACAAATGACTTGGTCCAGACCAGAAGATAGCATGGACCAGAGTATAAAACTAAGTCCAGATCAGAAGAAATGATTGTCCATATTTAATCCAGACTTGATCCATATCAAAAGGTAAATGTCTAGATTAAAAAACCATTAGTCCAGATTTAATTCAATCCATACTCAGTCCAGAATTGGTCTAGATTAGAGGGAAAATGTTCAGATCAATGGTCCAGATTTAAGTATCATGGCCTAGTGTTGGCCGAGATCAGAAGATCAGATCATATGGCCCAGTGTTGGCTGAGATCAGAAGATTAGACCATATGGCCCAGTGTTGGTCGAGATCAGAAGATCAGATCATGTGGTCCAGTATTGGCCAAGTTATTTTTGCAAGAGAATCTGGACAGATACAGCTCGAATTTAATCATGGATGAGAACCTAATTTTCATCTATAAAAGGAGGCTCAAGGCAGAAGACTTAGTATCGAAAATCAGTACAAGAGTCATACACTTCCAGAAGCAAACACTCGAGTTTTCAGTGAGGTTAATTGTGAGTTTCAGCTTTCCAGAAGCAAGTACTTGTGTTTTTCGTTCCCTTGTGTTAAATCTATATTGTTGAAGTAGAGTCTACAATCTGAAGAGTTAGAAGAAGTAGCAGGTGACTTAGCAATTAGATTCAAGGTGTTGTAATTGCTTCTACGATATGGGGTTGTCAGATTGGTAGGAGAATACTTGACTTGAGAAGTCAAGGTGTTGTGTTCCTAAAAAGTCTAGGATTGTTAGACTGTTTGGGAAGACTGGCTTGGAGGGTTAGTAGTACTGTTGTAATTCAATGTTTTGAATTAGTGGAAAAATCCTTCAAGTTGAAGGGACTGGATGTAGCCTAGTTAATGGTGAACCAGGATAAATCCTTGTGTTGTTTATTTTACTTTATCCGCTGCTAACTCTTCTTGATTATATTTCAGATTTCAAATAATCATCAAAAATAGAAAAATAATTCAAGTAGTACAAACACAATTCAACCCCCTTCTCGTGTTTGCACCTTTATTAAGTCTGGACCAAGTCTGACTTATGTTTCTTTCTGGTCTAGACCAAGTCTCCCTCTGACAAGCTTCCTTCTGGTCCGGACCAGGTCTCCTTCTGAACTCTGCTTCCTTCTTATCTGGGCCAAGAAAGATATCCTCTGATGATGTTATTTTTCCTTCCCTTTGATGATATCCTCTGATTGATATTATCCTCTAATGTTTGCCTTTGATGACATCCTCTTGAGGTGTATCCTCTGGTGACATCCTCTGGGGGTGTATCCTCTGATACCCTCTGGCCGAAATTTCTGGTGACATTTTTATCCTCTGGTTGCTTCCTCTAGACGTATCCTCTGGTGGTGTCATGCTCTGATTTTGCACAGCCTCTGATTTGTTCTTCTAAGTCAAAATACAATTTAAATAAAATACTTTTGTTAATATCAAAACTTTGATTGAAAGAACCAGCTTGGTTCCAACAAATTATAGTATCATTCTCAAATATTTGATATACAAGATTCTCCTTCTTTCTACTTTATGCTCTCCTTCTCTTTTTTCATATCTGAATTTCATCTGTTCTTCTATATCTTTGTTTCTTATTTTCGTGTGTGTTTATTGTTTTGACCATTTTCAAATTCAGCCTTTCATGCTTTCTTCTCCCTCTTCTCACTGTGTTGGTCTGTTTCATTTTTAAAAAAGAGGGTATAAATGTGGTCAAACCAACTGAACCGTCGATTTTTATGATTTTTTTTCTACTTTCCATCGGTTTTTTTGGTTTGAATACCAATTTTAATACCCAACAGGTTTAGCTTCAAATCGAACCAAAATAAATTCTGGGTTCGAAATTTAATTACCTTACAAATAAGTTGGCTGGAAAAGTAGTTTTAATGATTTAGAGACAAAATTAATAAAAAAGTATCACATTAAGGAATAAATTGATGGATTATTCATTTCTCACCGTACCAAACAAAATTACTTTCTTACTAATTTTCACTTTTACTAAACTACTCTTCCCTTTTACTCATGTATATATGCACAAGCCAAAGGAGGCAGAATTCTTTCAAACGTTGCCGTGAAAACTGCAATCATGCGTGTGTTTTGTTTGAGTTTAAATAGAAATTATTTTTGTTTTAAATAATTTAGAGATTTGTAAAAAAATGATTTTTTAACTCCCGTTTTGTTTACTATTTTAAAAATGATTTTTAACTTATTTGTATACAATTTTAAACTATAAAATTACCGTAAAGACATAAAACAATCTCTTGTAATCCCATAATGATCTCATCTTACATACTCAGTATATTTTTCACTAATTTTGCAAATGTTCAAAATTCTGTTTTCAACACATTGTATCTATTTTTCAGTTGGATGCAAGCATAATTAATTCTCATTTGAAATTTTTCACTAATATTTTTTCACCCTTCTTTATTGAAGTGGATGTGTGACCTATTATCAGCCTCTATTTCTTATGCAAATTTTTAGAAATAGATCGTTTTATTGTCATATCATCTTGCAACAATTTTTCCATCACTCTCAAAACATTTAGCATATGTTTTAATTGTCATTCTAATAAGTCCAATTCATACATAACCTACCATCAACTAAATTTTTAACTCTTTAGAGTAAATATGATATCAACCAAATTTTTAACTCGTTAGAGTAAATATGATAAGTATCTCATAATCATTTAGTTTGATTCTCAGTTAGTTAGTACTTAGTAGAATCTTTGCTAGGTGCCCATATTTGAAATAGTTCAAATATTGTGAAATTTACTATAACAAAACAAATGAAATATTTCAAATCTTAATTGGCAGTTCAAAATTTATTTATTAGTAACGTGTTAATCCATTTCATAGATGCAATTCTAATATAAAATACTCATCAAATTCTCTTATAATATAAAAAACAATAAATGAACACACCAAAATAAAAGAAAATTGGTATCAACATATAAATATTGTTGTAAAGATAAAATGATTCAAATAAAATGCATAGAAAACAACAACAAAAAATGATGGGAAGAAATCGAAAAGGATAAATAAACTTACTTGATGAAAACTTATATTAAAATCGTAGGGAAGACAGAGACAACGCATGTAAGGAGAAAAACCGCAATAGGAGAGATTGAGTTCGTGAGAAAATGCACTTAAAGACAATTTTCGATTTTTAAAAAAAACTAAGGTGATTACATTATTTTATATGTCATTGATTAATTTATGTGTTTTTTAATTTTATGTTATTTTTTTTTCTCATCTATGATAAGATAAGCTACTATTTTTAGCTTTTATGATTTTTTAACAAAATAATTTTTAAAAAATATGAAACAAATATGGTTCAAATAATAAAAAATGATTTTTAGTTTGAAAAAATAAATTTTTTTATTAAAAAAATATGGAACAAAGCCACCCTCTATTCCTTTCTCAGACACCACAGCACACCCTCTCAACAACTCCAGCACAGTGGCTGCCAAAAACCTCATCAACCGCTGCACTGCACCCCAAAACCCACCAAACCTATCCTACCTCGCCGATAAATGTACCACTCTACAACAACTCAAACAACTCCACGGCCAAATGATCGTTTCATCACTCATCAACGACCATTTCGCCGCAAGCCGTTTACTCTCTTCATTCGCTCTTTCCCCTTTCGGTAACCTCGCTCACGCTTCCACAATCTTCTCTTCCATTCACCGACCCAATTCTTTCATGTGGAACACTCTCATCCGCGCCCAACAAAAACAACCCATAAACGCTCTCTCACTTTATATCTCCATGCGTAGACATTGCGTTTTACCAGGTAAACACACTTTCCCTTTTCTCCTCAAAGCATGTTCTTCACTCTCGCAACCATTATTACCTTGTAAACAGGTTCACACTCACGTGGTTAAATTTGGGTTGGACTTAGATTGCCACGTGGGTAATGGTTTGGTTCGTTGTTATTCTGTTTCGGGTGATTTGGTTGATGCACGATACGTGTTTGATGAAATTCCTAATAGAAATTTGAGTCTTTGGACAACGATGATATGCGGGTATGCGCAGAATTTTTGTTATAATGAGGCTTTGGGTCTTTTTGAGGGGATGGTTGTTGATGGGTTTGAGCCTAATGGGGCGACGCTGGCTTCCGTTTTGTCGGCTTGTGCTCGGTCAGGTAGTCTTGAGCTTGGGGAAAGGATTCATGAGTTTATGAGATTGAAACGGGTTGAAGTTGGAGTGATTCTTGGGACAGCGTTGGTTTATATGTATGCGAAGAATGGGGCGATTTTGATGGCGAGGAAGTTGTTTGATGAAATGCCTGAGAGGAATGTTGTTTCATGGAATGCTATTATATGTGGTTTGGCTTCTCATGGGCGTGTTGATGATGCTCTTAGTTTATTTGAGAGTATGAAGAAGGAGGGGATTGTTGTTCCTAATGATGTCACGTTCATTGGGGTTTTGTCGGCCTGTTGTCATGCTGGTTTGATTGATGTCGGTCGTGAGGTTTTTTGTTCGATGAAGGTTGTGTATGGAATTGAACCGAAGATTGAGCATTATGGTTGCATGGTTGATCTTCTTGGGAGAGGAGGTAAGTTGCTCGAGGCAGAAGAAATGATAAAAAGGATGCCATTGAAACCTGATGTGGTTATTTTGGGAGCTTTGTTGGCAGCTTGCAAGAATAATGGAAATACTGAGGTTGCTGAAAGAGTGGTGAAAGAAATTCTTACTCTGGAACCTCATAATCATGGAGTTCATGTTTCTTTGTCGAATATGTACGCAGAAGCTGGACAATGGCAGGAAGTATTGAAACTGAGGAAGATGATGAAAGAAGAGAAACTTAAGAAAGCTCCGGGATGGAGCCTCGTTGCAACTTAATTGAGTTTCTAACATGGCTTGTATGTGATTGATATCTATCATTTTTGGAAAAATTTGATTATTTCTTTGTTAGCCAAAGGTGTGGAAGTGATTTATGGTGCTTACTAAAGAAATTATTCCATATTGCTGCTTTATCATAAAGTTGTATTCTAACAATTCGGCAAGTTACAGATTTTTCCCTCACTATTGCAAGCACATAAGTATGCTGCTGGACTCCGGAGGATATTTACTGTTTGGTGTTCAGGACTACTTGTTCAAGAACAGTTGAAAAGTCAAGGATCCAAATAAAACACAGATATGGATCCTCTACCTTTTAGGCGGGAAAGGTAGAGTGACTTTAGGCAAAAATTGAGTAAAATAGGAAAAAATGGTGACATAAAATACACAGTGAATCCCCTTCTGTCAGCTGAGAAACTTATGAGGTTGTCATTGCTAACCAATTCCCAATTTTGACTGTGATTGATGAACCAAAAGGAGAATTCTTTAAAGTGTACTCTCATATCATTTGGTGTTTCTGCAGCATATATGCTGATATAGCCTTTTTTTATGCTACATGCTGAGATCAGACAGTTCATTTTCTAAATCTTATTGATAAGCAGTAAATGTCAAAGCTCATTATATGTGTTATGTTCTTACTTATCGATAAGCAGTTAATATCATAGATTTCTGTTTTTTTTCTCTTACGTTCTTCACTATCTCTTTTCAGATTCTGCTTTCTATGTTATCTTTGTTGCTCCTATCTTTCAGACTTTATTCTTTTTTGCATATTTCATATGTCATATATCCTCTTTCCATTTAATTTTCATGGATGCAATTCTCTCTCTCTCTCTCTCTCTCACACACACACTCTCTCTCTCTCCATTCTTATTGATTAAATAATTAGGTTTTTAAAACTAATCTTGTTTAAATATTTGTTAGGATACCAGGTCTGAGCCTAAGACCGATAAAGAGGCTGAGTAGACAAGTTAGAGGAGAATTTCTTATGTGGAAAATAGTGGGGGGTAGGCAACCAAATATAGGGGAGGGGAAAATGGTAAGGGAATCACTCTGGTTGTTTTTGGTTAGAACCTTATAGGCTGGTTAGAGAGAGAGTACCATCTCTTCTTTGAGGAACAATTGTTTTCCATCTAGTTTTCTATTTCACGCTGCTTATTCAATTATTTGGTTTATCCATTTATTCATGCTTTGTATTGAACTGCAAAATTCCTCTCAGGTTTGTTTTGATCTGAAATGGGGTCTGATATGGTTGCGAATAGACTACAGAGGAAGAGTTTTTAGGGATTCCATTCAATGTAACATTTCATATGGGCTTGATTGATTGGTATTTATATCTATGTTGGTGTTTGTACATTTAAGTTCTTGGGATGCAGGTGGTGACAGAGCTTTCAGCTGTTTCATTGGCTGTGCTTACTGTGCTACCAAAGTTTTTGACCCTGCACCCCACACTATGAAGAGAGCAGGTAAATTCTTTATCCCTTTCAATGCTACATCTACTCAATCAGTTCGGTTTTTACTTTTATTCTATGTACTTATTTAGATAAGTAGTGGTGAAAGGTCGTTTAGGATAATTCATTGTAGAATTATGATCAATCCAAGTATTGATAGATCTTTTAGTTAGTTAGACTAGCTAATTAGGAAGTTATTGAAAGGGAGAGGCAGAGAGCATAGGCTGTAAATAATAGGAAGGAAGGATTAGGGGGGATAGATCCAAGGGGAAATCTGAACCTCTTGAAAGTATCCGGGGTTGTGATAGATCCAAGGAAGTTTTTCCCTATCTTTCAGCAATAGATTTTGATTTCCATTACTGTCTTGAATCTTGACACCAGTCATATCAAATTATTAGTCAAGTAAAATTGAGTGTTATGTGAGGAGCACTATGATTCAAATGGTTCGTTAAAATGATATTCCTACTATGCACTATATCCAACTTCTGCTGTTCATATTAGGTACCAAATAATAGTATTTTTAAGCTTGTTCTAGGTTGACACAGTTCTGTTGTTTTATTGTAGGTGATTTTGTCTTTAGAGCATAGTTGATAGATGAGTCAAGATATACAGGAATATACAAAAATTGGAATAGAGGGGTGTTCAAAATAAGAAGCGATAGAATTTCACTTTCACCTTAATCCTTAATGCATTATGCTAATCCTTTATGCATTATGCTATCAGTGATTACACTCTTGCATTCACTTTTGTTATCTTCTTGAAATACATTGATCGTGGCTAATGGAGGACACATGCCTCCATTATAGCTTCATACAATCACATTCATAGAAGTGCTACTCTTCATTTATTTATTATTTTTTGTATTTGCTGCAAAAAAAAATTGCAAGAAAGATTCTTCTGATTTTAAAACCTGCATATTTAGAATATTGGGTTAAAGAAGTTTTTGGTTCCTATAAATATACCATATTTTGTTTAGTCCTTATAAAAATTTTCTTCAAACAATGGTTCCTCAAACAATTTTAGTCCTTGCTTTAAGTCAACTCATTTGTATCTTTCAAAACTTTTAATGATTTTTTGCATACATGTAGACCATTATTGGAATCTGCCATAAAAACATTTAGAATTTTTTAATGAAATGTGAATTAAATATTAATTTTTAAGTGCTAAAAGTTTAAAAAATTCATATTTAATTCATACATTGTTAAAAAAATCTAAATTTTTGTGGGAAAAATTCTTATAATATTCTAAAAATTCATGCAAAAACTCATTAAAAAATTCAGACGATACACGTGAATTAATTTAGAAGCAGGGACCAAAATTGTTGACAAAAAATATTTGGGGGAAAAGAAATTTTAGAGAGACTAAAAATGAAATATGGTATGTTTATAAGGACCAAAAACTTATTTAACCCTAGAATATTTAAGTAATGAGTCTAATTTAATGAATTGGAAAATAACTATTATATGTCATTATCAAATCTAACTTATATAATACGAATTATAATTTAAGAAAAAAGTTCTCTCAAAAACAAATTCAAGAAAAAGTGAAATCAACATAATATGTGCATTGCATGTGTTTCTTTATATTTTATATGCGTAGTTTAAAATATATATATATATATATATATATATATATATATATATATATATATATATATATATATGTGTGTGTGTTTAGTCCCATAAATATAGTGTTGTTCAATTTTTTGTATATTAATAGGCCCTTAATACATGTGTATAGGAGGAGGGGTATATTAGGAAACACAGGGGGTAGGGGTGGAATGCGCGAGAGACAGGAATGGGAGAGGGAATGAATGATGAGCTGAAAGTGGAGGAGGGAAAAGGAATAACTAACTGTACACGTGGCAGCAAGGGATTGGGGAAATTGATTGAGGAAATCAGAGGAGAGAGAGAAGGGAATTTGTTAAAAGATGACCTCACGCTTGAGGAATGTTAGGCAGTTGTTGAGTAAGGAAAATTGGGACTGAGTATGAGGTAATCTCATCTCAGTAAGGGGACTGTTTTGGGCTACTTGATTCTGTAGTTTCTTTTATATAAAAAATTGGGGAAGGGGTATAATAGTCATTGGGGAAGGGGTATAATAGTCATTGGGGAGGGGATTTGAACTAGGTATCTTGAGGTAAGAAGACTAGCTCTTACCACTAAGCTAGCACCTCAAATATACTTGATTCTGTCCTTGTATTTCCTTTCATTCTATTATTTCAAGGAGGATTCCCTTCATCCATTGTCTTGATTTACAGTGTTAGTTTGTATTTCCTAGAGGAGTTTCCTCTGTTAATCATCAATATGTAAAGAGAGAAATACAGAAAAAAAATATAATGTCTAATGCTGTTGGCAGTTTTTTTTTGTTTTATATGAAAATGGTAATGCAGATCAGTGTTTCTAATATGTACTTGGGTTGCAAATTTCATGAGAGAAAGCAGTTAGGACATGAACACAAATTAATAGATATGTTGGTAAAGATAAAAGACCAATGAATATAGAGATCGATATAATATAAATAGCATGTCGATATAGCTGTTTTATTAAAATTTGTGATTCCAACTACATTATTGTTGACATCTATTTAGACAAAAAGGTCACAACATTGTAGTCTAGATAGATTCTTTAATTTCGTCATGCTAAACTCAGAACTTGATCTTCCTAGATCTTGGAATAGCACAAATTGGAGCTGGTTCACCAGATGGAAAAACATGGTTTGGTTTTGGTGGAAGTATTGGCTCACTTAAGGGATAAACATGGTTTGATTTTGGCGGAAGTACCGGCTCGCTTAAGAGATAAACACGGTCTGATTTTGGCGGAAGTATTGGCTCGCTTAAGGGATAAACATGAACTGACTCACCAGTTGGCAAAACATGATTTGGGTTTGGTGGAAGTATTGGCTCACTTAAGGGATGAATTGGAACAATTGGCACACCATTGGGTAAAACGCTGTTTGAAGTTTTGTGAAAAGCAGCTGATTCTATCGCTGAAACCGCACTCAGAAAAATGACTACGGACGAAAGGAAAAGTGAAGCCATATGGTATAGAATTAGAAATAGGATATATCAGAGACAAGGGGTTCAATGTTGTGAATTTGTGGTAGCTAGTTGTGGTTCTGAACTAGTGTTGCACTGGTATTTATAGGAGAAAACTTTAACTTATTAATTCATGATCACGATTCCTTAAGGTGAAGAAAGTGATCCGTATACGTTTGATGTGATTAATTTTAGAAGTTCATTTTATCTTCTTACTACTATTATAGCATATGTTTAATCTCACTGTTTTATCTTAAAAGGATGTATTCAGCTTAAAATAATCGCACACTTAATATATATATCCAGCCGCAGCAAGTGATCGAGAGATCAAGTAAGGATTTGGAATGGTATAAGAAGTCAAAATTTGAACTACCTTAATTATTGTATATATAAAGATAATTCAAGTGGCGTGTATGTGTAAATCTACACTTAAATGGATTCTTTAATTTGTTTACCGTAAGAGTAAAGTAATTTAGTCTTTTAAATTGTAACAGTTAGTGAAATTAATCTCTGCATTTTGCAAATTGGCAAATACATTGTTAAAATTATAAAATAATAATTAAAATAGTAATATTTAATTAGAGATTATAACATGATATATTAATTAAATATTTGACTCTGCTATAGTAATCTCATATCAACGCCATCATAACGCGGACTACTCTTCTATGAAATTTAAATATTTTAATGGATTAATTTGTCCATAAATGTCAATGCACAATTATAATTATTTACAAATTTATCTTGAAATGACTAAATATTTACGGAAAATGACATTGATGTGAGATCAACGTGAATGAGTCACATATTCAATTACAATATTATATCAAAATATCTAATGACAAGTTTACACAGAGACTATTTTGAATGAATTTTGGAACAAGAAAAATGGTTTTTATTGAAGTAGTCTCTAAAGCCAAGAAAAAAATTAAAAATTTCGAGATCATCTATAAAATCCGCTCTAGGGGTCTACATGACATTAGTGTTTTATTTTATTTTTTGTTATTTTTCTTCTTCTTCTTCTTCTTAGTTTTGTTCTTTTTCTTCTTCATGATTCTTTTCTTCTCCACATCTTTCTTATAACAACTTCATCTCCATTTTTGCAACTTGCCCCATCACCAAAATCTAAAAAATGTCAAGAAATGAGTTGTCATAAAGCTATCGATAAGATAATCGCCAAAACAATATTGGAGCATCATCTGACATATGAAGACGTTCACTAAAATGTGAATGTAATGAAATTTGTGAAGTTAGGACTGCTGATGACAATCTTCATCAACATTAACATTCTCTCCCTCCATGGGTCGAATATCACAGCACCTTTTCTCATTACTCCCAACAACCTTATCACCCTCACAACTGGCACAAGGTCATTTCTCCTTATCAGGTTCAGCAATTTCAGTAGCCACTATAGAGCATTTTTCAACAGTTTCAGCAACCACTACAAGGCTTTTCTCCTTATTAGTTTTAGCAACCACTTTTTTTCCTTTCTCCTTATCAATTTTAGTAGGCCCAATGTCATTTACTTCCACATTAGACTCAACGTCTTCAATTATAATGGGTTGTGACAATGGGTGCACAATAAAAATATGCATATTTCCATGGTTTTTTTGCTATGTGCAACATCCTACTTGCACCTTTATCATCCTTAAACAATACCATACCATTTGGGTGAGGTGGGTCATAATACCGCTTGTGTTTAAATGTAGGTAACCTATTTCCTTTAAGTTACTTAATACTTCAAAAAAAGACCTCCAATCTAGATCACAAACCTAAGTTGTCTCCACACTGTGATAGTTTGTATGAATAAAATCACCAAAACAACTCCCATGATGTACCACATACTCATATTTACTCTCCATGTTTTACTATCTCGAGAACATACCACACCTAATAAAATAACATGTAGAGACATCAAACCACCGGTATAAAAATGAAAAAATGATACGAACCACAAGATAAGAAAAAGTAAACAAAACCCTAACACATAGACTATATAACACAAGGACCACAAGAGAAGAAAAAAGACAGCGACCATAATTAAATAAACATGAATGGTTTGTTTTAGAATGTAGTGAGCATTGGTGAGTTTAACAGGTTCAGAGTGGACGAAGATCTTAGTTATCAAATTCTATAATTTGTAGACGTCACGATCTTGGTAAGAGAGGAGACTTGGAACAATTTATGGATTATCAAAGTTATAATTCGTGGCTACAAGGTTGTATCTGGGATACGGGAAAACTTTTTCAAGGAAACTATTTGGCATAAATATAGAAGATAATTTTCTACAAGCAGCTTTTACGTTCTTATCATGTTGTGTTGATTCATTGCCTTTCAAATTTCTTGGTTTACCACTTGGCTCAAATCTGAGGTGAGTTTCTACTTGGGTTCTGATTATTAAAAAATTAACGAAAAGACTAGTTGGACGAAAAGATGATATTGGTCAATGGGAAGGTAGGGGTGGTCTTATTGAATTTCGTACTTAATAGTTTCTCGTTATATTACTTTTCCTTCTATAAAGCTCCAAGCAAAGTTATTGTTGATATTGAGAAAATTCAACGTTCAACATTGCCTTATTGTATAAGTGGAAGTGACAAATACTCATGAACACAACACCGTATAGAGCAAGATGTTATACTACATGTATGATCCTCTAATTCCCAAAATTCTAAGTAGAGAAGCACTCGTTGTCAATTTAAAAGATTTGTTGCGGTGGTGAGATCTTTTATTAGTTGAACTTTCGTTAGGAATAGATTTAGGGTGGTTTGCAAATAATATTTCGATCAAACATGGGGATGGTAACCATATTCCATTTTTGTGTGATAAGTCATTTGGTAACTGCGCTTTGAGAGAATTATACCCATTATTATATCAACTATCCCCTCAACAAAGGGGTTTTGTTGTCGAAATGTATTCAATTATCAACAATGTTTGGGTCTTGGTTCACCGATTATGAGACATTTGATTGATGTTGGTGAGCAATCTAAAGAGCTTATGACGCTACTTGTAGGGGGTGTCCCGTTTGAGAATGAATCTGATGAGTGGTATTGATCGCTTGATAGAGTGCGAGACTTTCTAAGTGAAATTGTGCTATAAAGTGCTTAACGGCATGTTAAACATGGTGGTTGAGGGGGGGAATTTACAAAAGGTATTAGCAAATCTATGGTGGACAAACGTCTTGTAAAAAATTCAAGAGTTTGGTCGACGACTTTTGTTGGGCCGTTTTCCTACAGGGCTAGAGCTTGAAAATACAGGTATTCTAAATGGTAATAACAATGTAAGTTATGTTTCTGTTTTCAAGAAGAGAAATGTATAGACCATGTCTTCTTTTTATGTCCATTTTCTAAAATGATTTGGTGTAAGATTTGTTGTTAGATGGGTATTGATGTTCAAGAGGGGTGTGCGGGAGAGATTCATTTCTCTCTTTTTAGAGAATTGATTAAAGGGAGAATTCATAAAAAGTGGAAAAGGTTGACTTGATTTGCTACTTGTTAGTGCTTATGGTTATTGAGAAACAACATTCTCTTTCAAGGTGAGGTAGGTGATGTAGCTGTACTTATAGATAATGTTAAATTTATCCCTTGGTTTTGGTGCATTACCAGAAAGAAAAACAATTTAGGTTGTTACTATGTTTTATGGTGTTCTTATCCTTTCGATTGTATCCAAAGTGGTTAATTATTTGTATTTATGGAGTACCCCTTGTATTCCCTTTAATACATTTTCACTACAAGAAAATGTTGGTATACCTATAGAAAATTACCCACGGATTTTAGTCCGTAGATAAAATATTAATTATCCACGGACAAACCGTGAGTAAATTTGTTATTGAATAAATGTTTTTTTTAAGAAAATTCCACGGTTAGTCCGTGGGTAACGTTAAAAATAATTCGTGGGTAATGTTAAAAAAAATCAACTCAACTTAAATTTTTAAAATATTTTCGTATTTTATGGTTCCACTGATTATCCGTGGGTAAGTCCGTGGGTAAAATTAAAAATGTAAATTTTTTTAAAATTGTTCTGTTTTTTAAACTTGACAAAATGTAAAAAAAACTAATATTGTATAGAAACCTAATCACATAACCATAACCAGTCATAGCAACCAAACCTAATAATATACTCAACCTCGCCGCCACCATACCTCAACCTTACCGCACATTACCGTTACACCTCGCCTCGCTGCCATTACCATCGTCACAACTTCGCCTTCTTCGTAACTCTCGCGTACGAGCTTTGCGACATTCTCGACCTTCAGCGCCGTTCTCGCGACATCTCTTCGCGATATTCTCGACCTTCATCGCCGTTTGGTTTCTTATATCTTCGATTAGGTTAGTTTCCATTGCTTTGATTTTCTATTTGTTAAAGGGAAGAGGGTGACCTTATAATTAGACAGGCCCTAAATCACTCTCTTCTTTTCTTCTTCTCACTCTCTTTTACGTTTCTCGATCTTTCTACTTCTACCACCATGATTACAGGTCACAACAAAACTTCTCTTTCCTCGATTTTCATCACTTACTATTTCTTTTTCCACATCTGCATGCATTCTCCTTATTCTGATTTCTGTTAAATTTAATTCTATCTAATTTATTTATTGGCTGTTTTTGATTCCTGTTGTGTAATTGAAATTAATGCGATGAAGTGTTGTCAATTTAGGTTTCCAGCTATCCATTGGAGAACTTGTTCAGCCATCTGACATAATAAAAAGATGTGTTCTTAATCGTAAGCCAAATTTAGCTGTGAGGTATGCATGATTTTAGTATATTGTTTCAATTTCTTAAGCACATTGAGCTGCTTTTTGTGGTATTATATAAATAGTTCACTCATATAGGTTAGTTTTCTTTATATAATCAATTCTATTTTATGTGATAGTGTCACATTTTTCAGGTATGCGTCCCTTCTTCCACAAGCACATATACTATTTTGTAGCATCATATCTGAATTTGGCAAAATTAGGGACTTAGTTTCTGCTCTGAAAGCTTATGATGCAATGAAGAAATTCACGTCCCAATATGTACATATACCGGGAAATAATCGATGCTTGTGGTCTATGTGGCGATTTCATGAAATCTAGGTACATATATGAGGTATTTTTCAATCAGTTTACATTTTCTTCAACTTGTATAAGGCGACTTAAAGCAAAGAGCCTATTAAAGAATTTTGGGTTTTATTTGACAACTTTACACTCTTAAATGTAGCTATGATGCAAAGGCCTTTTACTTACTAGTTACAACCCACTAAAGAAATATCTAGTTTAAGCATTTTTATTGACTTTTCATTCAAAGAAAGGGTAATTAAATTTTAAGAACTTTTCTACTTATTCTGTGGTTTGACTTTTGCATGTTTCCTAAAGTTGTCTTAGATTTTTAAAATACGAAGCTTAAACTTGATTATCTTGTTAAAATCTTATACTAATAATTCACTTCTCAGTTGTGTATTATAGCATTCATTTTGGATAATTTCTGGCGCAGAATTTGCTTAATCAGAATATCACTCCAAATATATATGTATTCAACAGTCTCATGAATGTCAATGCCCATGATATCAGCTACACGATAAATCTATACCAGAATATGCAGGTGACTCCTGCTGTCTGCAAATATTATTATGGCATACATACAAAACTCGAAAAGATAGACGTGCACATATATATAGCTAGTTTAATTATGATTCTAAAAGCTTGCATAAGGCATCAGTTGTTCTTACTGTTCCTATCTTGTCATAAAGTTTTGTTTCATGTACTAAATAAACAGCACCAAGCAAATCTTGTATATCCCACTATCCATTCTGTTTCCCTTGAAAAATGAGAAAAGAAGGCTAATTAGATTATCTTCTGCATAATTTGACATATTAATTGATTGAATATGCTTTAATTTTGATAACGAGAGTTTGCAAGAACATTAAAGTTTCTATTCATCTAAGCAACTGCTATATATTTGCTGATTTCCTGCTACAAATCCAGAAGGTAGGCTTGAAACCAGATATGACATCCTATAACATCCTATTGAAAGCATGCTGTGTTGCTGGAAGAGTTGACTTGGCCCAAGACATGTATAAGGAACTTAAGCATTTGGAATCAATTGGACAACTGAAAATAGATGTTTTTACCTACAGCACAATTATTAAGGTATATTATTATTGTAGATCAATAATATCGCTATAATTTCATTGATTTTGCATTGTTCCTAAAAATTATGTAACACTTGTGTAAAAAATATTTGGCATGTTCTGACCAATGCCAATTTCAGGTCTTTGCA
Source organism: Cicer cuneatum (assembly GCA_037974295.1). Classification (NCBI taxonomy): domain Eukaryota; kingdom Viridiplantae; phylum Streptophyta; class Magnoliopsida; order Fabales; family Fabaceae; genus Cicer; species Cicer cuneatum. The sequence continues at coordinate 43,089,104 of JBBPBO010001986.1, forward strand.
GATGCGAAATTGTGGCAAATGGCTCTAAAAATCAAGCATGACATGTTGTCGGTTGGTGTTTCTCTTAATACAGTTGCATGGTCATCATTAATCAATGCTTGTGCACATGCAGGGCTTGTAGAGTAGGCAATTCAATTATTTGAAGAGATGCTATTGTCTGGCTGTGAACCTAATACACAGTGTTTCAACATCATTTTACATGCATGTGTTGAAGGTTGCCAGTATGACAGGGCTTTTCGCTTTTTCTATTCTTGGAAGGGAAATAAGACTTTAGAGTCCTTAGGTGAAAGCCACAATAGCAATGCAGAGGAGGGAGGCACGGAAAAAGTTACCGCCGCAGTGCCGAAAGGTGTAACACCCCGAGTTTAAAACACAGCGCGGGTGCATTTTTTTTTTCAAATAAATGATTTAAAATGAGTTTTCCAAAATTAATATCAAGGGAATTAAAATAAAATTTTCATTTCAAACGTTATCACCCAATCAGTGTCAGAGTGCAGAATAATACAGCGGAAAAAGTAATACATTAATTCCCAAAATAAAATTACATTTCCCAAAACTCAAAACACTAAACAAAAGTCTAGACTGATCATGCACTAAGCTACAGTAGCACGGTCTCCACCGTATCCTCTATAAGTCTCGTCTTCAGCCAACCGTCCGTCCCTCTGCATTGTCCACGTAGACTCCATACGTAAAGATCAGGGGAAACTAACGACGCTTCCGTCGTTAGTGTATCCATCTGTAGGATGGGTTCGGGTAACATCTGAGGGCAAAGCCCAAAGTCCACAATATAATAGCAAGGGTCACCGACCGAAATTAACAAATAAGCACATAGCATATATCTCACAACAACACATATATTCATGGCATATTGTACAATAATGATGAAAAGATGCTTATTTTGAAATTTCATGACATGTATGCCTTTTCAAAACAGCAACGAATTAATATGGAGAAAACATGTTGTAAGTACAATCACCACTTCAGTAATCACAAACATTCATCAGAAAACTCATATTTCAACAAGTACTTACGCACATCAATTTTCCAATCATCAACAATATCCAAAACTTGACTCACCGGTCAAACACCCAGATGCAATATGCATATGCTCATGTACTCAGCTTCTTGGAATTACCAAGGTGCAGTCGCTCACAGACCAGCACACTATTTTTGACATTAACGGCCCTGAAGACCAAGGTGCAATCGCTCAAGAGATCAGCACCAGTGCAGATGCTCAACAGTCCAGCACGTTTGACATATACCAAGGTACAATCGCTCAACAGATCAGTACCTAGTGCAGACGCTCAACAATCCAGCACTTGTGCAATCGCTCAACAGATCAGCACGTGGTTGCGCATTTCAGGGTACAGACGCTCAACAGTCCAGTACCAGTGCAGTCGCTCAACAGTCCAGTACCAGTGCAGTCGCTCAACAGTCCAGTACCAGTGCAGTCGCTCAACAGACCAGCACTTATATACCAAGGTACAATCGCTCAACAGATCAGTACCTAGTGCAGACGCTCAACAGTCCAGCACTCGTGCAATCGCTCAACAGATCAGCACGTGGTTGCGCATATTTGAATGGACCACCACGAACACGCGGCCATTCCGTAGCCCAGATAGAATGGACCACCACGAACACGCGGCCACTTTGAAACCGGATAGAATGGACCACCACGAACACGCGGCCACTCTACAACCCATCACGGTTACTACATTCACGTGTATTAGCCTCTCACAGGCCAAATACACAGAAGTTAAATCCTCGCAAGGATAGAATGGACCACCACGAACACGCGGCCATTCCGTAGCCCGAGTAGAATAGACCGTCTAATACACGCGGAACTACTCTGACCCCGGATAGAACAGACTGTCTAATACACGCGGAACTATTCTATAACCCATGGTTACTACTTAACTTCGCGGACCATCACGGTTACCGCATTACTCTGTGGCCCATCGCGGTCACCACCTGACTATGCAATGTATGAATATGCAGTGTTTTCTCTTCACTGAAAACAGTATGCAATAACAGAAAATTCATGCCTTTCCATCATATTTCAAAACATCTCAATATAATCAATATCATCATCAACACATCAATGATTTAAACAGTCAAGCAATCATTAACAATTCACATTATCTCACAAATTCCATACTTAAACATCTCAAGCCTTTCCATTGTTTCCCAAACTCTTAAAATTCACAAAATAGTGTTTAAAACTGAGTTTTTTGGAAAATATGAATCTGTATTCGAATACAGCCTCTCTGTATTCGAATATAGGGGCTAAAACAGTGCAGAATTAATACTCTGTATTCGAATGCAGCCCTCTGGTAATCGAATACAGAGGCAGTCTCAGTGCACAAATCAACATTTTTCCCTACATCATTAAAGGCTTTCAAAACATCATCCTCTCCTCTTTAAAACTATATCAAGGACTCCATTTTAAATCATTTTAATCTTTCTCAAAGTTTCCCAACACTTTAAAATTCACAAGGCAGAGGTTAAAACTTGATTTTCTGGAAAACATGAATCTGTATTCGAATACAGCTTCCTTGTATTCGAATACAGAAGCTAAAAACTGAGTTTCTGGAGAAACACGAATCTGTATTCGAATACAAATCTCTTGTATTCGAATACAGAAGCTGAAACTAGTGAAAATCTACAATTTTAACATTATGTATTCGAATACGGCATGCCTGTAGTCGAATACAGAAGACAAAACCAGAATGATCAACATCAGATCATCAGAAAACAGAACCAGAATCAGAATGATTAATCATGAGAACATCAGGAACAGAACCAGAATGAGAATGTTTAACATCAGAACCAGAATCAGAATCATCAACACCAGAACATCAAAAACAGAACCAAAATGAATGATTAACATCAGAACAAAACCAGAAGGATCAACATCAGAAACAGAACCAGAATGAATGATTAACATCAGAACAGAACCAGAAGGATCAACGTTAGAAACAGAACCAGAATGATCAACATCAGAAACAAAACAGAATGATTCACACCAGAATCATCAGAAGCAAAACAGAATGACTCACACCAGAATCATCAGAAGCATAAACAACAGAATGATTCACCCAGAATCATCATAAGCAACACAGAATGATTCACACTAGAATCATCAGAAGCAGAAACAACAGAATGATTCACCCAGAACCATCAGAAGCAACACAAAATGATTCACGCCAGAATCATAAGAAGCAGAAACAACGGAATGATTCACACCAGAATCATCAGAAGCAACACAGAATGATTCACACCAGAATCATCAGAAACAACACAGAATGATTCATCCAGAATCATCAGAACAACACAGAGTGATGTTGGAACCAAGTTGGTTCTAAATAATCTGGGTTTTGATGTGTACAAATACATTTGATGGAATCTTATTTTGAACTTGAATTACTACGGTAAAAACCATCAGAAGATGAATGTATCAGAGGATACATTCTGAATTTACAGAAGATGCATTTCTGGAATTATCAGAAGATAAACCAGAATGTCCAAAACCGACCAGAAGATAACTTTGGAGGCTTATATCAAACAGAAACAAAATCAGAAGAACATCTGGAAAACATCAGAGGAAAGCCTGCCATAATATGAATTGCTCCAAACAAGAATGATTCAAATATCAGAAGCAATCAAGAAGTTACACTGATCAGAACATAGCCTGGCAGTGTAATTTCAACACAGTCCATACTTGTCCAAAAGTGACCAGAAGATATCTTTGATGGATTATATTAGAGGGAATAAATATCAGAAGATTCTTTGGACCATACTATTGTGAAGCCTGCCATGTGGAGAGTTGTTCCAGGCCATAAGTTGTCAAAAGCAAGAAGTAATCCAGAAGATAATTTGACCAGAACATGGCATGACAATCGAATTTTGAATAACCCAGACTTCGCCCAAACTTCATCCAGAATTGATCAGAAGAAGCACAGAATGGTCCATGCCAGAATCACCAGAAGCAAAAACAACAGAATGATTATCAAAATCATCAGGAGCAGGAAACAGGATGATGATCAGAATCATCAGAAACAGAAAACATGATGATTATCAGAATCATCAGAAGCAGAAAACAGGATGATGATCAGAATCATCAGAGGCAGGAAACAAGAAGATGATCAGAATCATCAGAAACAGAAAACATGATGATTATCAGAATCATCAGAAGCAGAAATAGAATGGTTCACATCAGAACCATCAAAAGCAGAAATAGACACAAAATGATCCACACAAGGATCATCAGAACCAGAAACAGAATGATCCACACAAGGATCATCAGAACCAGAAACAGAAACGAAATGATCCACACAAGGATCATCAGAACCAGAAACAGAATGGTCCACACAAGGATCATCAGAACCAAAAATAGAAACGGAATGATCCACACAAGGATCATCAGAACCAAAAACAGAAACGAAATGATCCACACAAGGATCATCAGAACCAGAAACAGAAACAGAATGATCCACACAAGGATCATCAGAACCAGAAACAGAAACAGAATGATCCACACAAGGATCATCAGAACCAGAAACAGAAACGAAATGATCCACACAAGGATCATCAGAACCAGAAACAGAAATTCTTCTTATGTATTCGACTACAGGGCTCGTAGTCGAATACAAGTTTGAAAACTTAAGTAAAACAGAAATTTTACAGGTTGCAGTCAAATACACACATGTTGTATTCGAATACACCTTCGAAAACCAGTGAAAATTTCTTGAGATTCAACCTTTTTCAAACTGTTTTCTTTTAAAAAAACAACCAAACAACAGAACAGATTCAACACTTTTTCCAGAAGACACTTCCCTCATTTAAAATCCCTTTTCCTTTTAAATCATCAACACCACCAGAATCACACAAAACAGAAATGAAATCAGGATCCAACCCCAATCATCCAGAACCAGAAAACAGAATGTTCACTCACCAGAATCATTCAGATTTTGAAACCATCAGAACAAACATGCAAGCATCACAACTTCCTCAAAACATCAGAATAACGTGTATAGCATTTCAGCTTTTCAAACAATCAAAACAACATGCAAAGCATTTCAGCTTCCTCAAACATCAGAATAACATGCATAGCATTTCAGCTTTTACAATCATCAGAACATGACCAATGTTTTCAACCAAAACAGAAATCATCACACAGCAGCAAAACACCAACAGAATGCATTTTTGCATTTTTAAAACTATTTTCCAAAACAGTTTTATGAACATGTATTTTAACCATCTTTAAAATAACATGCAAGACATCTTCAGTTTTCTCACACAAGTAAAACAGCATTAATGCATTCAACCAACAACAGCCATCACATATCAACAAAAATGCATTTTCTTCATTTTTCAAGATGTCATTTCGAAAACATGTTTTTCTTTCAAAACAGAACTGAAATAACATGCATTTACAACCCTAATGCAACTAGAAAGTTGGAAGGTGCCCTTACCCTTGTTGCGTGTTCTGCTATTCCTCTCGTTTCTGATTCTGCTCCCGTTTGCGCGTCCAAAACCGGTGAAACTGCAGCTTGAGTTTGCTGCTACGAAACTGGGTTCTTTAACTCCGTAATGATATGAGGATTAACTTTTGTACTGGGGTTTTGGTGTTTCAGTGTGTGGATGTTCCAGTAGTGATACTTTGAAGAGTTCCCTCTCTTCTTCTTTTATAATCGTGACTGGAATGGGAAGGTAGAAAACAGCACACAGGATGGAAGGGAAAAGTACTGTTACATGCAGCACTATTACATGCAGTATGGGAGGTATGGAGTTCTGATTTCTGCCCAGCCCCTCACGTGTACTTATAGGCTCACTTGAGTGCCACCTCCTTTGAAACAATGATACAATAATGCTGGATTTTCCAGCTGGATTTCTCAGCACTTAATCCTTTTTCAATTAGCCACTAATCCTTAATTAATGGTCCGATTAATTTAATTACTCGAAATCAAATTAATTTAGTCTTCATCCAAAATAAATATTTATATATATATATTCACTCAAAACATACATATATTAAATATTTTTACAAAAATTCCCACAATACCCTTAATATTAATTCCATAAATTAATATTAAATTTAAGGGTCTTACAAAAGGCATTTCTAGTTCGCATATCATGAGTTTTACAGTAATGAAATATGCAAATGGGAAGTTTAGATGCTTTGGTTTCGTGAATTTTCAGAGTCTAGATTCAGCTGCTGCTGCTGTTGAGAGGTTAAATGGAACTACTATCAATGATGACAAGGTTTTATTTGTGGGGAGAGCTCAGGAAATCAGAAAGACAACATGAGTTGAAAGCCAAATTTGACCAGGAAAGAATCAGCAGATTCGAGAAATTACAAGGTGCTAATTTGTACTTGAAAAACTTTGATGATGGTTTTAGTGATGAAAAGTTGAATGACCTATTTTATGAGTTTGGAACTATTACATCTTGCAAGGTATGTATAGAAAATGATTCTTGCTATATGTCTCTCTTGATCTATTTAATTGTTTGTGAATTATACATCCAATTGGCCTTTTTTATTGGTTGGTTTTATTGTTATTATATGAGTGGCTGTAATTATATACTGCACTTTTTAGGCTATAATTATAGACTGTTTTCCTCTTCTGAAATTCACCTTCAGTTTTGCAATTTCTTGGTTGCTCGTTTTCTATTGCATTGCCATAATTACCTGGTGACAGGTACGCTTTAGTTGGATAATTTTTATTCCTTCTGTCAATTATGTGAATTCTATGTTATTTGAACCAACTGATATGATTGAGAGGGAACATAATGAATAATTTAAGGACAATATTATTTTGCATACTTGTTCAATACTTCTATTTCATGGTGCTTTTTTAGATAGAATCAATGGAGTGAACTATTTGACCATAGGAAGTCAAGATTTGATGCCCGAGTTATATTTCTCCTATTCCTTTATTCCTGCAGGTTTCGATGATCAAGTATCTGTTTTAACCGAAATGGGGGACAAAGCCAATCATCCAATCTCGCTAGCCTTTATCTATCAGTTACTTGTTAGAATGTTTATAACATGTGTATTGACATACATACAGGTTGATGTTGATGATTCCAGCATGAGGACTTACTGGCTGTCTCTAGAACTGCCCAACAACATACAACTGATGATTATGCGAAGCGGCTGGCTATTGGAGCCACTAAGGTCAGGAACTAGAATTTTTCTGGATGTTATACAATTCTAGATGGAAGCATGGATAAGATAAAAATGTAGAAAGTATAACAGAAATTGTATTTAGAATGAGTAGTGATTACATCAAGCCTTTATATAGGCTAACAACTATTGATTACAAGTTAACGAATAATAATATCTCTAATACCTGAGTTAAATTTTTCCTATATATTGTGTACTGCATTTGTTTATATGTTTAATTTTCCAATAGTATTGATTTCTTGTAGGATGAAAATCTATAGGTAATTTTATGTATAGAAAATCAGTTACTCATATTACCCACGGAAAATCTGTGGGTAATTTACCCAAGGAAAATCTGTGGGTATTTTACCCACGGAAAATCTGTGAGTAAATTACCCACGGACATTTCTTAGGTACCCATATCCTACTGATTGTCCATGGGTAAATATTTACCTACGAGCGAAATAGCTACGGACCCGTGTCCGTGGGTAATTTCAGGTTACCTACGGACTTGCCGTGGGTAAAGCTAAAATCTGCCGTAGGTAATAACACTTTTTCTTGTAGTGTTTGTTTATAAATAAAATAAAATAAAACCCTAACTTTTGAAGAAAAAAAAAAAACAAAACTTTTGTTTAAATGTTAAATAGAATAAAGAAAGTCTTAAAAGAAAACAAAACCCTAAAAGTTAAACATATCAATGATATGGAAAAAGAGAGAATTTGGCCTCAATGATGTCCTCCTCTTCCACCTTTATCAGTTGGGTCAATCATCGTCGTCTTTCTCCTTCTTTCTTTCATTGTGGTCCTCCTCCTTCTTTCTTTCGTGGACGCCCCTCTAATTTTCTAATTTTGACTTTTATATGAGTGAGTCAGACACCTGGACACGAGACCAATTTTACATATATCATTAATTTAATAGTTTGAACTTAAAATTGACGGAAACAATCAAACTAACTAACAAAACTATAGTTAAGGTATCAATATGGAACAAAAACTAATGCTTAAATATTATATTAGTCCTTGCAAAATAAATCTTTTAGTTTATCTTTTTGCAAAATGTAAACGTTTTTGTTTTAGTCCATAATATTTAATACTGTTAATTTTTAAACGATTGAATAATTAATGAGTTTAAACTTAGTCCCTGTAAAATCCAAGAAATATGGTTCTAGTCCTTGCAAAAGAAAAAAAATGTTGCTTTAGTCCTTGCAAAATGTAGAAAATTTGATTTTAGCCACTATATAATAATAAAAATTATTTTACTCTCGTGTACGGTTTTTATAATAAATTATAATTAGTGTACTATAATTATTATTATCAATTTTATTTATAAGATATACAAAAAATTAATTTTAATTAATAAAAAAATTTATCCCATGTATGATTATATGTTCCACTGACTTCTTTAACGACTTATTTTTGAAAAAACAATGTGAAAGAAGTTGTTGTAAAAATATATTACAAAATATTATTATAATAAAATCATAAAAACATAATTATAAAAATAGTATTTTATTAATTTTGTCAAAATAAAAATTATAACAACTATAATTTGTTCACACTTTAATTTTTTTCATGTAAATGAATCGCAAAAGAAGTTGTTGTAATGTATAATTCATACAAAGAACAAGTGTTTGTCTCTAATGAAGTAGTTAAATTTAGTTTTTTATGAAGTAGTTAAATTTAGTTTTTATGTCTTTCAAATAAAAATGGAAATAATTATAATATACTCTAATTACAAATGTATTATAAAAACCATGCACGGACAAATATTTGTTAATAAAGAATTGGTTACAATTAATTGTTTTTTAATATCATCAATATAAAAATAAGAACAATTATAATACATTAATTATAGTATTTTCACGTTGTTTTTTTTATAATGAGTTGCTAAAGAAACTCATGGAACATATAATCATACACGAAATGAATATTTGTCATTAATCAATTAGTCAAAATTAATATTTTTTTATAACTTCTAAATTAAAATGGTAATAATACACTTATTATAATTTATTATAAAAATCGTACACGTGAGTAAGACAATTTTTATTAATTATGTAAGGACTAAAATTAAATGTCTTACCTTATGCAAGATTAAAAAAAAAACTAAAATCAAATTTTTTGAATTTTAGAAAATATAAATTTAAGGTCATTAGTTATTCAATCTTTAAAAAATTAATCATGTTAAATATTAAAGACTAAAATGAAAGAAATTATATAAGGACTTAAACTAAAAATTTAATTTTTTAAAAATTAAAAATTAAATTTATTGTATTCTACATTAATTAACAGCATATTTAAGCCAAAATTAATTAAAGGATCAAAATATTTATTTAGCTTGAAAGTACAAAAGAAAGGAAAATTCGAAAACAAAATAAAGGAAGAGTGGAAGACTCTAGAGTTGCATAATAGCACCCGTCGTTTAATTGAAGCCGCTGGTAGAAGAAAACAAGGGAAGAATCGCACCCAGTTGGGAACACAGACGAAATAGGGCATAACCATAAGCGACAGTGCGTTTTGGCTTCTCCAAGCGCTCAACTCCATTGTTCTCGATTCTTTCAATTCAATAACTCATTCTTTTTCTCTCAAACATGTGAGCACTCACCACCTAAAATCAAAACAATAACAAAAAATATTGCCCTACATTTTGAGATTTTAGTTTAACCTAATTAATTTTTCTCGTTTGTTTAATTTTTTTTTTTTTGGGTATAATAAGGAAGCCAAAATCATCGGTGAATCGACCCCCAACACCAGATGTGGTTGAAAATCTCGCAGAAAGGGAACCCACGTTTCAAGAACTCATCAACATCAAGGTTTTCACTTTTTTCTTTCTTTCATTTTTCAAGGACTTAAGTAACTAAGGGCATGTTTGGATTAACTCATTTGAATTTATCTATTGATATAAGTATTTGTGAGACTATTTAGAAGACCTTACAGAAATAGGTTATGATATGACTATAAGCTGCTGTCGGCTGATTTCCATTATAGCTTATAAAAACAACTTATATAAACATAATTTGACTTTATTTTATCTCTTGTTATAGAAATAGTTCATAGGTAAACACTTATATGAGTTTATGTTACAGACGATTAAGTTGTTTATCCAAATGGGATCTAAGATAGTTTTCACTTGTTAGGTTGTTAGATTAGTTTATGGTTCTTTGAATGGTAACTTTTTTTCTCTTTCTGAATTTTTTGTTTTTGGATTACTTGCTAGTTTATTGAGACTGGGGAGAAGGAGCGGTTGATGGAACTCTTAAGGGAAAGGCTTGTGGATTGTGGTTGGAAGGATGAAATGAAAGCTCTCTGCAGGTATTTTTGTATTTTATTCAAAGGAGCACGAACATCAAACAGGACCCTGATTTGTAGACACTTACTTATAGATGGCCTTGGAATTCCACGTAGTCGGGATTCTCCGCACTCACTTAGTCGGGCCATCGAAAGCCGTTCGATCGAGATTGGACTATCTAGATTCAAGCTCGGTTTTTAATTATAAAATAAAAATAAAAACCTGCATGTTTTTGTATTATTCGATCTCGATTAAACAGTCCATGAGGTCTTTACTGCGCGAATTTGAGATCTCCTAACTCCAGGGAATCTAACTTCGTTGTAGACACTGATAATAATTTAAGAAAATAGAAATGATTGAATGCAACCACACGTGTGTGTCGGTGTCGTTTCAGACACCATAGACACTTTCAATATGAAGTGTTGGTGCTACATAGATTTTATTTTTCTCTGTTATATCCTGAAATTTTATTTGCAAGAAAAGAATTTTCGAGGTTTCAGGTTTAATTGTTATATTATAAATTCAATGATGTCCTAGTTTCCATTTTCTCTGCTATATTGGAAGATATATGATTCTGCACTTGGTATTTGGTAAATTTTAGATTTAAGTATTCATTCCCATTCTAATTATAAATTTTAATTTAGTTAGTCATTCTCGTGCTTATTTTAGAATTCAGTTTTCCCCCATTTTGATTTCTACAAGCATTATCACAAAGGTTACTTACATTTTTATATAGGCACTTTTACTTATAAGGGAGCCATGAGTCAAACACATTCTTGTGATTATAAATGAAACTAGAAATGTGCTATAACATGTTCAAGTCATTTTTGTGCTGTACTGGCTTATTGAAGATTCATCATGGTCCAATGTCTCTTTAATTGTATAACCATATAATATAATGCCATATTTTTTCTATTAAACTTGTGATCTTTGTCATAAGATATTACTGAATAGTGAAATTACTTTTGGCTTGGTGTTTGCTTTGTCGATGTAGTGCTAGGTTCAGTGGCTGAGCTTTTTTGTACATTGTTTTATCCCTTTCTTTAAATGTCAATTTAGCTGTCTCGTAAATTAATCACTTTTTTAAAAATAAAAAGGATTTAATTTGTATACACCTTTGGTATAAGACTTTTTTTACACATACATCCAATGATATCAAATAGATAGTTGTAGAGATATTTTACAAACTAACTTGATGAAGTGGCGTCATGATATAATTTGATTAGTTGCATGAGTAAAAAAATTTACACTATCAATTCATAGAAATTAATCTCTTTTAAAAATGTATTGATTTTTCAAGAAATGAGTCAATTGCAAAGAATATATTTAAGAGGACATTGCTAGTATTCTTCTATCACATATTCCCATCCCTGTACATTCATTCACTTTGCTTTTTTATCTACTCATATCCTACTGTTGTATTTTTCTATTTGATTCCACCTTTTCCTTTTCATACTTTGTCACATCTCTTTTTGGTATGACTTCTCAAAGTTGGAATTAATCATACTTTTTCTGCAGAGCCTTTGTGAAGAAGAAAGGGAGAGATAATGTTACCGTAGATGAACTTGTACACGTAATCACACCAAAGGGCCGAGGTATTTTTAATTGCTTCACTGGTATTACTTCTTTTCTGCATAACTTGGTTGAAGCAATTCATGAGGACTAAGCCATACATGGAATTCTGCATTTTATTTGTTTATGAATCAATTGAAAAATACTTTAAGAGGCTCTTATATAACAGAGTATTATGACTTTAAACATTAGAAACTTTACAACTGTATTGTGGCTTTGGTTTTTCTTTCACCACAATTTCTTTCTCACAAGACCAAGAACTTCTCTTTGCAGCCTCAGTTCCTGATTCTGTAAAAGCCGAGCTTTTGCAAAGAATTCGCACATTTCTTGTTTCTGCAGCTCTCTAATGGCTCGATCGGCAATAATCTCAATGACATTCTGTAAAGGTTACGGATTCATGTTTGGATTGCAGTTGGAATTGCGGTAGCACTCTTTCCAATGTTGGTGAACTGATAAGTAACACAGATATTGTTTCTCCAAACTGAATTTGAAAGCATTGGAAAGAGTAATGCCAATTTCCAAAACATGCAAAAAACTGCACACGTTTGTACTATGTCTTGTCTTGCAGGGATGAGTATGTGTTGTAAAACCATGACTATTTATCTCCTTCCTACATAAATTTGATAGACTATTTTTTTTATCGAAATAGGTCAAACTACTACTATAAGATGTTATATAATCATTTATAATGTTGTTCTTTAAAAATTCAACTCTCAAACATACCTTAAGGCATTGTTTAGGAGTTTGGAGGGAAGTTGAAGGTAAGACGTTTGAGTTAGGAGAGTAAAGGAAAAAATAAAGAAAATTTTCACCTTTTTTGAAATTGTTTTTTAAAGAATGATAAATTAATGTTTTTAATATTGAGAATATTATAATAACATAGTTTGGATTTGAAGAATTATCAAAATCCTGTAAAATTCTTCTTCAATACATTTTTTAGTTTCTCCAAATTAAAGGGATTTTGTATTATGAAGAAAAATAAACTCTCTAAAACCTTCCTCTTCCAAAGTGTTTCATTATTTTCACTTCATTATTTTTTTCGAAGTCCTCCCCTCTTCAACTTCTAAGTACACTCAAGTGTGATTTGAAATATCCTAGAAAGAATATATACTCCACAACTGTGCCATACTTGATATTAATAGAGCTCCTAATGCATGTATATGGAGAGTGAGATGTAGTTCATTGAACAATGTTATATTTTTATCTTGCTAGTGATAATTCGTTTATTATAGATTTAGTCCGTTAATTTATTTTGTTTTTTCCTATGGTCCCTTGATTTTTTTTTTGTTCCATCTTGATCGTTTTACTTTTGTTAGTTATATTAGCCTTTCCAGTTAATTTTAGTCCCAAGACGTTAACTTCAGTATATGTGTCATTTAAGGTGGATGAAATGCGACCAAAGTGAAATAAAAAATAAAATAAGAGTCTTAAAGTGGAAAACAGTTTTTTCTTTTATTTTTTCTTCTTGTTCTCCCATTTAGGGTTCATCATCATCTTTGTTTGCAATTTTCTAAATCTAAAATTGTCCAGCAGTTCTCAAAGTCAATCTTTCTCTCGAATCAATGACCAAAGTGGGAAACTATTTTTAACTTCACCCACCCTAAATGACACATAAGTTAGTGTTAACGTTTTTGGCTGAAAACTAACATAAAAGACTAATATCGCTAACCAAGTAAAGTTACAAAATTAAAATATAACAAAAAAGAATTAAGGGTCCTAAGTGAAAATTCAAAATAAGTTAAGGATCTAAATTTGTAAATTTAGCCTTTATTAAGTCAGTTATGATGCAGCTGTGGGGTATATATTCTAACTAGGATATTTCAAAATCACACTTGAAACAAGAATGGTTTCTTAGGGCGTGTTTGGGAGTTTAAGAGGAGAGGGTTTTGAAAAATGGAATGATGAAGTGAAAATAACTGAGGACTTTAGAAGGAAAGCTTCCTTTAAGCCCTAGTTCAACTAACAAAATGTCAATATTGTTAAGTTGAACATCAACTCCCAGTTCAAACCGGGATTCGTGATTTCACAATTGTGTTATGTTTTTGGTAGTATTTATATAACCTCATCTATAGACGAAAAAAAAAAGATGATAAACTAAAAAAGTTCAGCTAAGGTTGTAGCATTTGTATGTTCTAATTCGGAAGGAACTCTACAAAGTTAAGTATTTTCACACTCTCTGCATTTCACTTCGTGTTTTAGATAAAAACTAGTGGTAAGATTTGTTTTGGACACCTTGATATATTTGTTTTGTTGCGTCTTGAATACAATTGCAATTTGAGTAGTCATGCGTGTTAACTTAAGTGTGCTACTTTAATTATGAAAATGCATAAGCACGAAAAGTATTTTGATACAATTAAGGGGTTATTTCATAGTACAAGAGAAAGAGAATGAAAATCAGCTAATGATCCTATATTTGGCATAAAATCGGGGAATGACGCCTTGTTTTTGCTTTCCCCATTACTATTGTATGATCCTATATATTCCTTGATATTTAAAAAATAATGACGGTTTAGTAGCCAATTTTTTAGTAGAATGTTTAATGTATACCAATTACAATATCAATTTCACGAAATCTATGTAGTAAGTCCAAACAAATTTGACGTTAATTATAATAGGCTAAATAGTACCCGTGATCCCTTAACTTAATTTATTTAGTCTTTTATCTTTTTTTTCCCAATTTGGTCTTTTATTTTAATTTTAAGTGACAATTTGATATTTTATGTTTTAAAATGTCAACAATATTATCATTTTTTTTACAAAAATTCATCAAAATTTTCAACAAAAACCCATAAAATTAATTATATTCTTTCATATAACACAAATTTCATCATATTCGTAACTCAAATTTTCAAATAAACTCATATTTTCATTCTTTATTTCACTTAAAATTAAAATAAAGGACCAAATCGGAAAATAAAAAAGATAAAAGACTAAAACGTTAATTGAAATTAAGTTAAGAGACATGCTATTTAGCCATTATAATACTTTCACGAAACCTATTAATTGTAATGTTTATAATATATATATTATTTGTATGAAATCATTTTTTAGCCCTTTTCCTCCATTGAATTTTGATTTAATCAATGATGTACAATAGTCTAATATATCATATTTAACAAAGATCAACATGTAACTCAGAATTTTTCCGCATACTTCAATTCTTGTTCATTTTAAGGGAGATGTTATTACATAACATGTGTTTTTTATTATATAAAAAACTATAACATGCTTTTTTCCAATAAATAATCATCTCATTAATTGTGGTCCAATAACATAAGATGCTATCTTATTGTCCTCTTTTTCTCTTCTACATAAGGTTCCTTTCATAGAAATAAAAAAGAATAGCCTCGCAAATGCACCCCCAAATGATAGACAACTTTGCCATATCAAACCCACCAATGCATCATATATGCTTACACGGAAGATTATTAAAAGTATTATTTTCATTCATTAGGAAGATGTATGTTCTTTGGGGGTTTGTTAATAAACGTGAAATTTGATATTGCTTTAAAAATAAATAAATGTGAAATCCACAATAAAAATAAATAATCAAATACATTTTAAGACTTGAAAGATCAATCTATTACCAAAAAAAAAACTAAAAAACTAAAATGATTAATCTGTTACAATTAAATAACCTAAAGAACCACAATTTGTATTTTGCCCTAGATAGTTCCCAACATCAACTCATGGCCTTTTATAACATATATAGTTAATTGAATATATATTAAATTTCTAACTTCAACTCATGCCTTACACTTTAGACATATTTCAATTTCTTGAATTGCAATGAAATCCAAGCGTGAAAAGGTTAAAATGTCATGCATCTTGTAAGACTAGTCCTGGAAAGTTCTTGACAATAGACAATGATGTAACTAGTGACCAAAATGTTGACCATAGAAAAAGAAAGAGTTGATCCACCTGATGTAAGTATCACATATAGTAATGCAATTAACCCTGCATGTGCTTCAGATTCAACATCAGGGACCAAATTTTCCTCGTCGATCGCCTCCAAAGACTTCACAACTTGATGATGTCCATGGTTCATTTACTTTGGTGTGAGAGCATGGTTGCGGAAAGTGGTGCTCCATATTACCATGCTCTTAAATTAATCACCAATGAGCAAGGGTCGATAACTTTGTGTGATTCATTAAGTTTCTAATACTCATGTTATTGTTGGTAGTGATTCAAACCAAAGAGATGTTGATTCAAACAACATCCTTCAACCTGAAGAAAGTTTGAGACACAATTTAGCTATGTGGGGCCTCATAAACCTTAACCGCGTGTCCAAAACCAAAATAACTAACTATTTTCCATTTCTACGAATTCAAAGAAAAACTATAAGAAACCAAAAATCTTAAAAATTTGAATATTTATATTGTTTAGACATTCTTCGATACAAATCTAAGATACCCAAAATCAAAACAATGAAGTTTAAACTCAATAAAATTTTAACCGCAAAAAAACTTCAACTACACAATTTTTCTCAAATAGTAAAAACCCAAAACCACAATTTTCAATTTTGAGAACGAACTCATAGAAAAACACAACGATGTAGCTTAAACCTCCATCATTGCAGAGAAGTACAAAAAGCTTCAAATTAAGATAAATTTTTCAAAAATAAATATATACCATTACATTGAAAATGTATGGAATACAAAATACAGTAATATCCAAAACCTCGTTAGACTAAAATAAATTATTAAAATATAATTTTAGAGGAGAAAATGTTCAATTCAATAAATAATTTATTTTTTTTAATAAATTAAAAGTTTAAGTTCTATTTATAATGAAGACAAATATAAACCAAGATTTAGTATTTAGGGTATACCTTTGATACTTCATCTATTCAATTTGTTAGCTTGATGTTTGTTTTTGTAAGAAGATCTTCATCTTCACTTTCATCTTCATCAAGCGTTATTAAATTTGTACAACAATTGACTTGAGGCAAAATTGAAGACATAGTTGATCCAATTAAGTATAGAAATAATTTAAAACTAAAATATAACTCGGGCGCTTCATATGTAATTTGTAAAATTTTCTTTCAATGTAAATTTTTGAAAATTTTGAAGGTGATATTCATAGTGTATAAATGTATCAATCTGATAAGAAAAATGTTTCGATATTTGTAAGTTTATTAGTTTATAAATATAGTGATTGTATAGTAAAAAAATAAATGAAATGAAAATAGTTGAAAAGTTTGTAATAAAATGGGTGATTTTCACTTTAAAATATATAATTAAAAAAGGCTAAATAGCACCTGTGGTCCCTTAACTTAATTTTTGGTAACGATTTGGTCCTTTATCTTTTTTTTTTTCCCATTTTGGTCATTTATGTTTTTAAATAATTTCAGCCTCAACCTTTAAGTGGGGTTCTGTTACAAAAAAAGTTAAAAAGTTACCCATCCGTTTCCTTTTCCCTGGGTTTTCTCTCACGTTTATGTTTCTTTTGTTTGGTTTAGGGTTACCTTTCTTCTCCCATTCACTTTCTCCCATTCACTTTCTCCCTTCATCTCCTTTCTTATCTTCTCAAACAAAGTAATTGCATCTACATTCAATATCATAACTCTACAATTGATGAACAAAGACAACATCAATAAAAAAAATTTCAGCAATAATCGAATAATTTTTTTTTCATCTGAACCAAATCTAAAAACCTTAAATCTTAAAACCCTAAATCCCAAAGGTATTTATGCTTACCACAAAATTCCTACAACCCCAAAATTTTCTTCCTCTGTTCGGACCCCATTTTGTCACTGTGCGAATTACAGGTTTCAGGCCACAAGCACAATTTGGCAGCTCACGAATTCCATTGGAATCAAAAGAACCATAGTTGTAGGATGTTGAGTTGTACGAGGTTGAGTTTGACCCATTTGTGAAAGAGGCAGCCATAGATTTAGAGTTTTGTGAACCATGAATATGATTTTCCATGGAAGGGAGATGAGAAGGGAGAAGACGATGAAGGAAAGAGATGACATGAGAGAAGAGAAGAAAGGAGATGAAGGGAGAATATAATTTCATGCGTCGCGAGGCCATTTTGCGACGGTTCAGAAAACCGTCGTTTCAACCTTGCCGACGGTTCCTAACCGCCTCAATATACCTTTTTTTGCGACGGTTCGAACCGTCACAAATACGTTCATTTTGTTTGAAACATTGCGACAGTTATCAACCGTCGCTATATTCATTTTGAGACAATTTGAACCGTCGCAATCCTAATAATTTAAATTAAAAAATTATGATACAATTTTTTTCTGATTTTTTATTAATTAAAATAAAAAATATTTCTAAATTAATATCATCCACATAATTTAAATACACAATTAAATATTTGTTGTAGCTAAATTCAATTTATATAATTTTTTCAAAATAAATAACACCAATTCATACATTGAACTTAACTAAAATAATAAATAAAGTAGTTTAAATATTCAAAACATTAGTGGAGTGGCTAAACATACAAAACAACTCCATGAAACATAAAAGTTCATCAAAATATCTAATCAGTCCCTAATGATGTTGCTCCACGATCATCAGGTTGGTGGCTAGAAACAGATGAACGTCTACCATCTATTAGTGATTCTATGTCTGTTGCCTGAAAAAAAAAATTACATTAACCTCAATGAATCTTGATAATCATTTTCAAATACTAATTAACTAAATTTCTCATATAGCAAACATTAATTGTTACACAACTGATATTTTTAACCAAAGACAAACAGTTCGATCTCATGGGATTTTATAAACAGGTTTCTTAAGAAAACAATTTTACCTTTTTCTCTCTAGAATTTTGCATTTGCAACAAGAAAGCAATTTGCTCCTTCAACATATCAAATTCATAATCCCTTTTCTTAAGCCTATCGATTTCAGCTTGCATTTTCTCCATCTTCTCATTAGCTTCGGAGGAAGACATTGATCTTACAGAGTGAGAAGTAGATGTAAGGATTTGAGAGGGTGTTATTCCAAGTCCCATACAACGAACATATCTTGGATGTTCTTTTCCAAACACATTAAAAAATGCTTCATTTGAAGAATGAGTCTTCCCAATTTCAGATTGCAATTGTTCCTGCACAAGCAAAGGAAGCAAACTAAATTCCTCTATGTAACAGAAAGGTCTAGAATTCTCAACCATTTCAACAGAAAAACACCATGTAGTACATTCAAGTATATGTTGCAAAAGAAAAATTAATTTGATATCATCTAAGACAATAAATAGATAAACTATATTGGTACAAGCACCAAAACTAACTACATCCAACCATAATGCACCAAATCAAGCCTATGTAACATTGAAGCAAGCACATCAATACAATTAGTGTATTCAACGAAGAAATTGGAACTAAACTAACTACATCTATTCCCATATAAGTAATGTTATAGTTTTATAACTTTGCAACTCACTATTACCAACCAAAATAACTAATATTGTAAATTTGCAACTCACTATTACCAAAACTAACAATTACATCTTGAATTTATAAAGTGGTCAATAAGAAATAATTACAATTACTTAACGTGGATAATTTTGTAGGTTTTCCTCCAAAGAAAGATCCCACTTATAAAATTTCTTAAACAACCTACATCGTGCATCTCGCCATTTCTTTCCAAGGCTCGTAAGGATATATTTTTTGTTGTATCCATCATCAACAACAAATTTTGACTAACAGAATCATAAAAAAAAGTTAGTTTACAATCAAAACATTAAATAAAGAATATTCGGTTGTTTATCATTGATACCTTTATTTTATCCCTAAAAATTTCATTTTTTCTTGCCGGTGGAACTTGTTTCCAATTGTCGTACATTATAGGAAAATCCTTAAACTTCCTTGCAATTTCACCCAAAAAACCGCCTAACAAACCAGCAGCTGATCCTATCGGTTGCCCATCTGAATTCCATCTAGTTATTATCCTGCTAACATTAGGAGGAACTTGAAGCACGTCTGTTACCCTTAAGTGTGTCTTTGAAATATGTCCTGCCTCATCTAACACATAATTCAATGAAATATGTCATACGTCAACCATGTAAAACAATTAAATTATATAAATATAATTAGACATTAGATAACATACTAATAACTTCTACATCCCAATATGTAGAATTCATTTTTTGAGAAATTTCTGGCTCATCTTCAACCACATCTTCAGAGTGAGAGGATGTCTCTTGGAAAGGTAGTGGTTCTATCTCTTGCACTACTCTTGGTGTTGTCGCTTGAGACGGTGGTGAGTTTGTCGATTGCACTGCAGTTGGTGGTGCTATCATCGGAGAAGGTAGTGGTTCTATCGCTTGCATTCGTAGTGGTGTTGTTGCTTGAGAAGGTGGTGATTTTGTCGATTGCACTGCAGTTGGTGGTTCTATCATCGGAGAAGGTAGTGGTTCTATCGCTTGCATTACTGGTGGTGTTGTCACCTGGGTAGGTGGCACAGCTGTCGTTTTGACTGTTGGTTGTAAACCATGTCTCCGCAGGTGCTTCATTTTGGCTACTTCAAGATCTCCGAGTAGTATAAGTCTCGAACGACCCTTTGTGAAACGCTACAATCATTTATTATCCATGTAAATAAATAAAAATCAACATATATTATATTGTTAGTATTTTGAGTTATTACTAACCGGTGTGGTTTTTGAAATGGTAGAAGAAGATTTGTGAAAGGATTGAGAGAGATGAGTTAGATTGAGAGCCTCCATCCTTTTGTAATTATCTTCCATTGTTTTGCGCTGAATATCCTCATATGATGATTCCATTTTGATCACAAGATTGAGACTCCAAACACACTTACACTGCAAACATTAATTACAACCAAGTTAGATCGATGCAAATAGCTAAACAGATAGGATGCAAGCTAAACATTACATACAACTCAACAATAAAAAAATTAGTAAATAAATAACATAGATCAAAGAGTACCATACCATAAATTCATATCATGATTATTGTCATCAAAATCATCATTAAAAGTTGAAGTGTCAGGATCATCATCTGTAGCCATTCTTGCCAATTGTATATGTGTGGTTTCATTAGAAAAAATTTGTTCCAAATTTTGAGATGAGTATGGTTCAATGGGTGGCATAATGTCATCATCTCGACCCATGTCATACAAGTCTCTTGGCTTTAAATGAATAGGTATGCTCCATCCTTGTTCCTTTTCATCATCCACATAATAAACCATTTGTGCTTCTGACACTTTAATGTATGGCTCATCATCTTCATG
The DNA here is from genome assembly GCA_037974295.1 of Cicer cuneatum. Taxonomy (NCBI): domain Eukaryota; kingdom Viridiplantae; phylum Streptophyta; class Magnoliopsida; order Fabales; family Fabaceae; genus Cicer; species Cicer cuneatum. The sequence continues at coordinate 43,110,335 of JBBPBO010001986.1, forward strand.
CTCTCCAGTATGTATTAGTCTTGCAAAATTTATAGAGGTAAAATCCAACTTATCTGTCTTAATTCCTCTTAGATTTGTGGTATTAGCCCATTTGCATTTAAACATGGGCACTTTGAAGCCATAACAGGAAAGCTCAATGATATCTATCAATCTTCCTAGTAAAGCATGTTGGAACCAAGTTGGTTCTAGGTACTTAGGATTTTGATGTTTACAAAAGCATTCCATGTAATCTTATTTTGTACTTTGAATTATTATATTAAACGCCACCACTGGGCCATATGCTTAAATCTGGACCATTGATCTGAATATCTTCCCTCTGATCTGGACCAATTCTGAACTGGGTCTGGATTGAACTGAAATTAAATCTGGACATATGATATGTTAATCTGGACAGTTACCTTCTGATTTGCATCAAGTCTGGATTAAATCTGGATATCATTTCTTCTGGTCTGGACTTAGTTTCATACTATGAACCATGCTATCTTGTGGTCTGGGCCAAATATGGACCAATTAATTTATGCTCTGATCAAGTCTGGACTGATTATCATTTCACTGCCAAGCTATCTTCTGGTCAGAATAAATTCTGGACCAAGTCTAACGTATGATACCTTCTGGTCTGGAACAAGTCTCCCTCTGGTAGGCTTCCTTCTGGTCTGGTCCAGGTCTCCTTCTGGACTCTGCTTCCTTCTGATTTGGGCTAAGAAAGATATCCTCTGATGGTGTTTTGACATCCTGGTGTATCCTCTGGTGCCTTCAGGATGCATCCTCTGGTACCTTCTGGATGCATTGTCTGGTGACTTCTGGAGGTGTATTCTCTGGTTTGATTTTATCCTCTAGTAATTCATCTTCTGGTGACATTTAATATAATAATTCAAGGTACAAAATAAGATTACATGGAGTGCTTTTGTTAACATCAAAATCCTAAGTACTTAGAACCAACTTGGTTCCAACACAGAATTGGTCTAGATCAGAGGGAAAATGTTCAAATCAATGGTCCAGATTTAAGCATCATGGCCCTGTATTGGCCGACATCAGAAGATCAGAACATATGGCCCAGTGTTGGCCGAGATCAGAAGATGAGATCATATGGTCCAGTGATTGGCAGAGATCAGAAGATCAGAATGTGTGGTCTAGTGTTGGCCGAGATCAGAGGATCACAGCAGATCAGTTTGTATGGTCCAGATGTGGACGAGAGCAGAAGATCAAACGGTCCAGATTTAATCATGATGATAATCAGTGGAGACTTGATTAAATTCGAATAGAAATTTGAACAAAGTATTAAAAGGATTTGATTCAAAAATAAATTGAAGTCTTGTGGGAATTCAGAAGCTATTGGCGGGAAGAAAGATTTGATCCAGAATTAATTAAAGACAGGATTGGCCAAAGTTATTTTCGAATGCATATCTGGAGCTAAAAAGATATGTTTTTTATTTAAGAGAAACCCGATTGGCCAAGTTATTTTTGCAAGAGTATCTGGCAAGATACAGCTCGAATTTAAGCATGGAAGAGACCCTAATCTTCATCTATAAAAGGAGGCTCAAGGCATAATACTCAGCATTGAAAATCAGCAAAAGAGTCATACACTTCCAGAAGCAAACACTCGAGTTTTCAGTGAGGTTAATTGTGAGTTTCAGCTTTCCAAAAGCAAGTACTCGTGTTTTTCTTTCCCTTGTATTAGATCTAAGTTGTTGAAGTAGAGTCTACAATCTGAAGGAGTCAGAAGGGGTAGCAGATTACTTAGCAATTAGATTCAAGGTTCTTTTCCTCAAAAGTCTAGGATTGTTAGACTATTTGAGAAGACTGACTTGGAGGGTTAGTGGTATTGTTGTAATTCAAGGTTTTTGAATTAGTGAAATCCTTCAAAGTGAAGGGACTGGACGTAGCCTAGTTAACGGTGAACCAGTATAAAATTCTGTGTTTTATATTTACTTTATATCCACTGCTAACTCTGTTTTATTCATACATCAGGTTTTGTTATAAAACTGCAAAAACAGAAAAAGTAATCAAGTTAGTCAAACACAATTCAACCCCCCCTTCTCGTGTTTGCACCTTCAAAGCACCCCTCCAAATCTCATTTGGGCATCACTATTTCTTGAGTAACTTTGTGTTCCAAACATGCCAAAAACTCCACTATTTTGAGTTTTTAATAAATTGTCTCGTGCCAATGTTCGAAATTTGAATCCATTGACATTATATGCAGTGAACCTTCTAACTTTATTAGAAGGACCTTGAGCAAGACTAGTTAGAACATTTTTATCCGATCCACTAATGTTGTCGAGATTGTTGCAAATCTAAACACCATAAAATATACAATTAGTCACATTCTTATTAAAAACCAGACCAACTCAATCACCAATTTTGTCATAACACTAACATGATTGCGGAACCAATGAGGAAACTCTCTATGAACCTTCTTGTCTACCTCAGAAGCACTCCTTGTATCACTCCTCTGTTGGCTTTGAATAATACTTCTATATTTCCTATTTGGTTATTTAAAATTAGATGTATAAAAAACAAAACTTAGTGTTAAATAATACAAATAGAATAAAATTACTTACCTTAGATAGTAGTCAACTATGATGCAGTTTGTTAAAACGTGTTTATGAGCCTGTAACTTTTCAATTGGTGTAAGGGTGTAGTATGAACATCCACCAACAGATTTTCCAACTTTTGGAAATAATTCAGATACACGTGAGTCAGTTTGTATCTCATTAATAGGCTCATTGTCTACACAACCAAGTTGATTCCACCTAGTCTCAATGTTTTTTAGATACCTTGAACAAAATGTAAGAATATCTTGTACAAGGTATCCTTCTGCAAAAGACCCTTCTGGTTGTGCTTTATTACGTACATACGATTTAAGTTGTCCTAAGTACCTATTATTGAACCGCAATAATATTAGTTAGAACAAAATTGTCCAATACAAATTATTGAAGGAACATGATCACACATATTTTACCTTTCAATAGGATACATTCATCGATAATGAATAGGACCTCCAAGTTTAACTTCTTCAACAAGGTGAACAACCAAGTGAACATAATAGTGAAGAATGAGGGAGGAAATATCATTTCCATGTGGCATAAAGTGAGGACAATTTGGTTTTGCAATTTTTCCAACTCATCAACATTCAATACTTTACTACATAATTGTCTAAAGAATGAGCAAAACTCAATCAATATAGCTGAAACATCATTAGGTAATGTTGCTCGAATGGCTAACGGTAGTAGTTGTTCCAACAATATGTGACAATCATGACTCTTCAACATTCCATTCAACTTAAGGTTTTCCATGTCAATGCATCTAGAAATGTTGCTCGAATAACCATCAGGAACAATGATATTCTTTAAATTTGTTAAAAATCCCTTCTTACCTTTAGTAGTCAGAGAAAAGAAGGCTGAAGAAATTCTTCCATTTTCATTGGGCCAAAGGTCAGGTCGTATGCCTATAGCTTTAAGGTCTTTTCTTGCATTAATATGATCTTTACTTTTTGTGCTATCGTTTAGCAAAGTAAATATGATATTATCGCACACATTTTTCTCAATATGCATCATGTCAAGATTATGGCGCAAAAGATTATCCTTCCAATATGGAAGTTCAAAGAATATGCTTTTCTTTTTCCATTGTTGATTGATACCTTGTGTAGGTCGTCCACCACGTGTTCTTTTTCCCGACCGTCTTTCTCTTACTTTCTACCAAATGTGACATCAATGTTTTGAACCTGTTCAAGAATTTGAAGCCCAAATAACATTTTAGGTGGACCACGCATATCTGGTTGACCATCAAAGTGAACCTTGTTCAATCTAAATCTATGTCTCTGATCAAGAAAACGACGATGACCCATAAAACACCATTTTTTGCTATGAGGGAGATGACGAGTAGAGTCAATGTTACACGATGGACAAGCAAGTCCAGTGTTAGTGTTCCACCCAGAAAGTGTACCCAACCCCAGAAAATCACTAATTGTCCACATCAATGTTGCATGCAATGTAAACATCTCTTTTTTAAAAGAATCGTATGTATCAACACCTGTTGCCCACAATTCCTTTAATTCTTTGACTAGAGGTTGTAAGTAGACATCAATATCATTTCCTGACATTTTTTTACTGGGAATTATCATTGACATTATATAAGATGTTTGCTTCTTGCACACCCATGGATGAGTGTTATATGGAATGAGAATAACTGGCCAAATACTATAATTTGTACTCATCATACCAAAAGGATTAAAACTATCACTAGCAAATGCAAGACGCACATTTCGCGGGTCTGATGCAAACCAAGTGTGTGTCAAGTCAAAAATTTTCCAAGCTTCAGAATCTCTGGGATGCCTCAAAATTCCATCATTCTTACCATTGATCGCATGCCATCTCGTATCCTCGGCCGACTTCAAGGACAAAAATAATCTTTGTAACCGTGGTTTTAATGGAAAATAACGAAGCACTTTTGCAGGAACTTTCTTTCGTTTATTGCCATCACCAGACACCCCAACTACACCAACTTTTGCTTTTGATTTCCATTTGGAAGTGTTACAAATTTTGCAGGTCTCCCTCTCTTCATCTTCCTTATTACCCTAATAAAGCATACAATTATTCGGAAAAACAGGGATCTTTTCGTAATTTAAACCAAGCTTCGTGATTGTTTTCTTGGCTTCATAGAATGATTTTGGTATATTTGAAAATTCAAATGCATCTTTTAATAACTCTAAAACCATTGTCATGGCTTTATCAGTCATTCCACATAAACATTTGATGTGATACAAATTTACCAAAAAAGATAGTCTTGAATATTTAACACACCCTTCATACAAAGGTTGTTCTCCTTCTCTACTTAATTCATAGTACTCTTTGGCATCTTCATACCTTAGCTGACTTGCATTTGGCACCATATCTTCATTCCGATCAATCTCGACATTTGATTCAATGGGTACTTCGTTTGTATGTTTTTCAACTCCAAAAGCATCGTTGATCATGTTCTGAATAAGATCATCAACAACAACTGTGTCTTGAACTATATTTGAAACACTACTAGGTGAGATAGTACTAGTTTCTCCTATGGACTCCCCATGATGTACCAAAATTGTATATCCCGTTGGAAATGGTTTGCACTTTAAGTGATCATACATTACACTTCTACTTTGCGGGTTTTTGAAACCACAACGTTTACAATGGCATATTATTTCGCCATTTTCTAATTCATCTCGAAAGGTAAAATTAATAAATCCCTTTATCCCTTGGTCATATTCAATTGATGTGTGTGGCTTCATAATCCATGAGTTATCCATTGCTTCAAAGAAGATTAACATATGTTATTTTGACACACAAAGAAGATAAACCTTAAACAGAATAGATTCACTATGCATAAAGGAACAAAATATGCAAAAGAGTCATAAAGCAGATTCACAAAACATAAGGATATTGCTTCAAAGAAGATTAACATATGTTATTTTGACATACATAAGGATAAAGTAGATTCACAAAACTATATTACTTAGTAACTTGTACATATGAGCTAGTTTACTAATTAATCAAAAAATAATGTAGCAATGTACTCTTTAAGTAAATTTGTTAACATATTTTCTCTTTATTTGCGGAAATTTATATGCAGTATATTTTCTCAATTTCAATTTGAACTAATATAGAAGTGAGTGTTAAATATTATAATGTTAGTACTCATCTTAATGAAAATCTTCAATGAAATACAGGGGACAAACTCAAAAAAATTGGATAGTAGAATTTGGATAGTAGATGCATTATATGTTTCTTTTAACTATTGTGATATGTATAGTACCAAAACAAAAAAGTAAATAATATTTTTTTAAAAATATGTTATGGGTTGACTATAATATCTTAATTTAATAAAATTACAAATATATCTCCAAATGTATTTTTTTATTAATAATTTTATAGACCAATTTGACTAGAAAAAAAAAAGAAGATATATTTAAAGACTAAATTAATAAACTAAAGATATATTTAAATACTAAAATCATTGATAAAAAAACACATTTAAATTTATTTTTATAATTTTAATATATTTAAATACTATTATAACAAAAATTCACACATTTAAAATATATATCAAAATATTGTGTAGGCACAAACAATCTAAAACATAAATATGTCCCTGTTATTTTTATTTATCATGCATATAATTTATTTTGTTAGTATATTAAATAATAAAAAATTAACTTTTTTCAAAACTAGGTGGAGGCCGCATGGGTTCATCCCTATTGAAATATATCACATTCCTTTTGACTTGATCCAAAAACATATGTTAAACCTAATCCTAATAACATCCAATTATTCTTCTATTTCACTATTATTTATTTTTTTCAAATTCAAAGTCAGCAACCATAATAGCTAACTAACTAACCGACTGACTTTAATTAATTAATGAGTAAGAAACAAAACAAAAGTTAGTTAATTAGTTTCATAACTAACTAACTAATGGACATGGCATAATGGTAGCTGAAGATGCAACAAATAAAATATATATAGCTCATTATAATTTTTTTCTTGGTAGCTAAGTTTTTAACACACTAACAAAAGTAAAGCATACCACTAAAATTAACAAATATAAAAAACTAAATGCTAGCATACCACTTAAATTAACATAATATTAAGAATAATGCATGCTAGCATACCTCCCCATACCTGCTTCAGCTGAAATGATAACATACTCTTCAGATTATCCCAATCATGCCTGTGATTCAAGTAATTACCACATTAGCGTTTGAAGTGCACATCCATCTCCAAGTCAACTATCTTTCAACTTATCCATTGCAATGAGTAAAATGATAGTGGCTTATATCAAGAAAATAGTAAACAATATGCAAATACTTTAAAAAAAGCATATGAAAACCTCAAATTTCAAAATATAGAACATATTCATCATTAATTAATACCTAAACATCATAGCTAACAGACACAACCAATATATCAGTCTAAGAAAGATAGAGGCTAAGGCTCGTGATCATTCTTGAACAATGTTTCCTTAGCAATTTAAACGATAACAGAAAAACGAACTTAATAGTTAACATACACAGACAAAAACATAATGATTGGAAAATAAATCAAAACCTCAAGGAAGGAGCGATGAAGGGATAGATAACACAACAACAACAGCCACCAAGACTTTTCTTATTAGGTGAGATCAGCTGCATAGATCAACCAATGCCATAACAACCTGTCACGTAAGGTCAAGAGATGAACCATTTATATCCAAATATCTCTTAACAACCGGTTTTGGTCCTTAATCTCTCTTGATCTCCCTCTACGGCTCTACCTCTAACTATTGGACTCCTTACCAAACTCAGCACCCTCTAGCTGCACGAGGCAATGAGGCTGCTTTGGCACTATAATGTTGTGAATCGTAATTTAGTGCAATTAAATACTTTTCATTTTCTAGGTACAATTTAGGCTATCTAAAATAACCAAACAAGTAAGTAACTAAAAGATATAATCATTTCAAACTGTTGGCAATTCGTTAATTTCCATTTGCAATTAGCAGTCCATAGCAATGCAAACTTAACTGTATCAATTAAAAAACGGTAGTATTGCTGCAACTAAAACTGAAAGGACTAGACAAAAATATTATGAGATTAAAAATATCATTAAATAACTCATTCTAATATTATTAGTGCAATAACATAATGTAGTGTAGCCAAGGTCACCAAAAGGCACACATATTATATGATTCCTACTATGTATTAACATAGATAAGCAAATCCAAAACAGTTTATGGATCTTGCACTTGTTATGTATTTATCATATAATTTGAAAATCAATTAAGTTTTTTTTTTAATTTAATTCATTTAGGCCACATTAATATATGTTATAGTTTGCGTAAGTACAAAACTTCTAAGGTAGGAAACTAGGGATATGAATTTCATAAAGTTGGGAGACTTCTACCTTTATGCAACCAGTACATCAATGACAATTGAATCAAAATCAAACAGTTCAGTATTTAAAATCAACACGTTATGAAACCCTTGACCTAAGAACCACACCTAAACAAGAATGTAAAATCCAAACAAGGCCCAAGATAACCCTTGGGGGATCAAAATAAAGCAGCACTAAATTAGATTTCTCGGGAGGGCTTCAACCTCAAGATAAGCCTTGGGGGACAAGACCATGGAAAATTCAACTCAAACCAGGCAGAAATAGAGGCAAAAACAAATACGTCAAAACCATAATCAAACCATCCCATAAATAGATGTGACAATACGGTGTACACCGTGTCTAAGATAATTACTGTCATACTTTGCAAGAACAAATTCACCATCGCAACATATTTTCACCGCATCATGTCCACACTCCACAGTTTGATTCCATTCCAATTCATAAATGAACGAGGAAATAAACATGTCATTTTCTATGAAAAGCTAAGATCAAAAGATTTAAAGACTACCACAAAAGTTAACATCATAAATTTCTGTTTTCTCTTGATTATTTTCCAGGGCTATTTTAGTCGGAAATATGGAATCACTATTACTAAGAAACATGACTACTGACAGAAGTGCAAACAGAACGAAGTTGTTTTGAGAAGGGAGGGGTAACTGCGTTAATGTAAATGATAACTACAAACCCAGACGTAGCACACAATCTGAGGGCTATAACACAAAGCATTAGAGGATGTTAAAAAAATAGCTAAGCAAACCAGAGTTGAGCAAACAAAAATAAGAAGGTTGGAAAGCTCGAGAGTAATTACCACTGTGAACTCAACAAATGCAATTCAAGTAGAATGATGGTAATCCCCAAGAAGCCTCAGACGTTGGACCTAGATAAATATCAAAACAACGAAAAATGTTATACAAGATACTTAAAATTTAACTAACAACAAAAAACTCAAGCATTGGAACCATGAAAATGGAATACACCAATATAGTGGAAAATATTTCAGTAGATGCTAAAAATTCAACCAACAAGAAGCATTATAAGCATAGTTCTACAAAAAAAAATACAAACCTCTCCACAAATAGATTTCGTTTCCTTCAGCGTCGACAGAGGTCGAGTAGATTTGGGTTTTCAGAAACCTCTCCACAAATAGATTTGGGGGTTTTCAGAAATTTTAGGGTTTAAACGAAAACGAAAATGAGAAATGAGGAACGTGGGAATGAGGAAAATGAGAAACGAAAACGAAACGGGGACGAGATTGGAGTTACACAGTGGCAGAGGTTGACAAAAACCGCCCCAAAAATTCGTGTTGAGGGTGGTTGTTCCAAAACCGTCGCATGCCAAGTGTCGCAAAAACGAAAATTTCTTGTAGTGGTCCATACATTCAATCATTGCCAATTTATTAAAAGATCAAGGATAGAGTTAGTGACTAGTTGAGTTTTATAAATTTGTCTTCTTCGTTTGCAAGGACCATTTTGAAATCCAATATTTTTCTCAAAACAACGACAACATTATTGATTTTGATAGAAATTTGACAATTTTCTTGAGAATTTTGATTCAATTAGATTATATGTATATGCAGAAAGATGAACCAAAATTTAGGAAAATTATATTTTTATTAAGGAATTATTATACATAGGAATGGAAAGAATTAATTTGTATTAGAATGAAATTTTTTTCTATAGATTTGTCTTTTATTATGGAAGGATATATCTTTGTTAAGAAAGAAAAAAAGTTATCTTATTGTTATATTTTTTGTCTTGCCTTTCAAACCCTTGTTGCACACAATCGCAAGTTTGTCACATTTGTGCCGAGATGGGTTATGATTAAAGAAATGAAGATAAATGTGATGAATATTTTTTTAATATGTACTAAAACTGAAGATGAAACACGACTACATCACCTTTTTACTTATTAACTAGTTAAGGTGATATGGAAGGTATGTGAATTTATTTATGAAATTTTTTTAGTTATTATAAAATTTAAGTAGTTTTACCAACCCTACAACATATTATAACCTATGAATCTTATTATTTTTGTTATCTATATTGAAATATTCACGGTCTATATTTTATTCGAATTTTAGTCATCTACATATTCACCACTTGTAAGAATGATCTTCGACATTAAATATCTATTGATGGAGAAAATAGAGTGATGATTGGGATCTTTAAATTAGTATTGCAGAAAAGATACACTGTGAATCAAAGATTACAAATCTAATAAAGAAAATGAATGAGAAAAAATAATTTTACTAGTCAATAATTTTACGATTTTAAATATAATTTATTAAATAAAAAAAACATACCTCATTTAAAAACAAAAAACATAATCTTCTTCCATCAAGCTTTTTACCGTCAACTAGCTTCAATGTAAAGTCGACTCACAACATGTTTCAGTTGTAGTTAAAAGCATCGTTGTATTTCTTCAACGACATTAGTCTTCGCCTCACCACGCACATATTCTTTTAACTTCTTCATTTACAAAAAATGGAGAATGCAAATCTCCCCTAAGGAAGAATGCAAATCTTCCTTTTATTTATTCATTAATATTTTACAAGATAGTACATAAAAAATATGATGACATCTATTTAAAGGTATTTTCAAAAAATTTACAATTTATTTGGCGTGATTTTTACACAACCTAACCTCTAATAGTTTAGAGTAAGAGTGTTTATGGTCCAAAAACTGAACCGCATTGGACCACATTAATGGTTTGGTACAGTTCTTGAAAATCACTTTCAAATCAAGTTCAGTGCAGTTCTAAACCGGTTTGAAATTGTTTTATAAATATAAACCAGTTTAATATTTTGAACAAATTTTTAGTTAAAATCGATTTAAAACTAGTTATTCGGAAAAAAGAATTTTAATTTTTTTTTTATAAAAATATCAATTTTTTCGAGAAAAATAGATGAAAAAAATTTCGAAAAAAATTTTCAAAATTCTTTTAGCAAAAATGTTTTGAGAAATTGTTTTTGATATTTTTCAAGAAATTTTTTTTTGAGAAAAATAGATAACAAACATTTCCAAAAAAATCAAAAATTTTTCAAGAAAAAATTATTTAATTTAATTTTTATTTTTTTCAAAAAAAAATTCAGTATTTTGTATATTTTTTAGAAAAACAAATTTAAAAAATTTTGTAAGAAAAAAATCTTAATTGAAGTTAAAATGGTTTTTGAATTAAGTTTGGTTAACTGGATTGTTTTAAATATGTGGTTCAATTCATGAACCATTTAAATGATTTAGTTTTTTGTGGTGCAATACAATGCAATTTATCAATATGGTTCAATTAACCATTTTTTTGCACACCTCTAGTTCAAAGGAGGGACAATGAAGTTCAACTATTGTAACCCCGATGTGTTTGCTTATGGGCTTTTACGAAATTTACTTTCTTTTGATAAGTGGAAGAACTTGGAGAAATACTTTATTTTTTAAGTATATCATAAATGTCATTTGTTTGTTGAAAATACTGACTTTGGTTAAACGTGTTGTATGAACATTTTTCATGTTTCATCCACTCAGCTCCCGAAAATTTAGAATCTTTTCCATTTAAATTGGGCCATGAAATTTTGAGGTCAGCCTCTGTATTAGAAATCCGATGAAAAAAACTAATTACATAAAATATAAAATAGAAGAAAGAACTAACAAAATAATTGGATCGAGAATATCATCAAAACTGTAGTAAGTGGTTTGTCACTAAAATATATATAATTAAACTTACAATTTTCGTGTCAAACTTTGTCACTTGTTGATCATTGGGGTAGCATTCAAATGGTTGTGGATAAGAGTAGTTTGAAGGCCACATTTTTTAGTATTGTAAACAAGCTTAGTTTTCTGTAGCCACACACACCACTGCAGTAAACTGGTGGCCATTGCTCCACTAAAATAAATTACTCATATTGAGAATAGCTGCTCAATGGCACCGCCGTCAAGTATGAACATATTAAAAGGACAACAAATTTCGCCATGGTTTTGCAAACTTATGAGAAGTATGAAAACAAGTTATATGAAGTGATATGGAGGATATAAGAATATTTATAGAGTTGAAACCATAATAAACATATTCTAGTATACACTTATTCTCGTTCTGTCCTATCATCCTTAGAAACTTACAAACCATGCTGTGGGGAAGCATAAAAACAAGAAGAAAACAAGGTTCTAGTAATTCATTGACACCAACAATTGAATGCAACCTGATTTGTTTTTACAGACACAATTGTATGTCTTTCTATACTTCGTTGTACAGAAATTATGAAAATTGTAACAAATACTTACTGGCTAATAGGAATTGGTTAAATAGTAGTATCACTCCAAAAAGTCATTTAGGATTATCAATTTTGGATTAAAAACTAAAACAACATGTGAAAATCTCCAAGATAGTGTCATTGAAACATCCAATGAAATCTTTAGAAAACAAACCAAAGTATATTGTATATTACCTCTTTATCTGCTTATTTATTGCTTATATACTGTTTTGTTTTATCCACATATTAATATAACACTAGCTCAATCACATGATAGTCTAGAGGCATGAGTAGTCGGTAAGCACTTCCAACCCTAATGGATGTGATGAAATGCAGATGAAAATTCTTAGATGTTCAAAGCATTATATGTTATGAGGCCTAATATTTAGCATGCAGCAAAATCATTGAAAAAAGCACTTCCACAAACTAGACTATTGAGTATTGGGGCAAAACTTACTGGAAGTCTTCTAATCAGTAATGCAATATGATCTTAATTTAGCTCAAGCTAACCAGATAAACATATTATCTTTTACTAAAATTAGCTACAAGTGATTGAATTTTTAACAATGTTGGCATATAAAATTGGATAAGGAACCAAGAGTTAAAGAGCATGAAAGTGAAGAGAGTTAGAAAACTAAACATGAAAATTGTAGAGTTAAAGAAAGTATGTATTTTGAAAATTAGCAAGAGAAAGAAAAAAAAAAACATGGCATAACAAATCAGACAAAAAAAACTGCATTTTCAGAAGCAGAGAAAGAGAGAAGAATGGAGAAGAGAAGAAATTGATAGAAAAAAAAACGTCAAAATTTTTTGGACCATTTCTCGATTTGTGCGTGTCACCCTTGCGCAGGGGCCATGCTAATCTTCTCTGTATCGTTACAATTTTATCGGATGTCCCCAAAGGGAGAAGCAATGTAGTGGTGTAGCGTTATATAAACTCCACGATATCAACGAATAAAGTCGATGTGGTACTTGTTTAGGTCACAAACAAAAAACAGTTCTCTGTTCTTCCATTCAGCCTCAATGCGAAAGCGAGCAGCATAGGTGTAGTTTTTCAATCAGCTCTTGTTCCATTCCAGAGAAAACGCATGTTCTTCCCACACAAAGAATACAGAATATGCTAATCTTTTCTTTTCTATTTTATTTTAAACACAATATTAGGTACCTCATCATACAGTAGCCTGGACTAGTAGCCCCTAGCCCTTTCAATTCATTACTCTGCTGAAGCTTTTTCCTTCCTTGCTAGTCACATGGTTTATTAAATAAATTAAAATGATTAAATAGGACAATTAATTAAAAAATGATTTGCAGAATGGTTTATTAAATGAATTAAAAAATTTGTTGAATTTAAATAATAATACAAAATTATTTAATAATTGATAAATATTTAAAATGATTATTAAATAAAATAAAATAAAATATTTTACTAAATAATAATAATAATTACATTATTATAATAATAATTTTAATAATAATAATAATAAAAGAAAATTATATTAATAAAATAAAATAAAATACATTAAATTGAAAGAAAAAATACATCAATTTTAAATTAATTATTTTCATCTAAATGTCCTCCAGTTCCATATCTACGCGGTCGTCGAACTTGCTAGCTCTTTATACGAGTTGAGGTTGTTGTGGTTGATCCTCATTTTGATCATTATGCTCGTTATAATTTGTATGTGGATTAGAACCACTATCACCTTCACCTACCTCCGTATAATTTTGAATATCGATGTTATAAATTATAACACCCCGATTTTTAACAGCGCGAGTGTATTTTTTTTTAAATAAAAGAAATAAAATAAAACCACTTATTATAATGATACGACGTGTCATAAAACGACAAGAGAAAAATAATTGATTTCATCATAAGTATAAATAAGCTAAAATAGTTTTCGGAATTAATATTCAAAATATACAAATAAAAAATACACCGAGGCTATGAGACCTGTCAGATATCACTCAAACCCCTGGGGTATTCTCGGCAGACACCTGCACAAAAGTGTTGCTCTAAGAATGTTATCCCCCCATGGTCACGTCAAAAAGATGGAATATGGACCCACCAACAATAGTCACTGTCAAAGTAAGTCATAGGTATAGTCATCCCAACACAAAATATGTACAACCACCAAAATACTAAGGTCATATACAACAAAACTAATCTGATCATCCACTAACAACTACAGTAACAATGGTGACCACCACACTCCGCACAAGTCTCGTACGACGCAATATCTCGCCTCGAAGTGACATCCTCCTCCTCATCAGCCATAGAAGGATCAGTCTCCTCAGAAGTCAGATCCACCCACGATATAGGTCGCTTCGTCGGCGCTGGAATCTCAAAATAGTCCTCTACCGGCCTAGACGGACCTGGGTTGTCAACCCCCACTGGCATCGACCCCTTACCCTTCTCACCCGTTCCTGGTTCAGGCACCGCATCCCTTGCTACTACGGTAGGAGTCACCACACCTACGGTGGCCTCCGTCTCACCTCCAACTACAGGACCCTCTGCATCCGTAAATACCCCATTCGCCTCGAGTACTAATCTTGAAGGTACAGGAAAGTCGATCTGTCCGTGAGTGTACTCCACATACGACACTGCCCCGACACTCCTACATGTTCTCATCACCCTCTCCGTATAAGTAGCCTTGCTTGAGTTGGGGTCGTATACCCAAGCATTCGGCGAATATCGATCAGGGAAGTGTAACGACGTCTCTGTCGTCATGGTAACTATCGGTGGAACGAACTCGGGTATCATCTGAGGGCAAAGCCCAATTTTCCACAATAATGTAAAGGGTCACCAACCAAAAATAACAGTTAACAATTAACAATTATGTCAAAAGACAAACAAAAAATACTTATCAGTTCTAGTAAGATAACAACGGTGGAAAAATAAGTATACCCACTTATTGAAAATGTACAATATCTAAGTTTTTGATGAAACACAAGGTTAAGAATACATATCTTGTTGCAAGCGCAAGTACAATCAACAATTACAACAACTTATTAGGAACTTAGAATTTAAGGTACTTACACGTACCATTTCCACACATCAGATCATATCAATCATGACTCGCATGTCAAATACCCTATTGCAATGCGTATATGCCAATGCACATGATCCCGAAATTCTCAAAAACAAAACCCTCCTCGAGGGGCGTAAATCACAATTGTACTGCCTATCACAGGCCTTAGTACTAATTACCATGGTGCAGTCGCATCACAGACTAGCACGATTTACTTAGAGTGTAGCCTCTCACGGGCTTTACACATCAGTTAAATCCTCGTAAGGATAAGATGGACCAACTTATCACATGGAACCAACCCGTAGCCCATCACGGTCACTACTTAACTTTATTGGTGCAATATCTCACAGACTAGCACGAATTACTTAGATTGTAGCCTCTCATAGGCTTTAAACATTAGTTAAATCCTTGTAAGGATAAGATGGACCAACTTATCACATGGAACCACTCCGTAGCCCATCACGGTCACTACTTAACTTTATGGGTGCAGATTATCTTATCTCACGCAAATCGTTTACTTGTAACTATTCAATATCCTTATGAAAAATTATGATAAATGCATTGCTTGTGAAGTATGTGTTCGTGTATGTCCTATAGATTTACCCGTTGTTGATTGGAAACTGGAAACGGATATTCGAAAGAAACGATTGCTGAATTACAGTATTGATTTCAGAATCTGTATTTTTTGTGGTAACTGTATTGAATATTGTCCAACAAATTGCTTATCAATGACTGAAGAATATGAACTTTCAACTTATGATCGTCACGAATTGAATTATAATCAAATAGCTTTGGGCCGTTTACCAATGTCCGTTTACCAATGATGTTTGCATTAGATAGAAATAGATAGAAAAAGGAATCAACTAAATCGTCTTCTTTTTATTTGAAGTATACAATCGAATTTTTGATTATTCGAATCTATAAATATAGTATTTATATATCGATTTGAATTGGATTCCTTAATAATATTAAGGAATTTTATTTCAAAAAAAAAATCTGAATTTATAAGTTAATTAAGATTATTTTATATATATAATTCAAAATTCGTGTCATTACTATTACTGATCAATAAAAATATCTACCAAAAAGAAGGGGGAGAGAAAAGCTTTCATTTCATTTTATGATAAAAAATTCATTTATACCTGTTATTTCACAAAAAAAAAAAAAAAAACGAAGAAGAAAACCCGGGATCAATTGAATTTCAAGTAGTCAATTTCTCTCTCACGAACTAGCACAAATTACTTAGAGTGTAGCCTCTCACAGGCTTTACACATTAGTTAAATCCTCGTAAGGATAAGATGAACCTGAAGGTGCAAACACGAGAAGGGGGGTTGAATTGTGTTTGACTAACTTGAATACTTTTTCTATTTTTGTAGTTTTATAACAAAATCTGATGTATGAATCAAACAGAGTTAGCAGCGGATATAAAGTAAAAATAAAACACAGAATTTTATACTGGTTCACCGTTAACGAGGCTACATCCAGTCTCTTCACTTTGAAGGATTTCACTAATTCAAAACCTTGAATTACAACAATACCACTGACCCTCCAAGTCAGTCTTCTCAAACAGTCTAACAATCCTAGACTTTTGAGGAATACAACACATTGACTTCTCAAGTCAGGTATTCTCCAGCCAATCTGAAAATCCCAGATTGCAGAAGGAATTACAACGCCTTGAATCTAATTGCTAAGTATTCTGCTACCCCTTCTGACTCCCTCAGATTGTAGACTCTACTTCAACAACATAGATCTAACACAAGGGAAAGAAAAACACGAGTGCTTGCTTCTAGAAAGCTGAAACTCACAATTAACCTCACTGAAAACTCGAGTGTTTGCTTCTGGAAGTGTATGACTCTTTTGTATTTTCGATACTAAGTCTTCAGTCTTGAGCCTCCTTTTATAGATGTGAATTAGGATCTCTTCGATGCTTAAATTCGAGCTGTATCTTGCTGGATTCTCTTGCAAAAATAACTTGGCCAATCGAGTTTCTCTTAAATAAAAAACATATATTTTTCGCTCTAGATATGCATTTGAAAATAACTTTGGCCAATCCTGCTCTTGATTAATTCTGGATCAAATCTTTCTTCCTGCCAATAGCTTCTGAATTCCTACAAGACTTTAATTTATTTTTGTATCAAATCCTTTTAATAGTTTGATTAAATCTTGACCGTTGGATCTTCTGCTCCCATCCACATTTGGACCATACAAACTGATCTGTTGTGATCCTCTGATTTCGGCCAATACTGGACCACACGTTCTGATCTTCTGATCTCGGCCAACACTGAGCCATATGGTCTGATTTTCTGATCTTGGCCAACACTGGGCCATGATGCTTAAATCTGGACCATTGATCTGAACATATTTCCTCTGATCTAGACGAATTTCTGGACTGGGTCTGGATTGAACTGAAATTAAGTCTAGACATATGATATTTTAATATGGACATTTACCTTCTAATTTGGATCAGGTCTGGATTAAATATGGATATCATTTCTTCTGGTCTGGACTTAGTTTCATACTTTGAACCATACTATCTTCTGGTCTAGGCCAAATCTGAATTAAATCTCTTGCTCTGGACCAATTAATTTATGCTCTGATCAAGTCTGGACTGATTATCATTTCACTGCCAAGCTATCTTTTGGTCAGAATAAATTCTGGACCAAGTCTGAATTATGATTCCTTCTGGTCTGGAACAAGTCTCCCTCTGGCAGGCTTCCTTCTGGTCTGGTCCAGGTCTCCTTCTGAACTTTGCTTCCTTCTGATATGGGCCTGGAAAGATATCCTCTGATAGAGTTTTGACATCCTGGTGTATCCTCTGGTGCCTTCAGAATGCATCCTATGGTACCTTCTTGATGCATTATCTGGTATCTTCTGGAGGTGTATCCTTTGATATGTTTTTATCCTCTGGTAACTCATTTTCTGCTTTTGGTGGCTTCATCTTCTGTCTCTGGTAACTTCATCTTCTGGTGGAATTTAATATAATAATTCTAAGTACAAAAAAAGATTACATGGAGTACTTTTGTAAACATCAAAATTCTAAGTACTTAGAACCAACTCGGTTCCAACAGAACCAACTTATCACATGGAACCACCCCGTAGCCCATCACGGTCACTACTCAACTTTACAGTCCATCACGGTTACCGCTGACACTGTGGCCCATCGCAGTCGCCACAAACTATGAAATGCATGAGCATACTGTGATCTCTCTTCACCTGTAATCAGTACGTAAATGCATCTATGAAACCTGGATACTTCATAACCATTAAAGAAATAATATCAAGAGAACTTCATATAATTTATCATATGCATTAAAAATGTTTCCCAAGTAAATAAGTGCATAAACAAATATTTAAAAATAGAATTTTTGACCAAAATCCAGATTGTATTCGAATACAACTTCTTGTAGCCGAATACAGATGCTAAGTCAGTAGCAAAATCTGCAGTTCTGTATTCGAATACGAAGGGTTGTAGCCGAATACAGATGACAAGTCAGTAGCAAAATTTCCTATTTTGTATTCGAATACGAAGAGTCATAGCTGAATACAGATGACGAGTCAGTAGCAAAATTTCCAGTTCTGTATTCGAATACGAAGAGTCGTAGTTGAATATAGATGACAAGTCAGTAGCAAAATTTTCAGTTATGTATTCGAATACGAAGTTAGTAGCAAAAATCACGTATTTGTATTCAAATACGAGGTGTCGTATTCGAATACGAGGTTCGAAATTTAAATAAAAACTGAGCGTTGCAGAAGTGTATTCGAATACGCTAGTGCCGTATTCGAACACATCTTCGAAAATAGTGTAATTTTTCAAGTAAATTTCAACTTCAGTTCAAACTCTTTTCTTTGAAAATAACTACAAACACGACAACAATCAATCTCTCAACACAACAACAACCTCTTCAACAACAACAACAATAACATCTTTAACACAACAACATCATCATCAACAATAATATCACAACAATGAGTCTTTATCATCAACAACACAACAATGACATTTTCAACAAAGATAAAATTAATCATCCATCAAACACACATATAGAGTTGCTACATGTAAACTAAAATGTTGAAAGGAGCCCCTTACCCTCGTCAACCCTTTCTCAACCGTTTTCGTTACTGCGATCAAATACGGAGAAACTCTCGCTCACGTCGGTGCTACTAAAGTTAGCTCACAAGCACCGTAGTGAGGAGATGAGTAACTTTCTCTCTTCACATTCTTCGAATGGAAGCTTAGATCTAGGAAGTAATCTAGGATTTGTGTTTGCGGTTTCTGCCAATAGTTTGAGAAACAGAAGAGAAAAAGTGGTTTCGCGAGGCAGGTGAGGAAAAATGTTTCTTTCTCTTTCTGTTTTGCTTCTACTTGCCTTCCTTCTCACATATATATATATATATACATTACTTACTTACTAAGTTTATATATATATATATATATATTATTAAAACTAACCCACAAATATCTAAATACCCTCACACACATTACTTCACTCACATCTCAAACTATTTTGATAAATATCTATTCTCGTCGCAACTCTATTGACAGATAGAATTTTGATAACTGCCCAGTATTAAATTCCTCGTAATAATTAAATTTCAAAATATATTTTTGATACTTAATTCGTAAAATAATTTAAAATTGGCTGAAAGTCCAAGCAGTTTTAACTAAATACCCTAAAATGGCATGAATTAGAATTTAAAATTAAGGGTTTACATCATACATTGAATCAAAAATAGCATAAGCGACTTAGGAGTTGTGCAATGAGTACCAAACAAATTATAGAAAATTTTGTTCTCTGTCAGATGAACGGGTGCTGGTATTGTTGGCACTGAAGGAACATAATCCTGAGTCGGTATATATGTAGATTCATGTACATGTGGTGGTGACGATAAAGATGGTGTTTTGTGCATGGTATGTTGTAGTGGGATTGATTGAGGGGTTGAGTGAACATCAAGATACATTGAAGGTTGCAAATGTGGATCACGCAGATATCTTTCCACAGATATATATAATTTGGTGTGATGTTTGAACCAATTCATATATTCGTTACTATGGCGTAAAACACCTTCTATGAATTGACCGTGCAATACGTAATTCTGACGTTCATTCCAATGTTCAATCTCATCTTTCCAAACCACCCTCCAATTATCATCAATGCCACGCCTCATGTCGACCTCATGGTAGATTGTCGTATCCTTTGGTGGTTGCGGAGTTGGTTGATGGAAGCCGAATTGAAGTGCGACTCTATCTACATGATGTTTTTCGACAATATGATAACAATGCAGATAGATACATGCAGTCCAAGTATTCATCTCTTGTTCGGGTACCTCGTGTTGGAACCCGAGATACGGCCTCCACCGAAACTGATATGTTAAAAATAGGCTAAGTAAATATTAAGATATATAAAAATATATAATTAAAATAGTTCAACTAAATGTGAATGAATATTAATATTACTTCCTGAACCACCATGTGATCGATTGTATTCCGGTAGCCTTCTATGTCGTTATGAGGAACTCTACTAAAATTTAGACCACCGGAATTAAATATGTCGAATATATCAAAAATAAAAAATATAATAATATTAGTAATATGGTAAGTAGTTAGTTTTTAAAAAAGAAAAATATACAAAAATTATTTGCAATAGTTACCTTTGTGCAAGTGGAAATATCCATGCACTGTGTGATTCTGGAGCAACACAAGACAAACAATACCATGCCCAATTTCGCAACAACAGGGTACATCCTCCAATTGACTTTACGTCGGGTTTCGTAGCAAGACATAATTCTCTATAAAGGGTAGCTAAAACTGCCGAACCCCAACTATATTGGGATGCTTTATCTAAATCTTATAATAGTGAAAGATATTTCAAATGTACACGGTTGTTAGATTTGCCAAGCATCAACAATCCACCAATCATACGTAGTATGTATGCCCGACACGATGCTTGTTTTTATACTTTGGATGCATTTTCACCAACATCGTCAAAAGTATCTTTAAGCCATTTTAATTTAATAAAATTACATATGGTTGCTCCCTCAGGTTGGATAACTCCTAAATATTCTTCACAGACACCTCTAACATTCACAAAATTTGAACCAAAATAGGAATACCCGAAACATTTAAACCTAAAAGGTAATACATGTCTTCTAAAGTTATCGGGCACTCACCTATTGGGAGATGAAAAGTATGAGCTTGTGGTCTCCATCTTTCAACCATAGCAGTAATTAGGCCGACATCTATTTTGTAGTTTCCAAGTTTGACCAATTCACCAAATCCGGCCTATTGCAAATATGGTAATATCGCTTCATTTGGTTTTTTGTTAACGTGACCATGACATTTCAATTTGTCCTTGGAGGGTATCTGTAATTAATAATATATGAAAATAATATAATGAAATTAATGAAAATAATATAAATAATATATGAAATTAATATTAATAATAAATATACTTACAAATGCATTAATGTATCGAAATTCAGCTTGATGATTAGTAGATAATTCCATATGTGAAAATTTTGATCGAGAAGGTTAAAGAAATTTTGATTGAGAAGGTTGAATAAAATTTGAGATTGAGAAGGTTGCAGAAAGTAAGGAGCTATAGTACGTGCTTATATAGGGTCATTGCCCCAGCCTGTGGACATCTAGGGTCATCGCATCCCCAGGTAGCGATCCCTTTCGAAATTAATCTCATCCGTTTAACTAATGATATCAATGGTTGTGAATGATGGACCGATGAAATGGGTCTTACTTCTATTAAATCTTGGCCTTCCAATTTTTTTTATCAACGGTTGTGGATGTTGGATCCTAGTTATTTTATTTGGATCAAGGAAATTGGTCTAACTCCTATTTAATCTTGGCCTTCCAATTTTTGTTATCAACGGTTGTTGATGATGGATCCTAGTTATTTTATTGGACCAATGAAATTGGTCTCACTCCTATTTAATCTTGGCCTTCCAATTTTTTTTATCAACGGTTGTGGATTCTCTAGATGACAAATAAATATCACTACCTTCTATAAATAGAACAATAAATCTCACTATCTTACCACACCTTCTATCTCATTATACCTTCTAGTATTTCATACTTACTCAATTTTTTTTTATCATGGATTCTCACCAAATATTTTGTATTGTTTATTACAATAGTACAATACTCGATGGAGTTGAAGGTAAAAAATTTGTAAGTGATTACAAAAAGCCGTTCAAAATACATTCTGGAAGCAATTTTGCTCGTCTAAAGAATGCCCTTAAAAAAAAGTTACAACTCGATGACAAAGTGATGATAGCTGATATAGTTTATGACAATTGGGAAGAGTCTTACAATCAACTCCCACAATGGTTATTGGTTATGCAAACGTTTGCTCCATGAACCAAAATTGAAATGGAAACAATCCTAGCTTATCATGAGAATAGTTTGATAAGTGGGATAAGGATATTTCATAGACTATTTTGGGCTTACGTTCCATGCATATTTGTGTTTAAATTCTGCAAACCAATTGTACAAATTGATGGGACTTGGTTGTACGGCAAGTACGAGGGAACTCTATTAGTAGCAGTTGTACAGGATGGGAACGACAATGTAATTCATATTGCTTATGCTCTCGTGGAAGGTGAGACAAAAGAGGGTTGGAGTTTCTTTTTGAGAAATTTAAGAAAATACGTCACTCCACAAGCCAATGTTTTTTTGATTTCAGATAGACATGAATCCATTAAGAGTGCTTATAATAATCCGAATAATGGGTGGCAAGATCCTCTGTCAAAGCATGTGTTATGCATCCGACATATTGCACAATTTTGTAAGGGAATTTAAGGATAATGCTTTGAAGAAAAAAGTTATTTCTATGGGTAATAATTTCATTCTTACTTCTTATAATTAGTGTAATTTTTAATAATTTAATTATTAATTTTTATAATTAGTTAATAATGCATTGTCTACTATTTCAATACAGGTTACTCAATCAATGAGCCTACATATCGACACTACCGTAGAGAAATCCGCATATTAAACCTTGAGGCTTTGAAATGGTTAGATAACATACCGCGACAAGATTGGATTCAAGCATTTGATGGAGGTAGCCGTTGCGGTCAGATGACCACCAATCTTGTGGAGTCAATCAACGGAATATTAAAAGCACCGCACAACCTTCCTATCACTGCTTTGGTCCAATCAAAATATTATAAAATAGGGACACTGTTTCCAACCATGGGAAAACTACACGCATCAATTTTAACTTCTGGTCATGTATTCACATAAACATGCTTAAATTTTATGAAATCCGAAATACATAAATCCAATAGTTATAGAGTCGATAGTTTTGATCGGAGCAACCATACTTTCATGGTCCATGAGACGGTAAATCCAATAGAAGGACGATCAATTGGTCATTACATCGTAAACCTTCCTAACAATTGGTGCGATTGTGGGAAATATCAAGTTAAACACATGCCTTGTTCACATGTGATAGCAGCATGTTCTAGTATCAAATATGATTATTGGAGCCTTATACTTGATGTGTACAAGGTGGAAACGTTACTAAAAGTGTACGACGAAACGTTCAAACCTACACCAAACATACGAAGGTGTTAAGGTCTGTCACAATCCTCTAATGCGGAGAGTCAAGAAAGACCACCCAAAAAGCAAACGCATTAGAACATAAATGGACACTACAGATAGAGTGCCAAGAAAGTGTGAATTATGTCAGGTCTCTGGTCATACTAGAAAATATTGTCCAAATGCTGATGGCATATCTACTCAAAATTGTTTTATTTTTTTTCTTTCAATTTAATGTATTTTTATTTTATTTTATTAATATAATTTTCTTATTATTATTATTATTGTTATTATGTTTATTATTATTATTAAAATTATTATTATTATAATTTAATTATTATTGTTATTTATTAAAGTATATTATTTTATTTCATGTAATAATCATTTTAAATATTTCTCAATTATTAAATAACTAATGGTAGTATTATTTAAAATCAATTTAACCCTTTCAGCAAATCGCATCCCCAGGATGCGATGATCTACTAACATGTCCTTCATGAAATCGCTCCGCTAGGATCCGACGATCTACTTGGAAAACAAAGTAAGGCATTCGCGTAAATTGTTTTCAAAGTGTGGTATTTTGGTATTAAAAAAAAAGGATATTTAAAAAAAATCAAGTTTATCTCGTTGTTGTGAAAGTCTAAACATAAATAAATGTTTAAATTATTACGACTGCGACGGTCCGAATAAATTAATAGATAAACTTATGTGTCTAATGTGTAATTTTGCTAATATCTTCAAATACTAATTCGAATTTTAAGTTTAAAATTAGTTTAAATATGTAAATAACAACTCTCAAAAGTAAAGTGACATGAATTTGAAATTGCTTCATAACAAATGACTTCGTAAGAAATTTTTTCAATAGCAAAATGGGTACAAATTTCAATAATCTCTTTTATGTCAAATATTTTTTATTTCATTTAATAAATATGAATAATTATTGAAAATAATTATTTAATATTAAAATTATATATATATTTATAAATAAACGTTTTCAATTTAACTCGTGCAGAGTTGAAATTCTAGGTCCGACCATGATCATTATGTTTATTGTTGTGTATTGGTGGATCACCAAAAGGAGAATATTAGTCAACAAGTAGAATTTTTTTTTAGAATATCCCTTTTTTTTTTATCATCTAAAATGCTCCACTTTCAAAAACAAATACCAAAATACCCTACTTTTTGAGCACTTCTTGAGGTCGCTCCCTACGCATGCGACTTGCTGAAGGAAAAAAAAAGTTTAGATTCAATAGAAGGTGGCATCCTGGGGATGCCACCATGTACTAGGTTGCATTTTTTTTCCTTCATTTTAATAATTGGATAATTGTTTGTTAATAAATTAAAAACTATTAAAATATTTAAAAAAACAAAATAATATTAATAAAATAAAATACATTAAATTGAAGAAAATAGTTTAAAAATTAATAAAAAGTAATTAATAATTAAATATATTAAATTAAAATTAATAAAAATAATAATAATTAAAAAAGGAAGTTATATTAATAATATTAAACAAAATACATTAAATAAAAGAAAAAATACATCAAATTTGAGTAGATGTGCTCGCAGCATTCAGACAATATGACCAGAGACTCAACATAATATGCATTTTCTTAGTACTTTTTCTGTTGTGTCTTGAATGCGTTTAGACTTTGGGCGACGTTTCTTGGCTCTTCACATTTGAGGATTGTGACACACCTTAACACCCTGGTATCCTGGCCAATATCCTCTGTTTGGAATAGGTTGGAAATGTTATTCATAGACTTTTAATATCGTTTCCACCTTGTACACATCAGGTATAAGACTCCAATAATCATATTTTATGCCAGAACATGTTGTTATAACATGTGAACAAGACATGTGTATAGCCATTATTCACACAGTCGTTTTGGCGTTGGTTTCACTCAAATCGGACTTTTGGTAAAGAAGAACTGTGCAAAATAAGGAATTTTATAAACTGAGAAGTCGGGTATTTTAGAGAGAAATTGGGATGGCTAAAAATATGAAAAATTGTGTTTATTTAACTACCTAAATGAATAAAACAACATACTGAAATTTGAATGACAACAGAGAAAGTTTTTTAAAACAGTTATCGATCATCGTGTCAAGCGACAACGTTGTAACACTCCCATCCTATTCCTATTCCGGCGGCATGGAAGAACTCCCTTCCATTAGTCTCCTCATATATTTTATATTTTACTATTACTACTGTTACTATTTGTATTTTGGTAAAACAAAATTAATAATTAGTTAATCTCATTTTTAATACTCGTCCAAATACCATGTAACTTTTAAAATATTACGAATGTATTTTAAACTAGAGTAACTAAAATAATCAACTTGTTTTAAAAAATTAGATATTACTAATAACTAAATCTCTCATATTTAAAATAATCACTATATTTTTCTTATTTTTCAAAATATTCACATTAAAATACTACCATCTTTAGAGAATAGTCAAAATTCAAAAAAAAAAAAATATAAAATCAACATTTTATATTAATTACTAAATCATAATATATATATATATATATAATCACAATGAGTATATAAAAATAAAGGAAATCAAACATAATATAATAATATCTCAAGATAATTTTCTACAAAATAAATAACTAAATTAATGACATGCAACCACTAAATTATTTTTTCATTTTTAAAAATAATGCGAATATTCATAGTAGAATAAGACAAATGTTATCACATATAGTTTCAAACACAATCAAAGTCTAAATTAATTTCAAAGTCATATACACAAAATTCATTTATAGAACTCACCCAATAGTTCTAGGTCCTTATCAAATGAGACAATATAGAACAAATAAGATACTAATACAATGCACTTATTTATTTCAAGCAAATTACTTAGAAGATCAAAATACTTAATTGAATGTTTAATTTAAGTACACACAGTCAACCTAATATTCACGCCACATAAACAATTATCAACATTCAACATTGATGCCACATAAGACTCATAATCATTCCAAATTGTATAAGTGATGAACATGGTTTCTAACTATTTCAAAAATAAAATTAACAAGTATTTCTTACGATAATAACAATGAGTTATTGTTGTCTCTTTTATCAAGTAGTCTCTCTTATTCATGTAGTCAACTACTTAAGATAATCATAATTGTAGTCATTCAAATTTAAACATGGGTAATTAAAAGTATCTTTATTGCGATTCAGGAGTACGAAGGTGACACCACAACTCCTACTCCTTACTACAAGTTAAAAATCGACTTAATTTTACATTCTCAATAATATATTTGAAATTTACAACTAGTTACAACAACAAAAGAAACTGCACTTGCATCAATATGAATCAACAATCAAAATATAAAATTATCTCACTTAAACACTCTCAACTACTCTAAACACTATACACAAATTCCAAATATATATATTACATTTTATGTACTTGTATTTGGCGTGATTTTCACACACTCTAACCTCTAATAGTTCGGAGGAGGGACAATGAAGTTCAATTATTATAACCCCGATGTGTTTGCTTATGGGCTTTTATGAAATTTACTCTCTTTTGATAAGAGAAGGAACTACCTTCTTTTTTAAGCATATCATAAATGTTTAACTTCTTCCAAATGTCATTTGTTTGTTGAAAATATTGACTTTGGTTAAACATGTTGTATGAACATTTATCATGTTTCATCCACTCAGCTCCCAAAAATTTAGAAATCTGATGAAAAAAACTTAATTACATAAATATAAAATAGAAGAAAGAACTAACAAAATAATTGGATCGATAATATCATCAAAACTTAGTAAATAATTTGTCACTAAAATACTTATAATTAAACTTACAACTTCCGTGTCAAACTTTGTCACTTGTTGATCATTGGGGTAGCATTCAAATGGTTTTGGATTAGAGTAGTTTGAAGGCCACATTTTTGTGTATCGTAAATAAGCTCAGTTTTCTGTAGCCACCCACACCACTGCAGTAAGCAGGTGGCCATGGTTCCACTAAAATAAATTACTCATATTGAGCATAGCTACTCAATGGCACTACCCTCAAGTGTGAACATATTTTAGAGGACAAAAAATTTCACCATGGATTTGCAAACGTATGAGAAGTATGAAAACAAGTTATATGAAGTGATATGGAGGATATAATAATATTTATAGAGTTGAAACCATAACAAACATATTCTATTATACACTTATTCTCGTTCTGTCCTATCATCCTTAGAAACTTATAAACCATATTGTGAGGAAGCATAAAAACAAGAAGATAAACAAGGTTCTAGTAATTCATTGACACCAACAATTGAATGCAACCTGATTTGTTTTTAAAGACACAATTGTATATCTTTCTATACTTCGTTGTACATAAATGAAAATTATAACAAATACTTACTGGCTAATAAGAATTGATTAAATAGCAGCATCACTCCAAAAAGTCATAAAAGATTATCAGTTTTGGATTAAAAACTAAAACAGCATGTGAAAATCTCTAAGATAGTGTCATTGACACATCCCATGAAATCTTTAGAAAACAAACCAAAGTATATTGTATATTACCTCTTTATCTGCTTATTTATTGCTTATCTACTGTTTTGTTTTATCCACATATTAGTATAACACTAGCTCAATCAACTGATAGTCTAGAGGCATGAGTTGCCGGTAAGCACTTCCAACCCTAATGGATGTGATGAAATGCAGATGAAAATTCGGAGATGTTCAAAGCACTATATGTTATGATGCCTAATATTTAGGCAAAATCATTGAAAAAAACACTTCCACAAACTAGACTATTGAGTATTGGGGCAACACTGGAAGTCCTTTAATCGGTAACGCAATATGATCTTAATTTAGCTCAAGCTAACCAGATAAACATATTATCTTTTACTAAAATTAGCAACAGATCATATCTAGACATGGACAAAAACAATTTAAAGAGCAACCACAACCAAGGAAGTTTCACCAACTTAATTTAGCTTATTAACTAACCACAACCAAAATTATATAGTTTAACAATGTTGGCATATAATTAAAATTGGATAAGGAACCAAGAGTTAAAGAGGTGAAGAGAGTTAGAAAACTAAACATGAAAATTGTAGAGTTAAAGAAAGTATGTATTTTGAAAAATAGCAAGAGAAAGAAGAAAACAACATGGCATAACAAATCAGACAAAAAAAATGCATTTTCAAAAGCAGAGAAAGAGAGAAGAATGGAGAAGAGAAGAAATCGATAGAAAAAAAACGTCAAAAAACTTTGGACCATTTCTCGATTTGTGCGTGTCATCCTTGCGCAGGGGCCATGCTAATCTTCTCTATATCGTTCCAATGTTATTAGATGTCCCGGAAAGGACATATCTTTCTATACTTCGTTGTACATAAATCATGAAAATTATAACAAATACTTACTAGCTAATAAGAATTGATTAAATAGCAGCATCACTCCAAAAAGTCATAAAAGATTATCAGTTTTGGATTAAAAACTAAAACAGCATGTGAAAATCTATAAGATAGTGTCATTGACACATCCCATGAAATCTTTAGCAAACAAACCAAAGTATATTGTATATTACCTCTTTATCTGCTTATTTAATTCTTATCTACTGTTTTATTTTATCCACATATTAGTATAACACTAGCTCAATCAACTGATAGTCTAGAGGCATGAGTTGCCGGTAAGCACTTCCAACCCTAATGGATGTGATGAAATGCATATGAAAATTCGGAGATGTTCAAAGCACTATATGTTATGATGCCTAATATTTAGGCAAAATCATTGAAAAAAGCACTTCCACAAACTAGACTATTGAGTATTGGGGCAACACTGGAAGTCCTCTAATCGGTAACGCAATATGATCTTAATTTAGCTCAAGCTAACCAGATAAACATATTAACTTTTACTAAAATTAGCAACATATCATATCTAGACATGGACAAAAACAATTTAAAGAGCAACCACAACCAAGGAAGTTTCACCGACTTAATTTAGCTTATTAACCAACCACAACCAAAATTATATAGTTTAACAATGTTGGCATATAATTTAAATTGGATAAGGAACCAAGAGTTAAAGAGCATGAAAGTGAAGAGAGTTAGAAAACTAAACATGAAAATTGTAGAGTTAAAGAAAGTATGTATTTTGAAAAATAGCAAGAGAAAGAAGAAAACAACATGACATAACAAATCAGACAAAAAAATGCATTTTCAGAAGCAGAGAAAGAGAGAAGAATGCAGAAGAGAAGAAATCGATAGAAAAAAAACGTCAAAAAACGTTGGACCATTTCTCGATTTGTGGGTGTCATCCTTGTGTAGGGGCCATGCTAATCTTCTCTGTATCGTTCCAATGTTATTAGATGTCCCGGAAGGGACAAGCAATGTAGTGGTGTAGCGTTATATAAACTCCATGATATCAACGAATAAAGTCGATGTGGTACTTGGTTAGGTCACAAACAAAAAACAGTTCTCTATTCTTCCATTCAGCCTCAATGCGAAAGCGAGCAGCATAGGTGTAGTTTTTCAATCAGCTCTTGTTCCATTCCAGAGAAAACGCATGTTCTTCCCACACATAATACAGAATATGCTAATCTTTTCTATTTTATTTTAAACACAATATTAGGTACCTCATCATACAGTAGCCTGGTCTAGTAGCCCCTAGCCCTTTCAATTCATTACCCTGCTGAAGCTTTTTCCTTCCTTGCTAGTCACATCATTTTTATTTCTTTATTTTAATTTTATAATCTATTTATTTTACTCGAAGAAATAAAACAAGTAAATAACATTAGAAATTTGTTCTCCTTCCTGACTTAATTCAGTCTCCATATTTCATGTAAGCTGTGCATACTCAATAATAATTAATATTAAAAAAAACATTAGTTTAATGACATTATTATAATCAATAAATTACATTTTTCAACCAACAAGCGAATATTATTCAACCAACAAAGGAAAATCAATAAATGACATTAAATATTTTTTATTTCATTTAATAAATTAGAATAATTATTGAAAGTAATTATTTAATTTTAAAATTATAAATTATATATATATATATATATGTATTTATAAATAAACATTTTTAATTTAGCCCCTGCAGAGTTGAAATTCTAGGTCCGACCATGATCATTCCGTTTATTGTTGGTAAATCACCAAAAGTATTGTATTAGTCAACAAGTGACCATTAGTGTACATAGTCAACTCTCTTAACCCTTTGTCTTATTAGTCAACAAGTGTCTCACGATGTATCTTTTCTCTTATATTAATTTAAAGATCCCAATTATCAATCTATTTTCTCTATCAATAGATATTTAACGTCGAAGACCATTCTTACGAGTGGTGAATATGTAGAGGACTAAAGTTCGAATAAGATAGAGACGCCACATATTTCAAAATAGATAACAAGAATAATAAGATTCATTGGCTACAACATGTTGTAGCTGTCGCGTCTGGTTTGTCCACGAAAAAGAGGTCGCCACCAAGTTTATTTAAAAAAAAACAGAAAATTAGATAAAACCAAAAATAAAGTTTTTGAACCAAAAAAATTGATTCCGGAGTCCATTACGAGTAGAGAAAGTAATATTACCCTACATCGTCCGTTAAAACGGTTACCCTATAATTTATTGTATACAAATTATTTATTTATTTAATTATTTATTTTGCCCCCCTAAAAGAATAATAAAAAAGAAAATAAATTATTTACATTGATAAAATAAAGAAATTTTTTTTATTAATTTGGTTTGACAAGGAGAAAACCTTGCTCCTACGTATCCCTAGGTGCAATAGGGAAATCAAAACGCACATAGTTTTTGGGTAGAAAATATTTATGTGTTATCCGATTTTATTATTACTCTATTTTAACTATTGTTTTATTATAATTATTATATATGTTAAAAAAAGGTAATAATAATAATAATAACGAAGAAGAGGTGAGATGTCAGTTCACGGATTGTTTTTTTTAATTATTTATTTGGTTTTAGAGTTAAGAAAAATTAGTTCTTGTTAGAGAAAACAATAGTAATGTGACGGTATGTGAACAAAACAAATGAACGCGACGACGAAACAAAATATGCAGCATGTTAAAGAATTTTGCTCGTGCGTTGTCGCATCTGTTACCACACAAAGGCCACCAACGGCTAGGGGGTGAGTAATGCGGCGCAGCGAGCAAGGATGAATTTCATACGGCGGCGGCGACTATTAATTCTAATCCTTAAAAAAACTATTTATTGATCTAGTTTGTTGTTATGGTTTTTTTTTTGGTTATTTGATAAACCATTATATGAGTTTTGTGTTATGTTACAATGGGATGAAGTTTGTTTTACTTGGTGATTAGTTTATAAGTATCAATTATTTACATTTTTTTTAGTATCTGTGTTGCAAAACAATTTTAGCAACAGGGACAATAGATTAAAAAAAATGAAAGCTTAGAAAACTAAATTATGATTTTTTTAAAATTGAAGCAATAACAAAAAAAAAATAAGATGAGGATAAAGACATTGATACCTTACTGCTCAATTTTTTTGCTGGATTCAATTTATCAAAGTTCCAATTGTCCACTCCTCCCTATTTTTTCCTCTTATTCTCTCTATTTTTTTATAATCGTGCTCTCCTTCCTTTCCCTCTTTTTCTATTCTACTCATTGTGTCGACTATTTATAGACTTTTTTTGTGTAGGTTACAAAAGACAAGGAAATAATTGTGGATTGATTACCAATTACTATTCAAAAATTTGTTTTCGGTTTCTTTTCATTCAAATGGTCACCATTATGATGATTTTTATTACTATTCATCCATTTCTTTTCATTCAAATGATCACCATTATACTAATTTTAGTACCATCAATTCATTTCTTTTCGGTTTCTTTTCTTTCAATTGATCACCATTATTCTATTTTTTATTACCATCAATCCATTTCTTTTCAGTTTCTTTTTATTCAATTATGTACTTTTTTTTTGTTTTAGAAAAGAGTGAACGCCTCAACAGGAATCAAAGGCAAACAAGAACTAGAAATACTCATGATTATCTAAAGTTTATAGTCTAATTATTTATTTTTATTTATTATATTTTTCTCATTATATATATATATATATATATTATATAAAATATGTAAAGAAAGCGGACAAAATTAGGTGTCAACAACTGCCCCTCTTTACTTAGAATTTAGTTGAGAATCAAAGTAAAGATAAGTAAAAATGACAACTCTAATTTTTCCGGAAAGAATTTTTGTAGAAGGGTGCAAGTCTTTTTCCCAGCTTCAACATACTAGTCGTTTTCTCAGATTTTGTTGCGAGTCGTTTTCCCGGCTTCAATATGCGGGTCGTTTTCTTGGCTTCGAGGGGCGAGTCGTTTTCCTGGCTTCAACATGAGGATCGTTTTCTCAGCTTTAGGTGCGAGTCGTTTTCCCGACTTCAACATGCGGGTTGTTTTCTCGGCTTTGGGTATGAGTTGTTTTCCCAGCTTCAACATGCGGGTCATTTTCTCGGCTTTAAATTTATGAAATGTCATGAATGAGTGAATATGTTGGTTATTATTATTTTTTTTATTGGACACGATCATTCAAATCATGGATGAGAAGGGCACTTATACATTTTTCTTGAACTTGATATCTCTGATCTCTCTTTTGTCTTCTCTTTTTTTCCCTTTTTTTTTTGAAGAAGAATTTTTGTTGTGATCTTAAGCAAGATCTCATGTTGTCGTCTGCCTTGTACCCTAAACAAACTCTACTAAGACTTTATCGCAATTCATTATATCGAGGTATGGTATATGTTTTACTTTTCATTACATGGTAACCATAAGATGCATCCAGCATAGAGGGTTAAATTACAAAGATAATAAAAGTATATATCAATATATTGAGGTTCAATATTCGTCGTAAAAAAGAATATACATAAGATAAAACAAAAGAAATGGGTGGAAGACCCAAGTTGGTTACTCGTAATTCAAAGGTAGACTATACTAACCTCTCGTGCCATAGTCCGATCCATATTGTTGATCATGTCCTTTTGAGTATATATTCTTTGTTTTTGTTGTTGTTGTTGTTGTTTTTCTTCTTCTCCTAGGTTGCCCTTTCAAGTTTTTAACCCATCAGGTATCTATTATATTTTTTGAACCCTAATTTTTGCTTAGGTTGCCCATTTCAGTTTTCAACCTAGCGGGTATTTATTACTATTTTTGTACCCTAATTTTTGTGTAGGTTGCCCTTTCAGGTTTTCAACTTAGCAGGTATTTTATTAGTACCCTAATTTTTGCCTAGGTTGCCCTTTCAGGTTTTCAACCTAGCGGGTATTATTATTATTATTATTATTATTATTATTATTATTTGTACCTTAATTTTTGCCTAGGTTGCCCTTTCTGGTTTTCAACCAAACGGGTATTTTATTATTATTTTTTTGTACCCTAATTTTTGCCTAGGTTGTCCTTTCAGGTTTCAACTTAACATATATTTTATTATTATTTGTACCCTTAATTTTGCCTAGGTTGCCCTTTCAGGTTTTCAACCTAGCGGGTATTTTATTATTTTTTTTGTACATTAATTTTTGCCTAGGTTGCCCTTTCTGGTTTTCAACCTAACGGGTATTTTATTATTATTTTTTTTGTACCCTAATTTTTGCCTAGGTTGCCCTTTCAGGTTTTCAACCTAACGGGTATTTTATTATTATTTGTACCCTAATTTTTGCCTAGGTTTCCCTTTCAGGTTTTCAACCTATCGGGTATTTTATTATTATTTTTTTGTATCCTAATTTTTGCCTAGGTTGCCCTTTCAGGTTTTCAACCTAACAGATATTTTATTATTATTTTTTGTACCATAATTTTTGTCTAGGTTGCATTTTTAGGTTTTCAACCTAACGGATATTTTATTATTATTTGTACCCTAATTTTTGCCTAGGTTTCCCTTTCAGGTTTTCAACCTAGCGGTTATTTTATTATTATTTTGTTGTACCCTAATTTTTGCCTAGGTTGCCCTTTTAGGTTTTCAACCTAGCGGATATTTTATTTAAGTATAATACTTTTTTATGGCATTTGAGTTTACAGGGAGGACTAAATATTTTCCGTCCATATTCTTGAGGATCAAAGCTCCACCTGAGAAAGCTTTCTTTATGACATATTGGCCCTCATATTTACAACATGATGTAACTTCTATGCCAACAGTTTCAGTTTTACTCTAAAAATCCTCTTGTTTCTGATTTTCAGATTCTAAATCTTTATGTTCTGTGATTAGATGGTTTGGATGAAGGGCTTTGAATTCCCTTCCTGGTTTGTAGTCTTGATGAATTTTACTGCAGTGTTTGAAGAACTCTCCTGATTCTGATACTTCTCTTTCTACTGATATATCAGGTTCCTATGATAATTCTGGAACTGATGATAATTCTGTTTCTTCTAGTAGTTCCAATTTTTGTTGATATGTGGGCTTCCTCTGTCTGTTTTGATATTTCCTATTCTTCATATAGTTTTGGTTTTGATAGGCATTGTATTTACAAATTCTTCTTCCACCAGAGTCACTTTGCTTCTGCTTGGTAAGTGCTGGAACATAGACCTTTTTCCCTTCATATATTGCCAGCATCCATTGACCAGGCACCATGACTGGTGTTTCACTTTGGTTGCTCAGAACATTTGCAACATAAACAATTTTATCTTTTGGTACCCAAATCTAAATAAAAATAAATAATTATATAGAATTAATTAGGTTGGGCTTGACTCTCAAAAAGTCCCCAGCGGAGTCACCAGCTGTCGCGTCCGATTTGTCTGCGGAAAAGGAGTCGCCACCAATTTTATTTTTTAAAAAAGGGAAAATTAGATGAAATCTAAAATAAAGTTTTTGAACCAAAAAAATGGATTCGGGAGTCCATTACGAGTAGAGAAAGTAATATTACCCTACATCGTCCGTTAAAACGGTTACCCTATAATTAATTGTATACAAATTATTTATATATTTAATTATTTATTTTGCCCCCCTAAAAGAATAATAAAAAGGAAAATAAATTATTTACATTAATAAAAGAATGAAAAATATTTTATTTATTTATTTGGTTTGACAAGGAGAAAACCTTGCTCCTACGTATCCCTAGGTGCAATAGGGAAATCAAAACGCACGTAGTTCTTGGGTAGAAAATATTTATGTGTTATCCAATTTTATTATTACTCTATTTTAACCATTGTTTTATTATAATTATTATTATATATGTTATAAAAAAGTAATAATAATAATAATAACGAAGAAGAGGTGAAATGTCTGTTCACGGATTGTTTTATTTATTTATTTGTATTTAGAGTTAAGAAAAATTAGTTCTTGTTAGAGAAAACAATAGTAATGTGACGGTATGTGAACGAAACAAATGAACACGATGACGAAACAAATTATGCAGCATGTTAAAGAATTTTGCTCGTGCGTTGTAGGATCCGTTACCACACAAAGGCCACCGACAGCTAGGGGGTGAGTAATGTGGCGCGGCGAGCAAGGATGAATTATTTTTTTGTATTAGTTAATAGTTATCATCATATATATGTTATTTAACCAATTTTTATTAGGTCTTGATAAGCTCTCTGAAATTCAAATGCAATTCTCATGATTTCTGCACAATGATAAGGTTTTGACTCATTTAACAAGGACCTAAGTTCAAACGTTATTGTTGATATGAGGATTTCATTGGTTAGTATTATGTAAGATATACCCATGTATTTTACGTGCGGGTAAAACTACCTGCTGCGTACTTGTAGTAGGTTTTGTTGACGGATACCCATTTTTTTCTTCCTATCATACTCACATACCATGTGATGAAGGATTTGATGATAAAATTATAGGCTGCTCTACCATTGAAGATGAGGTGTGAACAAGGGAGTGAGAGCTCTTGAAAACTAGTCACATGATGAAATATTTTCTTAGATAGTTTTAATCTAAGATGATATCTCTCACACATATTTGACTTTGAGATTTTTACTTTGATTGAAGGACATAGTAAAAATATTTTTTCGTTTATGTTCTTCTCTTTGAGCATTCATTTATCTCAATATAGAGATTCTATATTACTATTTAAAATATCATTGAAGAGTGATTACATAAGAAAAAAAAATTTTAACACACATACTCACGCTTATAAAAAGAA
Organism: Cicer cuneatum; assembly: GCA_037974295.1. Lineage (NCBI taxonomy): Eukaryota > Viridiplantae > Streptophyta > Magnoliopsida > Fabales > Fabaceae > Cicer > Cicer cuneatum. The sequence continues at coordinate 43,147,127 of JBBPBO010001986.1, forward strand.
CCTATACAAAGGGGGAGAAATTAGTTTACAAAAAGAACCTATAATTCGCGATCATTTTCCTCATAAGGATCATCTCCTTCCCTCTCTGTGTGAAGACCTTTCTTTGGCTGTTTTTCTATTTTTTGCTTCTTCCTCCACTTTTTGTAATGATAAAGGGGGAGAAATTAGTTTATCTACTTTTATAGTTTATAAATTAGTTTATCTGCTTCTTCCTCCACTTTTTATAGTTTATTACTGCTATGTGAAGTTTCTTTTTGTATATTGAAACTTTGTTAATCTGCTTGTAATCATCCTTATTTACATGTTAATGAAATATCTGTTATTTTGGATCAAATTATCTATAGCATATTCTGAAAGGGAGTTGTTATGCTCTATGTGATTAAAGTTAGAATCAAAATTAAAATTTAAATTAAACTATGTTTTTCATCATAAAAAAGGGGGAGATTGTTAAGACAAAATCTCAATTAAGTGTTTTGATGAAAACAAACATTGATTAGTTAAAGACTCTAATTATGATTCTAAATTATGTGTTATTTAACATGTATTTGAGTGTGATAATCCAAGATACATACTAAGCAAAAGCATGCAAAATCAGTTTAACGAATAAGCTAAAAATGAACTGTCAAGAACCAAGAACATTCTCCAGGATATTTTTTCACTTCATCAAGCTTTTAATGCAAGAGAAGATCATGCTTATTTCAAATGGATTACCGGTGCATATACAAGGGATATACAACTTTATTAATAGCAAAGGAAGTACTCAAAAATATCTAAGAAGAAAATATTTAAATCAAGACAAAGTGATAAAATCAGTTTGAATCAATCATTCTGCAGAACATTCTCCAGTTTCTATCATACAGCTCTAGAACGTTCTCCAGTTTCTGAAGCACATACCAAGAACGTTCTTGAGACTCCAGCATTACATTATGACACATATTCTCGTGATCAAGTAATCTTCAACACTGTACAAATCAGAAGAAAGAGAATGCACAAAGACCAGAAAGTCTTAAAGTTAAAAAGGGAAAAAGTTCAGTCAATGGTCTTAATTTAAAGACTGATTATTTTAATCTTACCCTTGACCAGGGGAACTCCTTTAAACCGTAACATTAAGCTTACATGGACCTCCTCAAATGTCTATAAAAGGAACCACACAGCTCAATGGAAATCATGATATTCAAGTGCAAAAGAAAGATAATTAATCATTCACATTCATACTTGAACGTCTCACAACAAATCAGTTACATTAAGTTTCGAATTTATTATCATTAGTTTACTGAAACATCTTGTAAAGAATCTAACCTCAAACAAGAGTTGAGATTAAACAGATTATGTCAAACACTTTAATCATTATCGTGTAAACTCAAGACTATAAGGTTTGTTTATGCTTGAGTGAGTTGTTTAGAAAAATCCTTTTAAGGTTAAAAAGTGAGTTGTAAAAATCCTAACAAGGGTTGATAGGTGACCTGTTTGAATCTCTTTCTAGGTGGACAGGATTGACAACTGTGACATATAAATGCAGATTTGAGCTAGGTGTTGTAAAACCAAGAAGGTTCTTTGTTTTTAACACTTAGTGGAAAATCTCACGATTGTGAGGACTGGACATAGCCCGAGTTTGGTGAACCAGGATAAAATCATTGTGTGATTTCTCTTCCTTATCTCTGTTTACTTTTAGGCTTCCATTTACTTAAGTTAAAAATTAATTTCTGTTTTTAAACCAAACCAAGAACGTTCTCCTTTTCTAGAACGTTCTTCGTTGTTTGCTTTTACTATCAAGATCATTCTGCCTTTTAAAACTAACCAAGAACGTTCTCCGTTTTCTGTTTCCAAAATCAATAACGTTCTCCATTTTCTATTTTCTTAACCAAGATAAATCTTGAGTTATTTTTATGTTTTAACAGGGAAATTTTTAAAAAGACAACTTTAAAATTCAAATCCCCTTCCTTGTAAAGCGACATTTCTACTTCAGAAGATTGCTGTTGAGATTCATGAGTATTGTTATACCTCTCCAGGTACCTCTCATGGATGAAAGAGTTGTTGCCATTATCGAGCCGATTTACATCAGTTCCAGTTTGTATCTAAATCGACACAAAGTTTGTTTCTAGAATTCTAACTTTCATTGAGAGAATATTACATTTGAAATCTTACATTAGTTCAAGTGTATTAAACAACTTGATTGATTTACATCTGTGACTCCCTAAACCCCAAAATAATATATATAATAATTTTTGACATATTTTTTATAAAAATTTGCAGCAGAGTCAAAGGAAAAGAAGCTTTTATGAGTTATTTAGGATACCATATTTCTCAAAATAAAAATAGAACACTTTAAACTATTTTCTTCCTATAAAACTATGCGATCTCCATAAACTTGATTTAACTATAGTTTCTTAATTTAATTACAAAAACTTACTAGTACTATAAGGTTTTCATACGAAAAGAGAATGTTCATCAGACTCAACTTGGTTTGAAGCTTTTACAAATACAAAGTAACGTATTGTTTGCCACAAATTTCAACCTAAAGAAGGTATATTTAGTCTTGAATATCAACGTTAAAAGGAATAACTTTATCCCCCTCTTCATAATTTCTTACCTTGACCACAAATGTGATAAGATGTTAATTGTTCAAGATGGAAATGCGTTTCATTGACTTATTACATTTGATGACTTTTCCAAATTTCCATTTGACTTTGGTGGATATGATGAGCTTGTGGTTTATTTGGATTCTTTCTTCATGTATGGTATAATAGAGCTTAAATTCATGGTCGAATTTCTTCAAGAAAGAGAGAATGATAAGGATCTCAAAAGCATGAAGATGATCCATATTTTAATAAATTAGGATGAAATTTATTCATTTTCATTTGGTTTGTAATAATTCTTAGTTTGCTTTAATTTGGAATTGTAATAGTTTTAATATAAATTTAGTTGATGTTATATATAAGTGAAGCTACTTTGCTTCCTTACATTTATTTTATTTTAGAAAAACATGATGTAAGCCCAATATGGGCCTAGAGAATGGTGTCACTTATGACCCATTTAGATTTAGAGATAATTTTAACATAAATATGAATTTGTGACCTCATTGAAAAGAAAAAAAAAAGCTTGCATGAATTAGAATTTCTCTAATGAGAATTGCGAGTGAGTTAGGTCTCCTCTTTAAGTTCTTGGATTAGAACTTGATTAAATCTTATCAATGGTTTCCTTACCATTGTGGCGATTCTCCATTTACTTATCAACCATCCTTGATTGTGAAGCCTTCTTCATCTTCTCAACCTAATCCATCTTTGTTTCTTTATTTTTTTCTTTTATTTTGTCATTTTATTTGAAGAGATCACTTGGATAGATCTTCAATTTCATGTGGAAGCACTCAAATCCACATAATTATGCTCTTGGTTCGTTTGCTAAATTATAATTTTCAATTTGCTTTACATCAAACTCTAATACACAATTTTATCAATTTTCGTGTTCAATTACCTGCATTCATATCTCGAGTTCTATATACTCTTTTTCGGTGATTCAATAGCCTAACTTGCGTTTCAGAACATTTTCTTTCACCTCGTTTTAGAATCGTCTGATTCTGACTTTCGTAGCTTAAGTTATCGCGTTCTCCAACATAGCGTGATTTTGGCTTCAATCTATAAGTTTCCAACCTATAACGATCCTTAAAGTGATTCATGACAAATAGGAACATATAAGAAATATATAAAAATAAAGGAAATCAATCACAATATTACTAATATCTCATGATAATTATTTACAAAATAAATAACTAAAAATCAAAAATAGTTAGAAATAATTAAAATATAATCATGTGTACACATAACATCAATTAAACACACATGAAAATATCACATTAATTACTTACGTGTGGGACACCCTAAACCCCAAAATAACATATATAGTAATTTAACTAGAATTTTTTGAACAAAATTCGCAGCGGATAAAGAAAATATGTTTTCAAAAAAATAAAAAAATTTATAACTAATTTAGGATATCACATTCCTCTAAGTACACATGTAAAAATTCAATTTTATTCCTTAATTAAAACAACGCAATCTCAATGAATTTGACTTAACTATAATTTCTTAATCTAATTCCAAAAACTTACTAGTACTTATAAGGTTTTCATACAAAAATTTGTTTCTAATTAAATAAGTAAAAGTAAAATACAAATTACAACTCTTAATTCCTGATATCACCTATCAAAGCAGAGTTTCTCCCAAATTTGAACTTCAAGAATCATTATCCAATAATAACTGCGATTTTGCAAACGCACGGTCAAGCTAGTGAAACACAAACAACGACGAAAATGAGTTTCAAAATCATGTTGATAGTATAATATGAGTAAGAAGAACACACAAACAATCATAATATATCGTCATATCGTCACATCTTATAAATATTTCTATTCCAAGGGCTACTTCCCTATATAGCGAGCCCCGAATGAATCATTGGAAAATACGATTTTCTCGTTCATCTCATAATATATTCTACTCATGAATTCAAACGATCTCTCACCCCTTACCTTATTTTGATGCTTTAACACGCGAATACATGTCCACAAGCAAAAAGCCTTTGTTCTTTGACACCTTGTCTTTCAATCGATCTAACTCGATAGTTTATGGGTAAACGTCAAAAATAAATTATGACAACATACTCTACAAAAAAGTAAATTTAGAAATTGAGTCAAATAAACTTACCCCAAATTGGAAAATAATCAGTAGATAATATAGCCACTATTCACACAGTCGTTTTGACGTTGGTTTCACTCAAATCAGACTTACGGTGAAGAAGAACAGTGCAAAATAAGGAATTTTATAAACGGATAAGTCGGGTATTTCAGAGAGAAATTGGAATGGCTAAAAATCTGAGAAAGTGTGTTTATTTGACTACCTAAATGAATAAAACAACATACTAAAATTTGAACGAAAACGGAGAGATTTTCTAGAACAGTTATCGATCATCGGTGTCAAGCGACAGCGTTGTAACACTCCCTTCCTATTCCTTTTCCGGCTGCATGGAAGAACTCCCTTCCATTAGTCTCCTCATATATTTTTTATTTGACTATTACTATTGTTACTATTTGTATTTTGGTAAAACAAAATTAATAATTAGTTAATCTCATTTTTAATACTCCTCCAAATACCATGTAATTTTTAAAATATTACTAATATATTTTAAACTAGAGTAACTAAAATAATCAACTTCTTTTTTTTTTTAAATTACAAATTACTAATAACTGAATCTCTCATATTCAAAATAATCACTATAATTATACTTATTTTTCAAAATATTCAACATTAAAATATTACCATCTTTAGATAATAGTCAAAATTAAAAAATAAATAAATATAACATCAATATTTTATATTAATTACTAAATCATAATATGTATATATAATCACAATGAGTATATAAAAATAAAGGAAATCAAATACAATATTAATAATATCTCAAGATAATTATTTACAAAATAAATAGCTAAAAATAGGAAATGTTATAAATAATTCAAATTTAACTATGTGCCCCATTAACATCTGTCATAAGCACATGAAAACATCACATCAATTATGAGCTCACATATACACGTAAAATCGCATAAAATATTATTCTTTAAAATTTTTAAACTAAAATAATATTACTTTTAGAAAAATATATAAAATATAATATTTGTTATTTATATAAAATATTATTCTTTAAAATTTGTAATCTTATTTTTTTAAAATATTACACTAAAATACTATTATTTTTAGAAAAATATATAAATGTATAAAATATAATAATTTCTATTTATATTATTCATGTAGTCCAATATGAAAAATATATTATTCATCACACAGTGAATCATTTGAACAATCGCATCTAATATTTCAAGAATGAACGAAATACCACAATTACTTACTATAATTTACGAAGGAAACAAATCTTATACATTTAGTAACCACAAACTTACTACTCAAGTTGAGTGAAGCAAAAATATGTCAAATAGATTGTCAAGTTCAACTAACTACTCAAACAATGATTTGCTAGTTTTACCCTATTAAAAGAATGTTTAAATCATAACAATAATTACAATGTTTAAATCCTAAAAACAATTACTCTACATGATTCACAAAAGTTTGGCATATAAAGAAACATTTAAAATATTTCACACCTTCAAGAATTACAAACAGAAATGTATATAACAACTCAATGACATACAACCATTGAATTATTTTTTCTTTTTAAAAATAATGCGTATATTCATAGTAGAATAAGACAAATATTTTCACATATAGTTTCAAACACAATCAAAGTCTAAATTAATTTCAAAGTCTTATACACAAAATTCATTTATAGAACTCACGCAATAGTTCTAGATCCTTATCAAATGAGACAATATAGAACAAATAAGATACTAAACAAATGGACTTATTTATTTCAAGGAAATTACTTAGAAGATAAAAATACTTAATTGAATGTTTAATTTAAGTACACACAGTCAACCTAATATTCACGCCACATAAACAATTATTAGCATTCAACATTGATGCCACATAAGACTCATAATCATTCAAAATTGTATAAGAGATGAACATGGTTTCTAACTATTTCAAAAATAAAATTAACAAGTATTTCTTACGATAATAACGAGTTATTGTTGTCTCTTGTATGAACGATAAGTTATTGGTGTAGTCTCTCCTACTCATGTAGTTAACTACTTAAGGTTTTCATAATTGTAGTCATTCAAATCTAAATATAGGTAATTAAAAGTATCTTTATTGCGATTTAGGTGTACAAAGGCGAAACCGCAACTCCTACTCCATACTTCAAGTTAAAAACTCATTTAATTATACATTCTCAATAATATATTTGAAATTTACAACTAGTTACAACAACAAAAGAAACGACACTTGCAACAATATGAATCAACAATCAAAATAAAAAATAAAAAATAAAAAATAAAAAATTATCTCACTTAAACACTCTCAACAACTCTAAACACTATACACAAATTCTAAACACTTTCATATTCACATAATCACACACACACACACAATGTGTTTGCTTATGGGCTTTTATGAAATTTACTTTCTTTTGATAAGAGGAGGAACTTGGAGAAATACCTTCTTTTTTAAGTATATCATACATGTTTAACTCTTTTCAAATGTCATTTGGTTGTTGAAAATACTGACTTTGGTTAAACGTGTTGTATGAACATTTTCTCTGTTTCATCCACTTTGCTCCCGAAAATTTAGAATCATTTTCATTTAAATTGGGCCATGAAATTTTGAGGTCAGCTTTTGTTTTAGAAATCTGATGAAAAAAATTAATAACATAAAATATAAAATAGAAGAAAGAACTAACAAAATAATTGGATCGAGAATGTTGGAACCATGTTGGTTCTATACTTAGAATTTTGATGTTTACAAAAGTACTTTTATGTAATCTTATTTTTGACTTAGAATAATAATGAAAAATGCCACCAGAAGATAACGTCACCAGTGGCAGAAGATGACGTCACCAGAAGATAAAATCAGAAGTAGAAGATGAGGACACCAGAGGATAAAATCAGAGAATGACACCAGAGGATACACCTCTAGAAGATATCAGAGGATGTCATCGAAGGCAAAACATCAAAGGACAAATAACATCATCAGAGGATATCTTTCTTGGTCTAGATCAGAAGGAAGCAGAGTCCAGAAGGAGACCCGGTCTAGACCAGAAGGAAGCTTGTTAGAGGGAGACTTGGTCCAGACCAAAAGGAAACATAAGTCAGACATGGTCCGGAGCAGAAGATAACTGGTCTAGAGCAAATGACTTGGTCTATACCAGAACATAGCATGGTCCAGAACATAAAACTCAGTCCAGATCAGAAGATTTGATTGTCCAGAACATAAGAGTTAGTCCAGATTTAATCCAGACTTAGTTCAGACTTGATCCAGATTTAGTCCAGACTTGATCCAGATCAGAGTATAAATGTCCAGATTAAAAGATCAATGGTCCAGATTAAAGTATCATGATCCAGTGTTGGCCGAGATCAGAGGATCACAGAATTGGCGCAGATCAGATTATATAGTCCAGAGTTGGTCGAGATCAGAGGATCACACGGTCTAGATTTTAATCATGATGAAAATCAGTGAAGACTTGATTAAAATTCGAAAAAGACTTGATTAAATTTTGATAGAAATTTGATCAAAGTATTAAGGGGATTTGATACAAAAATAAAATGAAGTCTTGGAGGGAATTTAAAAGCAATTGGAGGGAAGAAAGATACAGTCCAGAATTAAACAAGAACAGGATTGGCCAAAGTTATTTTCAAAAAAAATATGAAGCAAAAAGGTTTGGATCAAGCATAAAGCTCAAACCTGATTGGCCAAATTATTTTTGCAAGAGAATCTGGACAGATACAACTCGAATTTTCCAGGAAGAAACCCTAATTTTCATCTATAAAAGGAGGCTCAGGAAGAAGACTTAGCGATCGAAAATTAGTAAAAGAGTCATAAACTTCTAGAGGCAAACACTCGAGTTTTCAGTGAGGTTAATTGTGAGTATCAGCTTTCCAGAAGCAAGTACTCTTGTTTTTTGTTCCCTTGTGTCAGATCTATATTGTTAAAGTAGAGTCTACAATCTGAAGAGTCAGAAGAAGTAGCAGGTGACTTAGCAATTAGATTCAAGGTGTTGAAATCCCTTCTGCAATCTGGGGTTATCAGATTGGTAGGAGAAGACTTGACTTGTGAAGTCAAGGTGCTGTGTTCCTCAAAAGTCTAGGATTGTTAGACTGTTTGGGAAGACTGACTTGGGGCGTCAGTAGTGCTGTTGTAAATCAGAGGTTTTGAATTAGTGAAAAAATCCTTCAAGGTGAAGGGACTGGATGTAGCCTAGTTAATGGTGAACCAGGATAAATCTTTGTGTTGATTATTTTATTTTATCTGCTGCTAATTCTGCTTGCTTATATATCAGATTTTAAATAATCATCAAAAACAAAAAAAGAATTCAAGTATTACAAACACAATTCAACCCCCTTCTCGTGTTTGCACCTTTAGAGAATATCATCAAAACTTTAGTAATGGTTTATCACTAAAATATTTATAATTAAACTTACAATTTTCGTGTCAAACTTTGTCACCTGTTGATCATTAGGGTAGCATTCAAATGGTTGTGGATTAAAGTAGTTTGAAGGCCACATTTTGTGTATTGTAAATAAGCTTAGTTTTCTGTAGCCACCCACACCATTGCAGTAAACAGGTGGCCATGGCTCCACTAAAATAAATTACTCATATTGAACATAGTTGCTATTTTAAAGGACAACAAATTTCACCATGGATTTGCAAACTTATGAGAAGTATGAAAAACAAGTTATATGAAGTGATATGGAGGATATAATAATATTTATAGAGTTGAAATCATAATAAACACATTCTAGTATACACTTATACTCATTTTGTCCTATCATCCTTAGAAACTTACAAACCATGTTGTGGGGAAGCATAAAAACAAGAAGATAAATAAGGTTCTAGTAATTTATTGACACCAAGAATTGAATGCAACCTGGTTTGTTTTTACAAACACAATGGTATGTTTTTCTATACTTCGTTGTACAGAAATCATGAAAGTTATAACAAATACTTACTGGCTAATAGGAATTGGTTAAATAGCAGTATCACTCCAAAAAGTCATTTAGGATTATCAATTTTGGCTTAAAAACTAAAACAACATGTGAAAATCTCCAAGATAGTGTCATTGGCACATCCAATGAAATCTTTAGAAAACAAACCAAAGTATATTGTATATTACCTCTTTATCTGCGTATTTATTGCTTATCTACTGTTTTGTTTTATCCACATATTAATATAACACTAGCTCAATCACATGATAGTCTAGAGGCATGAGTAGCCGGTAAGCACTTCCAACCCTAATGGATGTGATGAAATGCAGATGAAAATTCTAAGATGTTCAAAGCACAATATGTTATGATGCCTAATATTTAGCATGCAGCAAAATCATTGAAAAAAGCACTTCCACAAACTAGACTACTGAGTATTGGGGCAAAACTCACTGGAAGTCCTCTAATCAGTAATGCAATATGATCTTAATTTAGCTCAAGCTAACCAGATAAACATATTATCTTTTACTAAAATTAGCAACAAGTGATTGAATTTTTAACAATGTTGGCATATAAAATTTTTAACAATTTTATCGGATGTGCCCGAAAGGACAAGCAATGTAGTGGTGTAGCGTTATATAAACTCCATGATATCAACGAATAAAGTCGATGTGGTACTTGTTTAGGTCACAAACAAAAAACAGTTCTCTGTTCTTCCATTCAGCCTCAATGCGAAAGCGAGCAACATAGATGTAGTTTTTCAATCAGCTCTTGTTCCATTTCAGAGAAAACGCATGTTCTTCCCACACAAAGAATACAGAATATGCTAATCTTTTCTTTTCTATTTTATTTTAAACACAATATTAGGTACCTCATCATACAGTAGCCTGGTCTAGTAGCCCCTAACCCTTTCAATTCATTACTCTGCTGACGCTTTTTCCTTCCTTGCTAGTCACATCATTTTTATTTCTTTATTTTTATTTTATAATCTATTTATTTTACTCGAAGAAATAAAACAAGTAAATAACATTAGCAATTTGTTCTCCTTCCTGACTTAATTCAGTCTCCATATTTCATATAAGCTGTGCATACTCAATAATAATTCATATTAAAAAAAACATTACATTAATGACATTATTATAATCAATAAATTACATTTTGAACCAACAAGCGAATATTATTCGAGTTGTACTTAGTATTAAATGTGGATATATCTTTTAAATAAGATTTAAATTCGAGTTCATTTCGTTGTTGTGAAAATCAAAACATAAATAAATGTTTAAATTATTACGATCGCGACACTCCGAACAAGTTAATAAATAGACTTATATGTAATTTTGCAAATATCTTCAAAACCGAATTTGAATTTTAAGATTAACATTAATTTAAATGTGTAATTAACAGCTTTAAAAAGTAAAGTGACATGAATTTGAAAGTGCTTCGTAAAAAATGACTTCATAAGAAATTTTTTCAATAAAAAAAGTTGATACAAATTTCAATTATCTTTTTTATGTTAAATATTTTTTATTTCATTTAATAAATAAGATAGATAGACTTATGTGTAATTTTGCAAATATCTTCAAAAAGGAATTCGAATTTTAAGACTAAAATTAGTTTAAATGTGTAATTAACAACTCTAAAAAATAAAGTGACATGAATTTGAAAGTGCCTCGTAAAAAATGACTTCATAAGAAATTTTTTCAATAAAAAAATTGGTACAAATTTTAGTAATCTTTTTTATGTTAAATATTTTTTATTTTATTTAATAAATAAGAATAATTATTGAAAATAATTATTTAATATTAATATTGTAGATTATATATAAATATATATATTTATAAATAAACATTTTTAATTTAGCCCCAACAGAGTTGAAATTCTAGGTCCGGCCATGATCATTACGTTTATTGTTGTGATTTGGTGGATCACCAAAAGAAGAATATTAGTCAACAAGTGATCATTATTATACATAGTCAACTCTCTTAACTCTTTGTCTTATTAGTGAACACGTGACTCACTAAGTATATTTTCTCTAATATTAATTGAAAAATCTCAATTATCAATCTATTTTCTCTATCAATAGATATTTAATGTCGAAAACTATTCTTACAAGTGGTGAATATGTAGATGACTAAAGTTCAAATAAGATAGAGACCGTCACATATTCCAATATAGATAACAAGAATAATAAGATTCATAGGCTACACACATGTTGTAGCGTTGGTAAAACTACCTAAGTTATATAATAAATAAAAAAATTTAATAGATAAATTCATATACCTTTCATATCACATTAAGTAGTTGATAAGTAAAAAGGTAATGCAACATCCGTGTTTCAACTATAGTTTAAGTATATATTCCAAAAATATTCATCACATTTATCTCCATTCAAAGGTTAAGATCAATTACTTGTCATGTTGCATTACTAAGTAGATGGGTTGTGGTTAGTTTCGCCCCAATTGCGTAGGTAGGATATGTTAGTGTTTCTCTCTTTTTGCTAACTTATATATATATATATATATATATATTAGACATCTTAACATAACTGCTTTGAAGGACATTACATTATAAAGGTTGTGCTCTTAGAACTTTCATCTACATTTCATCATTTCATGACATCCATCAAGGTTGGAAGTGATTACTGGCTACTTGTGTGTCCAGACTATTAGCTTATTGAGCTAGTGTTAGTTAATAGTTATTTGTGTCAAACTCATGATTTATTTTTTTGTATTAGTTAATAGTTATCATCATATATATGTTATTTAACCAATTTTTATTAGGTCTTGATAAGCTCTCTCAAATTCAAATGCAATTCTCATGATTTCTGCACAATGATAAGGTTTTGACTCATTTAACAAGGACCTAAGTTCAAATGTTATTGTTGATATGAGGATTTCATTGGTTAGTATTATGTAAGATATACCCATGTATTTTACGTGCGGGTAAAACTACCACTACTAGAAAAACTTGTTTTAGCTGCCATATTTAGCGTCGGCCACGACTTCGACGTTAGTTAGCGTAGGTGTAGCGTCGGCCAAGCCGACGCTAACACAACAAAATTAATTTTTTGAGTTTTTTTATTATTAGCGTCTGCTAAGCCGACGCTAAATAAAATAAAACAGACGCTAGTTTATTTTTAAAATTTTTATTTTTGTTTTGATAGTTAGCGTCGGCTGGGTCGACGCTAAATTGTAAATTGTTTAAAATTAAAATTTTTAATAGCTGTGGATCTGTGAACAGAAAAATAAAACAAAACAGATTTTTGCTCTCAAACCCTCGACTCTGTACCCTCTCAATCATCTCAAAATCCCTTTTCCCCAAACCCTCGACTCTGTACCCTCTCAAATCTCAAGTAAAACCCTCTCAACTCTGTACCCTCGCCGTCGACGATTTCAACTCTGAAGGGAACCCTCGCCGTTGAAGCTGTCGAGCCGTGTGAACCCTCGCCGTCGAAGCTCTCGAACCCGTGTGAACCCTCGCCGTTGAAGCTCTCGAGTCCGTGAACCCTCGCCGACGAAGCTCAGCCTCTCGCCGCCGTGAAGCTCAGCCAATGTGAACCGAAGCTCAGCCTCTCGCCGCCGCGTCCCAATAGAATGAATAAATATGGTGCTGTACTTGATGACTTTGGCCTCGAAACGATGCTTGACAAGCTTATGGATGATTTTGTTCGCCCTTTATCTAGAGGTGAATGAAGATTGCATAATTAACATTATCTCATGTTTGATTTGATCAAACTTATTTATTCTATCAAAATGATTTTAGGCATATTTTTTTCCTTAAAATAATTCTTAAGATATGTTTTGTTTTGTTCTGTCCTGTGGATTGATTATTGTTTGTTATTCAGTTTTCTATCCAGAAGTTGGTGGATCAACCTTGGATTCTCATCATGGATTTGTTGTTGAATATGGTAAACATAAAGATGTTGACTTGGGTACGATTTCTGCTTGATGAGCTTTCCTAATAATTTCCATATGGGGTATATATGCATAGGACTGGACATGTACAGAAGAAGGCTAAAGCTTATTTCTTAATACATGAACTATACAACATTGCATTATTATTGCTATGCTGCTTTTGGTTACTAAGAATTTTGACAACTTAAATGCTTTTGTTGAAGTTTCAAATTCAAACTATGCTTGGATCAAGGCCATAAATTTTTTGTTTTTGATAACTGACATTTTGATGATGTGGGATTCATATACTGGTCAATATACACCTGCATTCCTGATGTTAATGTGTATGGTGTATTACAATTTAGAATCTTACATCTGTAGGTTTCCATGTGGATGACTCGGAAGTAACCTTGAATGTTTGCTTGGGTAAGGAATTTTCTGGAGGGGAGTTGTTTTTTCGGGGCACACGATGTGAGAAACACGTAAATACAGGAAGTCATTCAGAGGTAAGTCATGGAGATGGGATAACATAAACTATTTGGCTCCTCTAAATCGAAGGGATGCTCCTTAGAGGATGAAGTGAAATGATAACCGTTGACTGAAAAATCAGTGGGTCTTGCCAAAATCAATTATTGAATTTGTATTTAAAGTAAATACATATACATGTATAGCAAATCATGAAGTTGTTAAAATTTCAACAGGAGATTATCAACAATTATAATTCTTTGCATTATCCTCTAAAGTACACCCTTCACTTTAGAGGAGTCCAATTCATACCCAGAATTAGGGTTGGGAAGATTTAATGATTTGAGACTTTTTACTAATGTACCTTTGCCTATGCTAGTTTTGATAGTGAAAACACATCAATATGATGCAATTAGTCATTCAGGGATCATGTTCTGTTCGAATGTGGTTAATTAGTGTTGTCTATTTACTATTGTAAGAAGATTTATAGACCATTGCTTCTTGCTATTTTTCTTAGGTGGTTGTACACTTTTTTTATGGAGTCCATTGTTTGAAAGCGGGAGGTCTTTGATTATTCGCATGTCCCTGGACGGGCTGTACTACATCGTGGTCGACATCGTCATGGTGCTAGAGCTACAACATCTGGCCATCGAGTCAACCTACTTATGTGGTGTAGAAGGTGATTTCATCTCTTGGTTACCTTCATTGCTACCTCAGTTTCTCTAATGTTTTTGTATCCTTCATATTAACTGCAATGATCTACCCACCAGTTAAAAACTACAACTTCGTCATAATTGGTTTGAGATAATGAAAGTTTACTTGGTTTACTTTTTCTTTTATTAATTTAAATTTCTCCTAGATGCTGTCTGTAATGTATTGGAATAATGGCAGGAATTCCATATTTTGATTGCATAATAATTAATTCAAAGGTATATTGTCTGCTCTTTTTTTGCCTTGGTAAATTAAAGTTGAAATTTGGATTCTTTCATTGTAGTTCTGTCTTTCGAGAGATGAAGCGGTACCAAAAAGATTTCTCTAGCTGGTGTGGTGAATGCAATCGAATGAAACAGGAAAGACAGCACTCCACATGCGCTGCTACTAGGATGGTAAATCTTTATCTAATCTGAATTCTTCATCCATGGGCATTATCACCGTATTCTAGGAAAACCGCAAGTAGTATTATTTTTCACATGAATTAAAGAGAAAACATTACGGGAAACTTTGATGAAATATAGTACAAGTGAAATTGAATAATAATTCATATTGATATATTTAGTTCAGTATTGCTAGATTTAACTTAAACCACACACTAAAATTTAGTTTTCACAAGAAGTCAAAAAAATTGGACCTATTGTTTATTCTTTTACTGTATGCTTTGAAATGGATGACTGAAGTTTTGGAATATAACCACATGATTCTATGATATTACCAGGAATTGATCACAAGGGAAGAAGGCGAATCCACCGCATAGTTTGTTTTTTTTCAGTGGATGGCTGTAAAATGATATATCTGCCTGCAATCATTAGTTAAGTAACTCATGATTCCTGATCCAGGTCTCTCTGTCTGTACAAACTTTCTGTTATATTGGGATAGGTTTCTTTGAATAAGCTTTGGTTTGATTTGGTATTTCTTGTAATTACAGTTTTGAGTTTAAGTTATTATTACAACATTTGGGTTTAATTACTTTAGTTGGAGATTGGAGAACAAAACATGAGTTTGACTAAAATTGCTGTGAAATCATAATTTTATTTTATTGAAGGTTTCAAAGTCTAAAATTTGATTTAATTCACTCAATTCAGGTGACAATTCACATGTTTGTCTCTAAAAATGTGGTAATGCTGGTAATCATCACCATCCAATTTTCATTTATAAACTATAATTTTTTTTTTATTAACTGAAATTTAAATCTGAACAGTTGGATTTCAATCAGAGGGTCATCAATGCTTTGATGCCATGACTATTGGGATTGACTTTAGCGTCGGCCTAGCTGACGCTACTTTTTTAAAAAAAATGCTGTGTCAACAGGTTTTTCTTAGCGTCGGATGGGTTTTTTTATTTACTAGTGTCGGATTAGCGTCGGCCTGGCCTGGCCATGCAATATCTACGACCGTTTTAGCCTAGGCCCCGACTCCGACGCTAAAAAGGCGTTAACGTCGGCTTTTGGGGTATTAGCGTCGGCGGTTGGCCGACGCTAAAACAAGTTTTTCTAGTAGTGTACCTGCTGCGTACTTGTAGTAGGTTTTGTTGACGGATACCCATTTTTTTCTTCCTATCATACTCACATACCATGTGATGAAGGATTTGATGATAAAATTATAGGCTGCTCTACCATTGAAGATGAGGTGTGAACAAGGGAGTGAGAGCTCTTGAAAACTAGTCACATGATGAAATATCTTCTTAGATAGTTTTAATCTAAGATGATATCTCTCATACATATTTGACTTGTAGATTTTTCCTTTGTTTGAAGGACATAGTAAAAATATTTTTTCATTTATATTCTTCTCTTTAAGCATTCATTTATCTCAATATAGAGATTATATTTTACTATTTAAAATGTCATTGAAGAGTGATTATATAAGAAAAAAATTTTAACACAAACATTCGCGCTTATAAAAAGAACCTATAAAATTTTTTTTTTCAAGAAAATACTTTAGTAAAGAAATGGAATTGTCATTTGGGAAATAGATGCTCTGGTAATGCGTTTTATCTTTTTTTTTTTTTTTCAGATAACAATTACAATATTCAAAAATTAGTTTTTGTCAATCTAGATTTGAAAGAAATTTTAAAAACATAAATGTCAGGAAAAAAAGGAAAATATGATCGATCCAAAAACATACGATAATTGCATTTTCAGATAGCTAGATAATGTTTTTAATAGCTAGATAATTTATTTTAGGCATATTTAGATCCAACTAATACCATAGCCTATCAATATGCTGCAACCAACCTTCAAATAATCCACCAGAAGCAAAAGTGGTTTTAACTATAATACTCAAGTTGATCTTTTTGATAATAGCAAAATAAATAAATAAATAATAATTATCTCTTAAGTGTATTTGTTAAGTGTGCATATTAAGTTAGATGAAGAAGTATATTAGTAATTATCTATTTCAAGGTAACATAAATTATGAGTAAGTAAGTAAGTAAGATAGCCAAACAATTATGTTTACTAATAAAGCAAGTCATAATATAGCCATAAGAAGTATTACAATAAGCATATGATAATCTACCGTCTGAGTCATTTTTAGACACCAAATTGTGAAGGAATAAATGTTGACTTATTTTATAAAACAAAAACTAATTTTATGTTTGAATTATTGATAACTTATTTTAGACAATTAAATTGTGTTGGAGATGTGTTGATTTATAATATATATATATATGTTTATGGTGATTTTATTTAAATTTTATATTAACAAAAAAAAAAGAATAGACACCGAATTTTACTAAGTCTTGTTTTAAGGAATCTAGAAGATTTGTTGTAGAAATCGTGACACCTTAAACCCCAAATTAATATTAATTTTTTTTATTATTAGTTTTCAAATAATGAAATTCTTCAAGAAAATATATAAACTTTCAAACATATTTTTCTTTTAGGTAAAGAGTATCACGTAATCATGAACATGTCACATTAATCCAAAATTTCCATCAACCTCAGCAACTCGAAATCATAATGTTAGACAACAAAATCCTTTTTGAAGTACATGAACATAAGTTTAATAATAAATGCAAATGTAGTTCCAACCCGATGTCACTATCAGAGCAGAAATTCCCAAAATAAAAGACATTCAAATATGACGTTAACACACTGCATATAATAAGAGTCTTCAAGAAAAGATGACTTCTTCCACTCTGATGGTATTAATCATCATCTGCAGCTTGCAACTCGTATGCATCTATCGCAAACGCCAAACACAAACAACGAAAGGGTGAGTTTCAAAATTATGTAACAGTATAAGACAAACGAGGAGAACACGCAAATGGTCAAATTAGTACAAACATGAGAAACACTCAAGAACATTATATCAAGGTTAATCTAAATCAATCACAATAAAATATTTACAAGGATGAAATGATATGCATGTCCTATACTCTATACGTCTTCATCATTTGGTACCATTCTACTATGAAGTACTTGGTTAGGAGGCCTGATACTATGCCACTACAAGAGTAGACGAATAATTCATGAATGGCCTAGTCTTCATAGATCCCCTCAACTCAACCCGAGACACATAAATGCGACGGTCGGGGTACTCTTGTATTGCACGATAGCTCCTGACCTTAGGGAAAAACCCACTAATCCACTTAGGAATTCCCCACTAGAGGTACCCCCAAGGTCTATTAGTCTTACCTTACAGTTTGAATGTAGCCCTCCACGATCAGGTTCATTCAGTTGTACTTCCCCGAATCACTAGGTTTGTCAGACCCTCATTATATGATGAAAAAATAATCCTCACTCCAAAACTTACGACACCTATTTCATACTTACTCAATTTTCACAACTCAATAAGTTTCAGTTTTAAGTCACAATATTCATCAAAATTTACATCATTATATATATATTTCAGCCAATCACAATAAAATCTCAGTGTTTGGTTTACACCACTCACAATGCACAATCCAGTTTTATCATCACATGACAAGAAATGAAACATGCGGTGCAGTCAAGTAATATCACAATTTCAATCAAGTAAACAAGATCACTCAAATACATATCATTCATATAATAACAATCAGCATAAGGTTTCATAAAATCAAACAATATGCAATCTTTGTAAATATACAAGCTTATCCATGTTTTTGATGAATACAAAGACCAAAGCAAAATGATCAAGTTGTAAGCTCAAAAGTAAAGACAACAATCAAGTAGACAATGGACAATTTGCTAGAAGTCTTATATTGTAAGGTACATGATGCAATCTAATATTATTACATTTCAAATGCACATGAGAACCTTATATATTTAGCATATGCATCAAAAGTATTTTCAAAGTGTCAAAATACATAAACAAATATTTAAAAATCAAGTTTTTGACAAAAATCAAAGTTGTATTCGACTTTATATATGTGTAGCCAAATACAGATGAAGTCAATAGAAAAATCTTCAAATCTGCATTCGACTACAGGATGTTGTAGCCGAATACAGATATCAAGTCAGTAGCAAAATCTTCAGTTCTGTATTCGAATACAACATGTCATAGCCGAATACAAATATCAAGTCAGTAGCTAAAACTGAAGTTCTGTATTCAAATACGAAAAGTCGTAGCCGAATACAGATAACAAGTCAATAGCTAAAACTAGACTTTTGTATTTGACTACATCATCTCGTATTCGAATACAAATCAAGTCAGTGGCAAAGTTCACTGATTCAAATTTTAGTATGTTGTTTTATTCATTAGGTAGTCAAATAAACATGGTTTCTTCGTTTTCGTTCAAATTTCAGTATGTTGTTTTATTCATTGCACCGTTCTTTTTCACCGTAAGTCCGATTTGAGTGAAATTATTTTTTGATTTGAGGTAAGTTTATTTGACTTAATTTATAAATTTACTTTTTTTTAGAGTGTGTTGTCATAATTTATTTGACATTTACCCATCGAGTTTGATCGATTGAAGGACAAGGAGTCAGAGAAAAAGACTTTTTGCTTGTGGACTAGTATTCGCGTGTTAAAGCATCAAAATAAAGTAAGGGGTGAAAGATCGTTTGAATTCATGAGTATAATATATTGTCAGATAAATGAGAAAATCGTATTTTTCAATGATTTATTCAGGGCTCGCTATGTAGGGCATAGCCCTTTGAGTGATAAAATAATTAATGTGCAAAAATGGAAATTGTGAGATTAAAATGTGGAATAGAAATATTTATAAGGTGTTGATTGATTTAATTTCGTTAATTGTGTGGTATTTGATATTTGATATTATTGTGTTGTTGGATGTCAATGAAATTATGTGCATATGTTTGATTAGACGAGTTTATGTGATGTGATGATAAAAGATGGATGCATTGTATAATATAGTATGTGATGATAATGATGATGTTCGATTAATGATAGTGATGTTATAAATTTGTGATGAGTTTATATGATGATCATGATGATGTATGATTAATGATGTTATAAATTTGTGATGAGAATATTGAAGTAACCCCATAATTGATGAAATAGTGATGATTTCAACTTGTGCTAAAGATGATGATCTTAATGGAGTAGTCTAGGCTAACGAGCGAAGAAAATAGATATTGTGAATATTTGAAGTTGATGTGATTTTTTGAAGTGGAGATTATTGTCATCATATAGGTAGGGTCTGACAAGCCTAGTGATTTTGGGGAAGTACAACTGAATGAGCCTAATTGTGGCAGTCTATTGTTGAGCCTTAAGGCAAGATTGTTAGACCTTGGAGGTATTTTGGTGGGGAATTCCTAGGTGACTTGGAGATAGCACTCCAAATGTCGAGAGCTACCATGCAACACACATTTACCTTGACTGTCGCATATATGTGTCTTGAGTTGAGTTGAGGGGATCTATGAGGACATAGCAAATTTAAATTGTCCATCCACTGGGATGGTGGCATTGTATCAAGCCTCCTAACTAAGTATTTCAGAGTTACAATGGTACCAAATTGTGAAGTAGAGTCTAAGCTCATGCATAATATTGCAATTTTCTTGTGATTGTTTGTTGTGATAAATGTGTTTCAAAAGTGATAATAATTTCTCTTGGATGATGTGACGATATATTATGATTGTTTGCATGTTCTTCTTACTCATATTATACTATCAATATGATTTCGAAACTCACCTATGTCGTTGTTGTGTTTGACTGGCTTGGTCGTGTGTTTCCGAAATTGCAATTATTATAGGATAATGAGTCTTAACGTTCAAATATGGGAGAAACTCCGCTCTGATTGATGATACCAAGAATTAAGAGTTGTAATTTGTATTTTACTTTTACTTATTTAATAAGAAATGACTATTGTATGAAAACCTTATAAGTACTAGTATAGTTTTGGAATTAAATTAAGAAATTATAGTTAAGTCAAATTCATTGAGATTGCATTGTTTTAATTAAGGAATAAAGTTGAATTTTTACATGTGTATTTAGAGGAATGTGATATCCTAAATTAGTTATAAATTTTTTTTTGTTGGAAACATATTTTCTTTATCGGCTACGAATTTTGTTCAAAAAGTTCTAGTATAAATTACTATATATAAATATATATATATATATATATATATATATATATATATATATATATATATATATATATATATATATGTTATTTTTGAGTTTAGGGGGTCACACACGTAAGTAATTAATGTGATATTTTCATGTGTGTTT